>CM057812.1:59321746-59921746 GCA_030067965.1 Latrodectus elegans
TGTTTTATGAAATTCAATACTTAAAGTTGTTTTTTCGGTTTCATTAATGGAAAGCGTACTTAATGTTGATGTTTCTGGAGTAGTTGGATTTTGCAAATCATCTATAGTCTGCAACTGGAATATACCATGGAAGTTTCTTGCTGTATCCGTTGTATGGAATTCGGGACTTAAAGTTGTTTCTTCTGTTTCATTAGTAATAAACGTACTTAATGTTGATTTTTCTGAAGTGGTTATATTTTGTGAATCATCAAAAGTTTGCAGCTGGAATATACCATGGAAATTTCTTGCTTCGCCAGTTTTTTCATCAGTTTTGTTCCCATTATGTGCATGTAAACTTAAAGCGTATTCTTTCAATTCAGTTGTGATTGGCAGGTTCAGTGTGGGTGATACTAATTTTGTTTCGATTGGATAAGCTTTAATAATCATTGGTTGGAATTTTCTATAAAAACTGTTGTTAGATGGCATTAAATCTGATCTGATATTTTGAGGGCTCGTATGATAAAAGAAATCCTCTATCTCATTCTCTTCAGCGATTGTTTTTGCTTCAGGAACATATACTCTGTTCTTCGGCTTTTTGTGAGCTGCGAAATCATCAGATATTTCGTTGTTAAATGAATCTAATTCGTATGTGTCAACTGACTCATAGTATTCATATCCATCCACCACAACTTTTCGGATTGGTACTGGATGCACACACTGATAAATACAAGTAGAAAAGCAGCACATTTTCTTCCCAGGACATTCATCGTGAGCGTTACAGTCATAATAATACTTGTTGAAGCATAAAGTCCTCACCGGTTCTGGGCATTTCCATCCTGTGATGAAAATTAAGCTATTAAGTAAAATTTAATAAGTTTATAGAATAATCGCTTTTGGCAAAGAGATAAAAAAAAAAGCATTATATTTTATTCTGAAAACACTTATTTCATCAATTATTTCAATTATTGATTCCAAGTATCGATATCATTTAATTATTTACTGTATAAATGGATTTATAAAAACATTTTAATCTAATAATTTATATAATAGATTAAAAACTTTAAAAAAATCTTAAACTAATAGATTAAATTTTTTTAATAAAAATTATTAAATTTTAATTTTCACTGAAAATAAAAGTTATGATGCAGTAATAAACGTGCGTTTTTTGCTTACACGGTAATTTTTTTTTTATTAATTGAAGTATAAATTAATGCATACATGTAGAGTTCGGTAGCAAATTTTCTGACATAGTTTTGCTGCAAATCGCTCTAATTTCTCAATAAATTGTAGCTTTCTGTGCAACAAATAATTATATTGGTAGTTGAGTTAGTAGAAGGATTCTATATGAACATAATAAATTTTAAATGTTTATGTTAATTTACTTTCTTGTAAAGCTACTAGGTAAAATATTGAATGCATAAATTAATCTGATTGGAATATAAGAGCAAATAATTTTGATAACCACCATTAAAATAGCATCCTAATATTTTAAATATTATCTTGAACGAATAATCTTCTAAAAACCTTCTCTTCCTATTAAAGTTACATTATGAAAAAGGGAAGTTAATAAATTTATATAAATTTTAGTTGTTAGTGAAGCTAACATGCAAATGATCGAAATTTCAAATCTCTTGGTATAGTAAACGACACTAATGAGAAAAACTTAAATAATTAAAAATTCCAATGTTTGTTTGCTTCAAGGGAGTTTAAAAACTCAACAACAAGAACATTTATAACCCCATGACAATTTAAATGGAACGGATTACCAGAAGTAATGTATTGATTAAAATTGTAGTTCTGAAATAATAGTGTAAAAAACGCTAATGAAAATATAGTTCATATTCACAATGATATAATAATTAGGAAATAAACAAATTTTTACGAAAAATATTAATAAGCATTTCATTTATTAATTTAAAAACATTAAGATGAACTACTATAAAATTACCCACAAAGATGAAGAAATTGGGGTAAAAATTAATGTGAAAGGCTACATTATAAATATTATTACTTAATATTATTAAAGTTTTAATAATCGCGTGAATTGTTACAGCTCTCAAAAAGTTCAGGATAATTAACGATTTGAACAGTCATTTATAAAATTGAATATTGTATTAGTAAGTAAGTATTTTTTTTTATAGAACTGAGTAGAAGAATATTTCTGATTGAAAATATTCTCATAAGAATATTTTAAAAAAAATAACAGATTCTTCTTCAGTTAATTAATTTTGTGACATCACTACTCACATTTAGGTGGTACCACGTTGAAAAACAAAATAATAATACAAAAATAGATAGATTATATTAAAAATATATTTTAGAAAATCTTTTTTCTGTAACTACTTAGATATTTCGATTCCAATTTTTAAAAGGAAAAATTCTTAAAACATATTTAATTCTACATAATTCAAATCAATTAACAGATCATTATTTAAGTTATATAAAGCTTTTCTGCCTACTTTTTAATGTGACAAAAAATTGGCAGATTCTTTTTAAAAAGTCTATTTATTTTGTCTTGTAAAATGATATTTATTTTCAACTATGCAGTAATCTAAGATTAATGAGTTTTGGTGCTGCCATCTATGAGTGAAATTTCTGATAATTCATATAAATACAAATTCAATAAAAAAATTTATATACAAAAATTCATGTAAATACAAAACGAGGATTTAATATATAAGATGATATTTATAAACATTCGATATAAAAATAAAGTAAAGAAATATTCCACAATAACTTATTAGCATATAATGAAAATCAAATGTAAAAATAAATTTTCTAAATAAGTGAAAATGCTTAGGACTCATATTTGATTCCAACGAATATCCAAGAGTAATAGAAGTGAACAGACTTTTTTTAATTCTAATCGTTTTTCTTTTTCAAATGATATGATTAGATAAAAAAAAATAAATAATATACTAACGGAAAAAATTTCGCCATACCACTTTGAGAAAAAGAAGTAATAAAATATTATATAATAGAAAGATGAATTCACAACAATTAAAGATTTTTGTTTTATAGCATTATTGGTATAGTAGTTGATTTTCAAAGTACAAATAAGAATATTTTATATTTATATTACTCAAAATCTATCTGAATTTTTCACTAAAATGAAGTAACCTGGTCGTTTTCCTGATTGAAATAGCATAATCGAACCATTCCATCAAATGTGTGATTATCAACATTTTTAATAATTCTTTTCTTCTGGATTCACCGTGACTTAGTTGACGATGATTTTTAAACTGAAAAGTTTCATATCCAGTTCTAGCCATTTTTGATCATCGGGAAATGGGTACTGTATTTCTCTTTTCTGCGTATAAATGCATGTGTTTTGTGAATATTGTGGAATCATTCTACCTAAAATTGCTAAAACCAGTAATCAATATGGACGCTTCCATGTTATTTTTATAATTTAGCATAGGATCCAAATTTATTTTTCAAAATGTTTAATTATTTCTAAACAAGTCAATAATTATCTTTGAGTTCCGAATTATTATTTTTTTATTTATTTCCGTGGTGACTTTCATGTAACCGCGCTACTCTTTTCAATGATAATTGATATCTATACATTCTCCTAATTCCTCAAAACCAATTCTTTAATATTACGATTGATCTAATATTAGTCAAATATTGTAATTGAAACATATATATATATATATATATATATATATATATATATATATATATATATATATATATATATATATATATATATATATATATATATATATATATATATATATATATATATATATATATATATATATAATATTTATCAAGTAGAATATTTGCTTATGGAAGTAAATAATTTATAAATAGAATCTTTATAACTAAACAAATGAATATATAACTAATTTTATTTATATAAACAGTTTTTATTTTCAACGTTTGTATTATTTCCGCAAATTTAGAGAATATATATTTTGAAAAATTATGCGTTTATATATACTTCATTTTTTTACAATTTCTTAAATTTAACCCGATAAAAAAAACATTTAAGAATAAGGAAAAATAGAGTATATATTATATTTGACACTAATACTCGCTACTATTGCCACTACAGGAGAACTTTTGACAGATAATAAGCCGCGTTTTCTCATATTTCAAAGAATTAAACAAGAGATAATTCCTAGCATTCACTCTTATAAGTTATTGTGTTGTTACTAATAATACTTCGGCAAGCCAAGCTCGCTATGCGAATTTAAGTCAATAGGGAGCGGCTTTCACTTTTTTAATCACAGCCCCACGAAGGTAAAAGTACCACTTTTCTCTTCAAATCCTCCGATAAATGGCACCACTAGCGGACCCACTTTTTTCAATTTTGACATTGATCTGAAAGGGGAGGAAATTTTCTCCAGACCATTGCACTCATGGTAACTACCCAACGACCCACCACAGGATTTTCGATACCGCAAATTTAACACGCACGTATATCGCAAGTACTCGGTGGGCCTATGGCGACATTGGGATTCGAACCCAGCGCCAATACTCTAACCCCGGAAAGCCAATACTGTAACCACTAAGCTACCACGGCCCATTCTCTTATGAATAAATCTGATAATTTAAATAAATTATCATTTAGGTTTTGGGTTTTAAACTGTCATTTATTGTAGGAGAAAAGGCTGTGGGAGAAACTCTGCCCAAATACAATTTTAGCATCTGACCAAATGAAGACCTTTAAGCTAAGAAGGTCTGACATCAATCTATTAGTGTTTTTGGAACTTAGAGCAAAGGCTTCAATTTATGATATTTACTTCATCATTTGACCAGGGGTCAAAATAATGAAGCCACAAGTTGTATTTACATCCTATAATCAAGAAAAATAAGTAATCAGAAATATTATATTCTTATAACTTTTATTTAAAATATTAAATCGATGCTTGATTTAAAAGATTTTCATGATAAGAACTTTTAAAAATCTTCTTTTCATTCTAGAAAATTGTGAATATTTAAGGAAGAGATGAATTTCAAACGATCAAAATGTTCTGCAAAATTTCCAATTTATATACATAATAAGTTTTTCACTGAAAGCTAAACATATTTTTTCTTAAAATTTTGATTTCCTACAAATTTAGTAAATTTTCTTATGTTGTTGTTACTTATGACATTTGGACAAACCAAGCTCGCTATGCATTGGCTATGTATGTGAATTTAAGTCAATAGGGAGCGTCTTTCGTTTAATCAGAACACCTCGAAGGTGAAAGTATGACTTTACTCTTCAAATCCGCCGATAGATGGTACCACCAGATGATCCACTCCCTCAATTTTGACATTAATCTAAAATAGAGGAAGTTTTTTCCTGGCCATTGCATCCATGGTAACTGCTCATTGACCGACCAGAGGACTAACGATTCCTCAGATTAAACGAGCATGTATATCGAATGTATGCGGTGGGTCTATGGCAGCATAATCGAACCGCTCCCTTCCGGACAAAAGGCTGATTCCCTAACCACTGTGGCCCAAAAAAATGTCTTTATAGATATCAATATGAATAGCTTTGTTTGGATTTGGGTCTAATGCGCAGAGATTTAGAATTTTAAAAATAGGTAAAAAAAAAGTTTATTAGAATTAAAACGGAAGAAAGTTAAATTAAACTTAAAAATAATTACTTAGAAAGTCAAGATCTCTAATTTTTTGTAAAAAAGTTTATAACTTTTTTTTTTTTTTTTTTTTTTTTTAATTTTCAGAATTTTAAATTTTCCGAGTTCCAGCTGAATAGTTAGGGTTGTGTTCTTCAGTTCAATAGTTCATAGTTCATAACTGCAGTTACCAAATCTAGCTTGGATGTCGGTAGTGATTCGGAACCCTTTTAAAACTATTCAGTATCATGAAAAATGTAAAGCAAGGACTAACGACATTGCGAATTCTACCTGAATAAGAAATTAAAACTTTATATAATAGGATAGTTAAATTTTTTATCAAATGGAATAGAATATTCTTGGGAACTTTGTAAGCATATAATATGTGACTGCATCGAGTTCGGAAGCTATTATTTAATCCCCACGCGGTGATGTTAGTATTGCTTTAGTTTCTAATGCTGATTGTAAGCCTATATCGATTGTTTGAAATGGGCTCCAACCGTACAGTTACGTTCATTACAAAATGCATATTTTTCAATTGCTGATTACTCTGAATGCTGAAACCTTGGGATTAATAATCAATAATTTTCCAAGAACTCGTTTGACCATTAGTAAATCTAATTCAAGTTCATTAGACCATAAACGATTTAATGAGCTTGGCTGATTATTAATTCACTTATGGAATCTCATTTCGTGAACCCCTGTTTAAGAGGATATTTTGAAACATACTTACAGATTAAAAGATTCAGCATGTTTATGGAACTAATGTAACCTTTCTGATTTCCATTGTAGAGCATTTTATTTTGGAAACAAAAATACATCATACAGCCTAAAGCTGCACCATACAACAACATCACAGTAAATGGTGATCCATTATCCAATTATCGGTGACTTCTAATATTAATTTTTAATAAATCATCAGTTTATGCTCATAGGTGTTTGTAGTCAGAATCCGAATTTCATCTCATTATGACGGATATACCATCTTGCGCTGTCACTAGAATGGAGAAATCTAATTTCAGAAATCAAATATTGTCCAATTTAATTTTTATTTTCGCGAATAGTTTATAATTACTCAGAAGGAGTTATAACAATGTTTTACTCGCATCGAATACTTCTTAATACGTATTCTTACGGTAAAATAGTGAATGAAATAGGGAGTCATTCAAGTATAAGTTATGGGGATAAACAAAATTCAAATACAACAGAAAGAAAAATTTTGTAATTAAGAATTTTAGAATATTTAAAAATGAAACAGTATATTAACTTCATAAATGCTTACGTTTATCTTCAGAATAAATGCTAAGAGACCTCTTGTACCTTGAAGAATTGTTATTATGTAGGAATTTTCCCTCTCCAAATATCGTCCATAATGGAAAGATGCAAATCAAGATGACAACGTTTCTATAAAATAAAGTGAAATAAAAACTACTGAGACTCATTAATAAAATTCCCGCAGTTTAAAATTCTAGAACTCAATATTATTATTTCTGTACATATATATATATTGATGTGTGTACACATTAATATTTGTGAGTATGTGTAGATATATGTATAAGAGTAACTATTGAGTGTTATTCCTTTTTTGTATCTAAAAATCATTAAATTGGAGACGTAAGTAATAATATTTTCTACTGCTAAGCACATAAACCAAGTCTTAATCCCCATTCCTTTAACAAAATCAAAACGTTATGAAATTTCATTTTGTATCTTCAAAAATTCTCCTAATTTCGTATGTTAATAATTAAAAGCTCATGTCTTGAACATAGTTTCGTTTAATAAAGTCAAGAACTAGATTCACTATAGAGTTCGAAGCGAAGACCACTAATCTAAAATATTTCTAAATGTGAATTAATCATGGGTGGGGTAAGAGGCAGCTTCTATGATCAGGGACGGACCTGGAGCACCGGTGGCAAAAGTCTGACTTAGCTCCGGAGCCGACAGACTTTAGCTGGGCACAATAGAATGGCCTTCACGCATCGCGTGACCCTACCAGGAGAATACACTCCCGACGTACTTCGCCCACTCACCCCAGTGTCACCCCCCTCGCCACGGTGAGGTAGCCTGTAGGACTTGAGGGGGCATTTCACCAAGCCCGCCGCTTCTCTTACTGATTTGGAACTTTTTTCTAAGTTTAGGGCAACTATCATGGCTATCTGGATTGTCCCACTTGTGCATCCTTGGTACCAGTGAGGTATCTTGGTGGCTCCTTGTTTCGGGGCTGCAGTAGACGCGATCAAACTTCACTTGCAGGTTTTCTTAGCGGCCGTCTGCTTTCCATGACTTTCGTAGGAGATAACAAACATTTCAAGACTTGCACTAATTGTTCTTTAGCGCAGGCCTCTCCTGACCACATTTTATCTTGTTTAAGGCTCACCAAGCACGATCTGATTCCGGATCCTCTTCTGGTGTTTGACTTTTTTAGGGTGAATGGACTCATGGACCTAATCTAGCTTTGCTGATCACGGGGATCGGAAACAACATTTCTAAAATTTTATGAATTTTTGTTGTGATAGGATTTTAAGAAGTGTGAACTGAATTCGTTGTATTATATTCAAAATTTATTTTTAAAAAAATTATATCTATACGTAGTTACAGGTTTTAATTGTAATGTTTCTTCACACTAAGGCTATTATGATGGCTTTAAAAGTGTATACTGCCCATTCACATACCCTTAAATGCGAACACGCACCCCAACAGTATATTTTATCATCATTAACCTAACTTTAAGCTTCCATAAATTTGTGATGCAACATTTCACAAATTGAGTTGACTGTTTCAAAAAAATATATAGACTCAAATTTATTGAATACTTCTAAGTAAACCAATAATTTTTAATTTATAAGTAAAAAATTTTATTAAGTAATTAATTTTTACAAAATCTGACTGTAATTTAAAAAAGAACAATTGTTTTTAGTTTATAAATAAAAATAATAATGATTTTTAATTGTGAATTTAATGGCAATAAAGAAATATTCAATTTATTGTCTCAAAACTAAACATATTGTCGATAGAAAAACAAAATCTGCATCCAAAGGATTCTTCAAAAGCCAGTTAAAAAAATATTGTGAAATTAGTGAATTAAAAAATATGACAATAAAAAAACTATCGATTTATCATTGAAATGTAGGTCTGAAAATGAGAAAAATTTGGTTTAAAAGAATAATTTGAATACTAAGGGAGATTCATATTTTTGCTGTTATTTCTTTCATTAGAACAAAAAAAAGTTGAAAAAAAATGATAAAATTTGTCATATAAGCTATTAAAATGATGTTTTGACACCCATCATTAAGAAAAATGCTCTGAAAATTTTCTTTATTATTTCACAGAATGTGCAGTTTCATCATGGCAACGCCAGCAAACTTCCTTCATGGAAGTTTGCTGGCTTTTGTTTTTGCATTGTATTTTTAGAAGCAACAGGAAAAGAATAGTTTATGTTATTTACTGACATTTGGAACTGCTTACAATATGAAGCACATGGATTATTGAGACTTTGGAATTAAAAATAAAAACCCATACAAAACGCCCAACTTGGACATAGGTCGACCTGAATATAACTGTACAGAATTAATGGAAAAAATTCATCGTACAAATAATGCTGATGTCTTGGATATCAAGGTAAAATAGGTATTCTACAAGAAAGTTGTCACACTTCTCATATTAGAAAAAAACTGGTTCATTTTTACATAGTTTTCAAAACTGATTGCAAAACGTGTAAATACTCTCCATATATCAGATTCAGAAATTTAGATGTGCTAGCATGAAAAATAATATACTAAAGAAAGCAATTTGAGAATATTGTTCTTCATTTTGTGCGTTCCACTATTTCCGCTGAACTACACGAGACGATTATTTATTTGTTTGCTTATTTAAAATAAACTACTTTGGATTTGAAATCTTCGTTATAATAATTTTTCTTTCCAGTACTTAATTTCGAAACTGCTCTCTCTCTCTCTCTCTCTCTGTTAAGATATATATATATATATAATTAAAATCTCTTAAATTCATTTTAATTTCTGAAGATAAAAAAATGACACCGGGGGTACAAAATGATAGGAACAGATGGTGATTTTTTACTAAAACTCTATGAAACGTAGAAATTGTAATATCTATAATTAATGAAAGGGACATTTCATTTTCTGTTGAACGTCGTTTTTGTTATATAAAAAAACACTGAATATGTGACAATGCAGCAGAAAATATGTATTTACAGCCTGCAGTTTCAACAATACGTGATAATACGAGTAGTGATATGTACTGCTGGCCCCTTGAAGGAAGCATGCAAATAAAAGGAAATTTACAACATGCATTAGCGGAGGTGAGATATGCAAATGATTAGAATTTCAGAGCAGACGCACATCACGCCCTCCTGTAGCCCCACTTCAAAGCGCTATTTAAGACTTGGAGATTTCAACGATGTATGTCTCAAAATCTAAAACAAAGTTCGGCAATTTTTTTTATTTAAACGATCAATTAGCCCTTGTAGAAAAAAGCAATCATCTTTTGATCAATTATCTGATATCCTCAGTGGAAAGATAGTGGCCTACCGAGATTGTGGATAATCTTTTAGGAAAATCGGTAGTCATGTTGGACGAAACCAAATTGTAATGCTGATTTGTGCGCATGGCAGTGACGGATCGCTCACCCATATCACGAAGCATAGCACAGCATATTCCATCTGAAACGCATAATCCAGTGTTTGCGCGTACCATTCGACGCCGTTTGTAGCAGAGTGGTCTGTCCGCAAGACGTCCATTGCTTCGTCTACCCTTGACGCAGAGCCACAGATGTGATCGCCAACAAAGGTGGATACTCTTTACTGGTTTTGGAAAGAACCACATTTCACAGAAGTCTTATAAATTTAATCATTTGATACTTGATCTCAACATGTTATCTACAAAATAAATTTTGTTGTGATATCTCTCGTCTTTCTCTGAGTTGCAGTTAAGGTGGCCGACAGTATAATAAGCTAATCAGTGATCTATAATGAATTATCACTTTAATAAATTTAAATTTGCGACTTTAATCAAATTGGAAAGATTAAATAGTCTGTGATTTAGAAGTAATCTCAATTCGAAATTTTTCCAGTGGGGCAATTTGTTTTAAGAAAAAATAAAAATTATAAATAACATAATTGCTTAATTCGAATCACTCTATCCATATTATAAAAAAATATCCTCTACAAAATACTCGTTGACAGATAAAATAACCAGTCTAGTTCTATAATGATAATATTCCTTTTCGTAAGAGTAAGTTTTAATCATAATTTGGCTATATGAAGCACGATAGATTTTTCACAAGGTGATGAAAAAGAACGAAAAGCAAGTTACCGTTAGAAATTGCACTACAGAGTTTCGAGCCAAATGTACATTCTTCAATTTTTACTAAGAGGAATAATTAAAAAATTTACAAAAGTTTGAGTATTATTACTTGTAAAATTTATATCGAAGCTAAATTTTTGGGGAGATGAGAAATGTTACCAAGATGACGTATTGTGGTGTGCGGGATGACGTAAATTTTAGGATTGCCAAAAGAGAATTTTCTACATAATTCTTATAGGTCACCATATCTATGACGTAATAAAAATCAAGTTCCTAGTGACATAAGAAAATTTGCCAAAACAAATCACCAAACTCAGAATTTGGCATCCTGAATTATACACATCTTTGCCGCTTTTTCAAACAAGAAAGCTATTTTTAATCACAGTGTGTGTTAATCCTCTCATAAAATTCTAATTAATCTATTATTCCTTTACAACATAGACAACACAATTAACAACGTATAGTTATTGTAAGTTTTTATAATATTTACAGAAAATTAACACATTCAGAGAAATAAATGTCATACACTTCATATCCAGTTTTCTTTTATTAATGAACAAATTCTTATTTTACTACTATAATTAATTACGTTAAAAATATTAAATTTATTATTTTTCTTTGAATTTTTTTAACGTTATCATTATTACAGTTAGAATTCCTCGCTGTATTAATTATTCATATTTAAATATGAAATCCATATGTAAAAATCGAATTAAAGAAAGCCACAAATAAAAACATACTGATGAAAGGAATTTACAAATTTGGAAATAACTACTTTTTACATCATTATAGCTAACATTTTATCATTAAAATTCGTTTTATGAGCAATATAAAACATCTGACTATGTTAACATGGTACATGGGCGAAATTATATTTCATAAGCACTTGTTAAAACAAAAATACATTTACTAAACAAATAAAGTATTGAGTTATGAAGAGAATTATTGCTTAAACAAAAACCATTTCGAAGAAAATCTCTGAATTCCTTGATTTATTTGCTAAGATCCGGATGCAAATAAATAAATTAAAATAATTTTTTTATTTCGAATGTTCAAGACATAAAAAAATATGCTATTGTCAAATATTTTCCAGATATTTCTTTTTACTCTTAGGAATGAAAAGCAAAAGTTTGAGAAGAGATTGCATGAATTAAGAATACATCTATTATAATGTTTAAGTATATTATGCAGAAATTTGCATATAAAAATGTAGTATTTGCAAACACTTGACATTTGTGAATAAATTAATATTCAAACATCGAACTTAACGAACGACGTGACTTAACAAATTACTAGATATGAAATCGGAACAAAATTTGAAATAAAATATAATTTACATCGAATTCAAATTCTCGCTCTAGGTATCAGAAAAAAACCCAGCTTACAAATCTTATTTTTTTAACATTTTGAAAACAAGAATTCTTCAAATAATGCAAAGAAATATATGTTGCTTAGTATAAAAGACATTAAGAATTTAAAATTACATCTAATCTTAAATTCAGTGGAAAAATATTTTAAAGTATTAAAATGCAATACTTTTTAATATATGTTCCCTATATTTTGTACTTAGAATAATTAACAAATTCGGTACATTCTATTACATAAATTACAAATTAAAAATGTTTTGAAATCAAAAATGCTTATAAACATTAAAATTTAAAATATTAAATATAGAATAAACTCGCTCTAAGAAATGGAGATTGGTTCTTTTCATTTATTTTAAAATGGTTATTTATAAATTCCCGCTGGGGTTGGGGAAAATATAAACAGCAATCTTCTGTTCTTTCTACATTCCTTAGAATAATTTTTAAATTACAGAGATATTTACTATTTTTTCGTTTCTGAAAAAATATTGCTTTAACCCACTTAAACGAATGCGTTTACACTTTTCCGAACACGTCAGTGACAAGAACTACTTTTAAACGCGAATGAAAGGGATCCTGATTTTAGTATTTAATAACTTTTGTAACTCACAAAAATTTTCATGATCACATTTGCTTAACTTTTTACTCTTCTATATGAGAAATATCATTTTATGCTGCAATACAGTATTTTGAACAAAGCTGAGAAGATAATAAATATCGTTTACATATTGGCTTATATTGTATGTGTGTGTGTGTTTTTTTTCCAAGTCGTAATTTATTTTTCGAAAAATAGGTACGCGTTTACTACTGAAAGCTATGAGCCACAAAATCTGGCAAATTAAGGCTAATATTCGCCTCTAACATTTTTTTTATCTATTTTCCAATGAACAAAAAGAGTGTGATATTGTGAAAAAGACTTGCTACTGAGTATTTCTTTATATACACTCGTGTCCATAAATTAAGGATAATGCGAGCTCAGGCAAAGAAAGAGGCAGAAGCAAAATAAATGTGACTTATTTGTAAAGTCTATTTATTTAAAAAAAAGGTAAAGAGCAAACAAGATGCTATATGTTTGACATCATTAATAAAAATTGTGATTTTTACTTCCAGGAGAAAATTTTAAAAAAGAACCTATTTATAAAAACCAATATAACATGGTTAGTATGATGGTTCATACATAATATACCCCCCAGACGATGCAATACAGGCCATACAATGCTAGGCATGCTGATTATCAAATTATCGGTCTGATCTTGGGGAATATTACACCACTCATTAAGCAATGCTCTCCGAAGTCCCGGTAGACATGTGGGAGGGGGTTGACAGGATGCAATTCGTCGTCCAAGCATGTCCCACACATGCTCTATTGGATTGAAGTCCGGTGAGTATGCTGGCCAGTCCATACGAGTGATATCCTCGGGTTGAAGGCATTCGTCAACAATGTTTGCAAGGTGAAAACGGTCGTCATCATCCATAAACAGAAATTCTGCCCCCATGGCGCCCCAAAACAAACGTATATGTTGTTCCAGAATGACATCCCGATATATGTGGCCTGTCATGGTTACATTCTGAGCATGCAGGTTAATTCTAGAACCCAGAATATTTCCTCCCCAAACGAGCAATCCTCCACCAACGTAACGGTGTCGTTCAATGGTGTTCTCTTGTTGGTAATGGGTGCCTGGCCCTCTCCATTTGAAAGTCCGGTGAGAATCAAACTAAAAGCTAAACCTGGACTGGTCGGAAAACATCACACAAGACCACTGTTGCAGAGTCCACAGCTTCCATATGGGTGCGTCCACATTTCAAACGGCCGATAGTTCCACCACGTAAAAAATCATCCAAATGCTTCCTTTGTGCCATAGCTATGCTGTTATTGCAATGAAAGGCTTTTAAAGCGCTTGTGAACAATTTCACTTCTTTGCAACCATTCCTTATATCTCCTCTTACACTCTCGTCATTGTGACGTACTATCGGCGCCATCTGGTGGTTTCTTGTAATTTTCATATTGTTCTTCAAAATGTGTGTGATGATTCAACATGTGAAATTTTTATTTTAGAATTCAATTTCTGTGTGATTCAGAATTATCCTTAATTTATGGACATGAGTGTAAAGGAAATGCTATGATCATTTACAACAATCTAGAAGCACAATTTTTATTATAAAATTACAAATTTCACCTAATTGAGGAAGGAGATTCACATGAAACTTCGTCCAGATAGCCATTTTATGAGAATTGGATCCACGTGATATAGTGCCCAGACTTGTGAACAAATATTAAGTGTTATAATGTTTCCTACTGGGATATTAACTTGCATTGGATATAAGATTTTCTTTTCTAAAATTATATATATTTTATTAGAGATGGAAATTAAATCTTAAAAAGCTTTTAAATTATATTCTTTAGTGGGTTTCCCTCTAATGTCATGTTTTTTATGTGTTTCAACAAATAGTTGAGATTTTACGGTATCGAATATTTAATCATATATTAGCTCAAATGTCGTTTTTAAATAAGCTTATTTATTTTTATATGTTATTAAACCTGAAATTTATTAAATAAACCTCTTCTACAGCACCTACATAATCTATAGATCATATTTGAAATGACTTGACTTCCCTATCTGAATTATAAGCAATTTTACATGCATAGGAAACAGCTTGCGTAGAAACTTTTCCATTGTTAACTTTATTGTTAAAAGTTAAGCTAAATAATATAATAAAATCTATGAATTTTATACGTATAGGAAACAGTATGTGTTTGCAGGTTATATGTGTTTCCTCATATGTAAAGCTTTTATAAGCAATTTTACACGCATAGGAAACGGTATTCATATATTTTATGATATAATTTAACTTAACTTTTAACAATAAAGTTACCATTTTCCATTGATTAAAAGAATAGTTATATGTGTTTGCTCGTATGGAAAGCTTTTATGTGAATAATAGTTACATATATCTCTATAATAATAGAGTATAATCTGAAGATTTAAAATCTTCAGATTATACTCTATTCTATAGTAGGACACACACACAAAACATTCTATCTTTTGAGTTTCACTTCGAGAATTTTTTTATGATTCAGAGTCAGTTCAAACGGTAGGTTTGATCGAATAAGCCTCAGTGTGCTGAAAACTAAAGTAGTTAATAAACTATAAGAAACCGAAAATGTTAAGAAAATCCTTATGAATATTCTTTAAAAATGAAAAAAAAATCTTCAATATTAATATATATTATCAATATTGATATTTAAACTTGAGGATATTATTTACTTCAATCAATTCATGTATAACTAGAAAATATTCACTGAATATTTATTAAATTATTCCATAATCATATAAAATGTATTTCTTTCTCATTTAATATAACAAAATCTTACAAGTCATCATATTATATTTGATTTCATGTGTATTCCTCGTAAAAAATTAAAATATATAAATGATAAGACTTTCAATGCACAATTTTATAACTTTTTTATGATTTGTAGGATTGCTTATGATTTATACATGTCTATTGTACCATAAAATATTTTCATTTGTAAAATATAAATAATAGTGTTCATAAATAATTTATATCTTTTAATCATATTATACCAGAAATTTTCTCTGGTCTGTGCCTTGAACTACGCACTAAAAAAAAAACGTATTTTCTTTTTTATTAACTGTGATTTGTTTGTCCAGAATTCTAAAAATATGAAAACATTAAAACACTTACCTTTTTTGATTATTCATTGTGTGAACTCAAAAAAACTAATGAGAACTTGAGTAACGCGATATGAAATCAAAAGAGAAACTAGCAAAACAGAAAATTATTTTTTTGCTTCCATCGAAAGGCTTAGAAATATAAACGAGCAATCTAAATCGAAAGGTTGTTCGATCCGTAAGCTTAGTTATCATTCCCTCAAAAATACTAAATACGGAACTAGCAGTGATGCTTTTTTTGTGGTATTAGAGAATAAAATGTTAAGTGAAATTTGTTGCGTATGTTTTTAGAAAATTGCTAAAATCCAAACGATACAGTTTTTATTTGCTTCATTTAACTCCGTATTATTTTATTGCTTGGTTTAAATCTGAAATCAGAAAAAAAATTATGTAAGTACTCTAAAAAATAGGCTTTTTATTTTCTTTTGCAGATTTTTCATAGTTTATAATTTGTTTTATTTTTTAAAGTCTATTAAATGTCTTCATTTAAAACCTCAAATCAAGCAAGTTTGATTTCCTAAAAATAAAACAAATAAAATATATTCTTCAATAAATTAGATTGTTATTCATTAAGTGCAGAGAAAGAGTGAGAAAGATTTGTATTCCATTGAAATTGCATGAACATTGTTAAACTTATCACTTCTAAGCTTTTCTTTTTATGAAAATGAAACAATTTTACAGTATAAAATCTACAATTTCAAAAAGAATTTATTCAAGCATTTAAAGGATTATAATTTAATAATGATATAAATAGAAAAAAAATGGATTCATTCTGCTGAGCCAATACCGCAGGCTCTTGAGAAATAAATGATATGTAAAATGTTGTAAATATGTAAAATTGTACGATACGTAAAAATTTATTAATAACTTTATAAAAAGTTATTTTTAAGTAAAACTCTTTTTTTTACTTTATATGAATCTTAATACTAATGTATTGAGATTATTAATTGTGTGTAGAGATTAGAAGTATATAATCATAATATGAATCTTTTTTTATTTCATATGAATTTTAATTTATTTAAGGGTTCTTAAATAAATATCTTGACTACTTAGGAAAAATTATGTTCACTGTGTTAGTGACCAATAAATCATCTGACCTAATTCCGAGTCAATGTTTCTAAGATACTCTTGAGTAAATTAATACAACACGTGCATTCTTTTCTCTTATTGAAAACTACTAAGGAACTATAAATATGCCAGTAAAACCAACTAACTGTCAGACAGCTTTTAGACAGAATGTAGACTATACACTTAAAATTTCTACTATAATTTGAATTTTATTATATTTATCAATTTTTTTTAATTATTTTTGAATATTTATTTGCTAAAATTTAAAATTAAAATAGTACCAAATTCACAAGATAGATTGCAACAGCCAATTAATTAATACCTAGATTTGATCTAAGCTCTACAAAATAAAAATAAAAATACCTAGTTCGATCTCATCCATTCTTAAGCAAGGGAGAGGAGAGTTCCGTTCAAGCTTTTTTCATTCACCTCTATTGGAAATATTTTTCAATCAGCGTAGTAGGCATTAACAATCAAAGATCGCTATTATTGTTTTCTGCAAATAACTGTTTTGTGGAAAAACTTATTTAGCTAATAAAACAAATTCACCTTCAGTAAGAAAGAATACAAGAAATTTCCAAGTACTAACTGTGAGAGATGTACATGCGAAACACATGTTCATGGTTCAAGAGCGGCAGATACCATGGTAAAGGTTTACGATGGCACATCTATTAGATGCTCCACAACATAAAATGCTATCCATTCCACTCCTTGTACAGTCACTAAGGATATTCACGTAAAAGTGAAACATTCCTTGTGACTGGACATTAGAAAAGAAAAAATTATAAATGGCTTAATCTGAGTTTAATGTACCAATTCTCATTCTTCCATATTTGTAGGGTATGGGTTCGTATTTACTTACTATGTTCAGTTTAGTATTATGAATTTTGTGTATGTATCCACATTTTGTTTAGTTTAGAAAAGCATACCCGTTTCATCGGCCTTCTTTCCTATATTCAAATCCATCTTTCCCATCTCCCATACTTCAACAATGGCAGGGTTTTAAATTAATGCAATTGACTACGAAAAATGTGGTCCTATTACTAAGCGACGATGGGACCAAAGAACATTCCGTCTAACCGGAATGAAACAAAATGGGAAGATTATAGAGAGTTTTCTTGTTGCATGTGAACACAGAACATTACTTATGAAAAGTTCATTTGGAAGGCAATAATATGCGATGAGTGTTAAAAAGTGGTAGCTTAGTGATTAGGGTATCGGCCTTCCGTCCGGAACTATGGGGTTCGACTCCCAATGATGTTAAAGGCCTACCAAGTACATGCGATATACGTGCTCGTTAGATATGTGAAATCGAAAGTCTTGTCGTTGATCACTGAGCAATTTCCAGAGGTGTAATGATCTGGAGAAAATTTCTTCCATCTCCAAATCACTATCAAAATTAAAAGAGTCTATCTTCTGGTGGTGCTATCTATCGGAGGAATTAAGAACAAAGTCGTATTTTCACCCTCATGACCGAAAGGCATACCCTACTGACTTAAATTCACATAGCCAACGGCATGGAGAGCTAAGCTTGTCCAAGTGTCATAAGTAACAACAACAATAACGACATAACAGCCAATGACAGTGAAGCTGCAGATAATCCTATATTAAATGAGCTCCAAGTTGAAAAGTAACTGTACAGTTACACTCACATATATTATCGTTCTGATAATTCTCAAAATTATTTGCGTGTACAACATCTTTCTGATCACTCACAGTCATTGAATTTTTAGAATTTATAACACATTGTAATAGATGAAAAAGAACTTTAAGATTCTTAAAGTATTAATTGATTCCATCTTACAGTATTATAAATGCCATATAATTTAAAATAAATTTTAATTTTACATAATGAGAAGATTACAGTGGATCGTTGATGACTAGATAGTATTGAAATTAACAAAAACGGACTTTATCGATTAAGCAGAGGCATTGAGAAACATATTTCTTTTATTATTATCTACTCCTTTATAAGACTGCTGCTGATTTAAATAGAAAATGAAAAGTTACAAGAACCACTGGAATGAGTTCATGAGCTACATCTTATAGTGAATTATCGCATTATGTACTTCAAACGTTCAATTTAGATTGAGTCAGAAAGGAAAAGCACATTATAGCTGAAAGCCTAAAAAAAATTTATTTAAGAACTTAGAAAATATCTGTTGAGAAGTGATAGGAAAATATTTGGAGTTAATAAAAGTGCCCAGTAAAAATATGGACATTTCCGAGCAGTTTGTAACAAATAAATTACATCAATCAATAATATCAAATGCACAAATAATCAGTAATAAAGAACAGATCGATACAAATATAGCTCTAATAACTGTGCATGAAGTATATAAACCTACGTCTTCTTTACTTTGGATATAAGATTCTTAGAAAACAATGTGTACCTACAAATAGCGTACATATTTAACTTCTTCTATATTGGGTTAGCAAAGAGTTAAATTCTGTGCAATTTCTTTCATATATATATATATATATATATATATATATATATATATATATATATATATAAATATATATATTATGGCTGGGTCGATGTGGCTTGGTTGGGAAAAGCGTCTTTCTTACAACGGGAAAGTTGTCATTTTTATTCCCGATCTAACCAAAAACACCTCTTGTTTACTAGTAGCTGCTGGAGAAAGTAAAATGGGTTCTAGTCCTAATGTAATTTTAATGAACTGATACTTCTAGAAATATGAAGGCAAGTCTAAGGACCTTCTGTGTGGTCCTTGCGACTTAATTACGAAAGACTCCATGTTCAGGCTTACAATGGCACATCTATTAAATGCTCCACAACATAAAATGCTATTCATTCCACTCCTTGTGCATTAACTAAGAATATTCACATAAACGCCATGTTTTACTCATTTTTGATTTACTATAGAAACTTTGTAAATTAATTTCTTTGACATTGAGAATCCTATTTAAATTTTGCGTTGTAAATTATAGATTCTTAATGAAAAATTGTTTATAAACAATCCAGAAAAAAATTACAATAAATTTAAATCCTTTTTTAAAAATTATTCATGCATATACTATGAAACAGAACACAGTGAAGAAATTATTTTGTTAATATTTTTTTTAAAAAAATGTAATGGAATAGTAATTTTTTTTTCAATAATCAAGCTATTTTCATATATTGGATGGTATGACTGGGTGGCAGAAGTGAACAGCTCATTCCATGCTGTTTCAATTTAATATTCAATTCACCGATCATATCTGAAGAATGGTGGTCATATTTTCAATTGGCGAGAGTTTAGAGACCCTGCTGGCAAGAGCCACAATCGAATATCTTCTGTATCGAGAAAGGTCAGAACACGGTATACAACATCCATTCATGTTGGAAGATGGAATTTCATAGGTTTCAGTGATTGGGAATAACCATCGATCTTAAGATGTTCAATTACCATCGATTCTAATTAAAATTGTGTATCTCATGTATCTAATGACTGCCATTCCAATACACTATTTTTGCAGCCCTATATTGATACTGAATGTAATTAAACAAAAAGAGTTTTCCTTGGGGTCAAATGACAAGTATATGGCTTCAAATATTATTTATCTTCCCTGCTTCATCCTAATGCTCTGAAATGTTAATTTTTACCTGTACCAACCTTTATACACTATTCACTCTTGGTCTTGAAAATTTAATGACCCGTAATGCATATTATACTCAGCATTTAATCGTTCAGGTATAAGTAAATGTTTAATGAATAATTATTTTCATGAAGAAAAAATTAAAAAATTATAAATTAAATTCAAAAATAATATTTTAATTTAAAAAATCATTTTAAAAAAAAATAATATTTTAAAAAATATTTTAGTTAAAATTTTATATTCTATATAAACTTCGATATTTTACATGAAATACAAATCTTCTTAATTAAATAAGTTGATTGACTTAAATTTTATAAAACATCATGTGATACAAGCAACCTTCTCGAAAGTATATACTGGACCAATGTTTGACATTTGAAGAATCTGTAAGTAATGATATCAACATCATATTTTAAAAATTAAAGTATCAACTATAAAATTTGATGTGGACAATATCAGGAAAATCAATCTACCATATATTTATTGAAGTCAAAATCTTTATGCATTTCTTACTCATCAATAATTATACGAATGTGTATCATAACTATGTAATATTTTAATTTAGATTTTAAAGAATATTTTAGTTAAAATTTTATATTCTATATAAAATATTTTATATACAATTTGGGAATTCGATATTTTACATTAATAGGTTTTCTAAAAATGCTTTTTTTCACAATATGTATTGAAAATAATTGAACCATACATTTTTTGATCTTTTATTTTTTCAAAAAATATGTAATCATATACTCTATGTTCACAAAAAGATAAGCAGAAAATTCGTATAATCAGAAATTCTCATAATCAGCAAAATTTTTCACTCAAAATTCAAGTGAATGTAAAATTTTAAACCCAAATAAAAGAAGAAGAATAGTGAAAACATTTGCATCGAGTTCAGTATAAAATATAATTAGAAAAAAAATTGCATTTAATCTAAAATTGAATATAATTACTTAAGTGCCTTATTTTAGATTTAGTTCTTCAAGTAAAAAATGTAAGTGTGTAAAATACAATGAACTCTATTTAGCTTGTCACTGTTTGATTTTAAATAATGGTACAAGATTTTATCGAATTCGAGTGAAAATTTTTAACCTGTTGGTAATAAAATTGAAAATAAATTTAAAATATATTAAAATAAACATACTTTTTACATGAATCTATTGAATGAATGATCCTAGTGAACAAACGATACATAATTCAACTCTTTCAACCTCTTACAACTACCTTGCATGCAATTAACGCACATCAAGCATTGCACCGATACGAAAATTAATTAATATTTTCAAAGAAGTTGATAAAAAAAATTCGTATAGTCAATTTATTTATCAAAATAAATCAGTCATGTGATATCGTTAGATGATTGGCTATATTGAACCGATCTTTCAATTAAATACCCTTAGTTTGCTTAATAGCAAATAATATCATAAAATACTCATAGTGGAGACATCATACGAAATAAGAGCACATAAATATATTTTTCGAGAAATTAAGCTACTAGAAAAGCACCTGAACTTAATATAGTTGTCAATTTTGATTTTCTTAAAAAAAATTTTTTTTTGTGTTTCTTATCAGCCATGTCTCATTTAGCGTAGTTTAACAAGACAAATAGCTTCAAAGCTAAAGCCAGTTTGTAGTTTCAAACATAAAAATCATAAGGAAGTGAACAATATTCACAGATAAGCTCAAATTTATTGCGGCGTTAGAAGATATCTATTTTTACATTTTTCAAAACAAAATTAAAATGGAGATTTAAAAGTGTAATTAATTTCTACGGAACAAATAGTGACTTTCCCATCTTTCATATGTCAGTACGTAGATTAGACAGATGAACAAGAATACTTAGCAGCACAACAATAATAACAGCAATATCAAGAAAACGGTGTCAATTTTTAGAAACCACCAAGAAAGAGACCTGTGTTCTCCAATGGTTTCTTTCTTTTTCATTCGTTTCTGAGTGTTCATTTACCGAGCTGGCACATTGCTGTCTGGCACAGAGAAACGACAGTCACCGATGGTTCATGAGATCATTATCTTTAATTCTTGAAATTGAAGATTTCGTAAGCAGCGAGTGATTCATCACGACAGAAAGTGATGCACCTCTTCATTTTCAGTTGTTCCAAGGCCAACTTTTCGTCCCAAAAATTTAAAAAAAAAAATATTGCTCTCATAAAGTTTTCTAAAAATGCTTTTTCTTTTCAATATGTATTGAAAATAATTGAATCCTATTTTTTTTTTTTTTTTTTTCAAAAAATGTGTAAAAACATACTATATGTGCACAAAAAGATATGCAGAAAATTCGCAAACCTCCATCATACACACTTAAGAAGCATATATACTCATTAAAAGAATATTTTTAAAATATGAAAGTTCATAAGAATGATTCAAAATCGAAAAATGTGATTTCATCAGGAACACAAAAACTTTATGTTTATGCACTCATAAGTCACAATCATGGTATTAATTAAAAGAAGAACCTCTTAATGCAGAAATATACATTCTATAAAAACATTTATTTTTTGCTTTTGTCCAATTTATAGATAAAATTATAATTAAAAATTTACATTTTTATGCTTGTAATTTTTAATCACACTTAGATTCACATTTGTGATTGCAAAACTCCTACAGTACATCTTTCTACTTATATTAGTCTTAACAAAACTATGTTTACTATAATACAGCAATATTTACTCATTTGTATAAAATTACTAATATTATAAATATTATAGTAAATCTAACTTGTAATAGTTTAATAAGTTTCTTTTTTTACTGAATTTACAGCACTGTATGTATGTTTATATATATATATATATTCGCTGTGCTCTAATTAAAATTATTGACTTAAATTCCCATTGCCAAGGCATAGCGAGCTTCTCTTGTCCAAGTGTCATAAGTAACAACATATATATAATAAAAATTACACAGTATTATTGCTCTTATATTATAATTACATTTATTTAATAAATTGTTAGCAATTATTATTGTGCGACAAGTGTTTCTTTCATTACCATAAAACTTTTACCACTTTTACATTACACTTTTTATTTACCATACTTATTACCAAAAATTTATTAAAAAGAAAAAAAAAAGAAAAGAAAAAGAAAAAAAAAAGAAAAAAGAAAAAGTAAAGAAAAAAGGAACGATCTATAATGAAATTAAAAATAGACTGAGAAATGTTTCTATATTTCATTTGCTAATGTATTTATTTTTACCATTTATTATCAAATTACATTATTTTTTATTATTTATTGACTTTGTTAATTTATATGACTCCATAATAATACAAATTTAGTGAATATACTATACGCTATGTTTATATTGATTTCTCTGGTATCTAAAAAAGATTTCTTTTTCCGATTAACACATTGGATTATATATTTTTATTTAATTTTATTTTGCGTCTCGCAATTACATCTACAATCTTCAAATTTTACATATTTATAATTAAAATTACCTGTGAATAGAACCATTATAATAAATATTTAATTAAATTTCAATTCATAAATTATACATTGTAATAAATTTTTCGTCACAAATTTTCTCAATAATTTGTAATTTCTTTAACAAAGAAATAAATTTTCAGTTGTTGCTATATTTTGCTTCTTTTATTGGAGTACAGGTGAAAAGAGAGGTTGCTATTTGTTTCTTAGAGAGCAGACTATTGCTTTAGTCTCTTATTGGTAATAATAAAAGAAACTAATAACACTCAGGAATACGAACCCGAATTACTTTTCTTTGAATCTAAATTTTAGTGTCATTTTTAAATTAATAAAATATATCGAATACGTATAATATATTGAGCTGATTAGATTAATAAAACTTTTAACCCACAATACATATTTATAAATTTAAATTTATCATACGTCAATATATAAAAGTACAATTCACTCAAGTGACAACAATCACTTGTAAAACTGTAATATAAGCAGATTTTTATATTTGCACATCATTCTATATTCATTGATATACATGATACATGAATAAATTTTTTACATATTACGAAAATAGATGAATAGGACATTTTATATTCAATTAAAATTCATTTTTAAAATTCATTATAGTTCATTACATTTTCATCGACTTGTTTTTAAGTGCTTTTATAAAAAAATTCTAAAACAGTTTTATTTAATACCAATTAATTAGTGAATTCTACAATTTTAATAAAGCGGAATATTTTATTTCTTTAAATATTAAAAACAAGTACTACATAAGAATATAATTATGCATTAAAAAATTGATTCATCTTTTTCATTTCGTAATGCATCTTCCACTTCAAAACTAATTTCTTAATAACGTTTACAAAATAATTTAACTTAGAATATTTTGGAATTAGGAATATGATGTCAATTAAAATTGCTGAGAATACACAGGTAATTTTTAAGTGTTTTTTTTTCTGTTTTGCCTTTTATATTTAAGACACTATATACAATATAAAAAACATATTTGTCTTAAAATTTTATGTATTTTACACGACATGCAACCATTTATTTTGTCTCTCAAATTTCAGAAATCATTTTTCAACAAGACAATGATCATCTGCATTCTGCAATAGCTATTAAAAGAATGATGGCAATAAAAATTTCCATGGGGTCACTAAATTTAGTTTTTATTGTGTATTTAATGGTTATTTCGTCTACTAAATTTACATTTTTAAGTAACAGCATAATCTCTAAATTCAACTTTTTTATTTATACCCCTTCGCATTGCCCTTTTTAAATCAATTTAAACTTAAATCTGGTTTAATTTGAGCACTAAGCTGAAAACTGTTTTCGCACTGCCTTACAGTCGAAGCTGATTTAAGAAACTTTGTTTTTGTTCAAAACCTTATTTATTGCTTGTTATTATAAATTATATAATATCTTCGAATTTTTTTATAGTTGAATACGTATATTAAACATTTACTGACCAAAATGGCATTAATTAAGATTATGATATTTCAAATGAGGAATACGAAATCAAAAAAAGAAAATGTCGTTGTGTCAAATCTTTTCCTTCTCAAACTAAATATAGTTTTTTTATGCTCATTTAATACTTTTGTAAATATTTCTGTGTTATTATTATTTTTTTAAATTTTGGGTCTTTTGTATTTATTTTGATCGATTTCAGATATTTCAACATACACTGACAACAAGATAGCAGAAAACAAGATGGCGCTAAATCAGTTGAAACCTATTTAAATCAGTTCGCCAAATTTATTTAAGATAAATCAGTTAGGACTGATTTATCTTAAGTAAAAAGTATCTTAAGTAAGTTTAAAACAGGGTGTTATCTTTTAGTGGATTATCTGGTATACTAAATGATTGGACATCTTTAAGGAATATCAATACATTCAACTTTTATTAAGCAATTAATAAGCTACATAGTGTATCAGATTTGATAATCTTGGATAACAGCATGATCCCTACATTTAATTGTTTTCAAGCATGTAATAGATCGCCTGGTACAGCAAATTGATGTCCTTACAGAAAAGCATGATTTCTAAATTTAGCTCTTATCTAAAATTTTACAAACGACAGATTGTACGAAATTTGTTTGATATAAAAACCAATTTTCATAATTTGTGGTCAGAATTGTTGTAGAATCTCAATAGTCCCTGTATTTTATTATATTAATCTTGAAGCCATGGTATTTAATTATTTCATTCGGGAATTTTTTGACAATATTATTTCCTTTGACCATGAATTATAATAATTTATAGAAATTAATATATACATGATAATATGATTTTTTAAAATTCTGATACATTTCACTAAGGATTTCCCATTTTTTAAAGATTAGGGATAAAATATTATGTCACTTAGGTTTAAGTGAAATTTTTTTTACTTCAAAATACAAGTATTAACAACTCTCATCTTTTTTCTCACTTTAATGTTTTATAATGTGATAAAAAGATATGCATACAATGACATACCTATCTGAATCAGGGTATTAAGGAATTTATCTTTAATTATTATCTATATACTACAGGCAAAAATAACAAGAACAATTTTTCACAATTACTCAAACATTCTTCACAAGATATAACAGAATGGTTCAGAAATGGTTAAGTAATTTATAACTTAAAATAATCATTTTGATTCCAAATAAAATGATAATTAGAGTCACCAATTCAAAAATAAGCAACCATTCACAGTTTGCATTTCAACATTTTACAGATAACATAATATCCACGAATCTGTCATATCACCGTTGATTCCATATGACCATTGAAGGAAGTGGAAATTGTAATTATCATGGTTGAAGGTGAAGGATTATTAAAATCCTTCAGATACAAATATTTTCGAATTTGTAATGTCACCGCTGTTTTTGATGATAGAATAAGGAGCACTTGTAAAAATTTAAATGAGAAAATTTTAAAGTTAGGACAAATATTAATTTAAATACTAAACCCTGCCCAAGTACAGTTAAAGAATATTGTAAGTCATCAAGTAAGTAAATAAAATAGCTTTGTAAGAATATCCTTTTTTTTTGTCATAAAATAGATTCACAAAGGAAAAATTTTTTTTTCATTTTCAAACTTCGTAGTATGTAAATTTTGAGTTTGATACCCAAGACAACATTTTAGTGGCAGCGAATTTGGTTTTCAACTTAATGTAAGATACAGTGGAAAAGAATGATCGACTTTCAGTAAATACGTTGTTTAGATAAGTGCGATGTTTCAATAACGTCATTTAATCGAATCAGAAGCTTAGAGAAATATTGGCGGAAGAATGGGAGCTGAATACAATCCGAAGTAGCTGAGGCCATTAAAATTGCACGAAGTGTGATTTCTAGGATCTGAAACTATTTTTTGAAAACTAAATGATGATCATGGCAAGGTCATAGACTTGCAACAACTGCTCACTGTATGTTGTTGTTGTGGCTTATCCTCTTTAAATATCTGACATTAGTCAAATCAACTCATATAAACTGTTGACATTCAGAAAGTCAATGACTAGCAGGGGATCTGAAAACACAAGAAGATATAAAATTAGTTTACTCTTTGAGAAGCCTTCATAAAAATTAGAAAACTCGAAAGAATTGGCTCTTAAAAGATTTTGTTTTTCAAAATCTTTTAAGATATATAATAAACCTTTTACTTATAAAAATGGTACATAAAATTTTTCTCAATGAATATCTAGACTTGGGAAGCATGAAAACAACAATGACCAGCATATTCCTTTATTATTATGTTCTTCATTCAGTATTGAGGCCTATACGTTATATCATTTTTGATCCATACACATTTCATAAGTATTCGTTTAACTATTCATTATTTATTGGATTTTCAAAATCTCAACGCAATATGTTAGGTAATATCGTCAAATTCAGAATACACCCATTAGCCTTTTGTTCAGATTTTGGGAAAATATACAAGCAGCTTGTGCATCAAGAAAGTACACATACTCATGCATTTTTCGGAAAAAAAACAGTATTGATTCAGTTCAAGTATAAGAACTCTTTATTGTTATTTATTAGACATTTTTCGCAGACTTTTTGTCTACCCAATATTGTAAGTTTCTTGCATGAGGAAAATGAACTTTCAGAAAATCTCAATATTTTAAAACATGATCTGTATACCAGCAACCGCTTAACTAAATAGTTCAAAGGCAGTTGCAAAAATTTTCATTCATAACATGGGTAATTTTTATAATGGGTAATTAATTATAATTTGTTCCTCTCATAACAATATACAATATTTGTCTATTTGTACAATAAGCTGTAAAAATGTAACAAATAAAATTTTAAGTAGTGACGTCATTTTATTGGCCATTTCCGATTTCATGAAACTATTTTGGTCAATGTTCTATTATTTACAAAAAAAAAAAAAAAAAAAAAAAAAAAGAGGTAGGGCTTACCAACAATATAAGAAATATAAGAAGATTTTACTTTACGAAAGTTTTTTCTAAGAAAGATACCAAAAGTTCGCCTCCTAGAGAGTCTCCTAACTTTGTCTTAAGAAAAATGGCAGATGCTGTTTCTATATCGAATAAATTCAGCTACTTAATTTAAGATTTTTTTACTAAGACACCTTTCCTTAAGAAAGTTCATTCCTCTCTATTCAAATATTGTGTAAAATCTATGTTCTCAAACGTCTCAATATCTTTCATTGTCAATTATTTCAAAAATAATCGAGGAATTTGATGTCAGTCGTTTCAGTTAGTACTTAACCCAAACTCTGCTCCCTTTACAGTACCTATCCTCATTACAGATTTTGAATTCCAAAACAAATCTTTACCTTTGAATAAAATTAAAACTTTTTTTTTTTTAACGAATTTCTACATGATAAATCTGAGACTTGCTGGTGTATTGCAACTGATGCTTCGAAGACCTCCAAAATGACTTCTATTGCAGCCTAATTCTTACTACAATATATTAAATTTAGAATCAAAAATATAAATTTTATCTTCACAGCAAAAGCTCTAGCAGTTTGTTAGGCTATTGATGATTTAATGATTTCTAATGTTTCAAATTATATCTTTTTGATAATAAATTTGTTCCTATAGTCCCCTCTAACTCAATCATCAGGTCCCATAAGGTAGTTTTCAGACTGAAAAATAAACTGATCCAAGTTGCTAAGTTTTAACATGCTATAAAAATCATATGGGTTCCAGTTCAAAGATATTGCGTATTATGAAGCTACCGACAAACTTGTAAAATTGGTAACTAATTTCGATATGTTTCTTCTATGGGTCTCATCAGAGGATTTATCAGCCTTCTATGAAAAGAAACTACGACTTTCCTATAAACTAGAATATAAGTAAATACTAGGAAAGTTATTATGATAAATATATATAATTTACCAGAGAATGGATTTTTTGATATGGCATTGAAATCAAAGAAAGAAGATTCTATATTTATTAGATTTATATATCTCGAGTTATATAACTACGCCTGCAACTTTACATAGATATAATTTGATTAACTCCTTAAAAAAGCACAAGATGAAATAAATCATATCTTATTTCATTGTCATAAATATAGGTTTCAAAGAAATGAATTTCTTAATAAACTACGTTGACCAAATAAAAAAACTATCTCATAAATAGTGCCTATAATTTATTGTAAAAAATCCTAAATATATTTGGGTTGTTTCAAAATGTGTTTTCTTTCTTTTAATAAGTAGTTCTTAGTAGAGACTAATATTTATGGGATCACTGGAGACAATAGCCATTACTACTGCTTTTCAACCAATTATGTCTGATTAACTGAGCGCCATCTGTTGGAGCAGTTGTAACAATAATTTCTCTACTCAAACAGATGAATGTTTTCTGCAAAAAAAAAAAAAAAAAAAAATGAGTCCCCTGGTGACTATTATTATTTCTATTAATTGAAATGTTATTTCTTTATAATGGGCTCGCTATTTTGTATATGATCTTGTTTACAATAACAGTCATGCGCAATAATAACAACAAATGAAACATGATCAAAACATTGCGGCCCTTATGTAGATATTTGTGGGACTAGTGTTTATTTATTTGTTGTGAATATTTACTAGCTGATTGCTTAAAAATATTATGTATAAATTACTTTTTGTTGTTAATGATGGTGTAGGAAAAAAGTATCAAAATGGTATGTTAATGTAATTATTTTATTGTACAAGGCTTAAATATATATTGCTATAAAAAGCTTTTTAATAAGCAACCTATAAAACAGATTTAATTGAAGTATTAAGATTCTCAAGTAATATTCTTATTTTCTGCCAATTAAAATAAGTTAATGCTTTGGATCATCGAATCAAAATCGAGAGTAAAGTTATGGAGGAAGTTAGCATACACTTTTGAATGGTTCTACAAAAGATTATTCTAATCAAAATTAATTTTATTCCGTATCTGAGGGAAGAAATTGATTGCAATTCATTTAATTTTTAAAAGAATTTAAAAAAGTTTTATGAAGAGTATTTGATCAGTCTTTGAAAGAGTTTTTTCTTTAAATCATGTCATTTAAATATATATATATATATATATATATCATCAGTTTTACATGTCTTAAAATATATTTTATGAACATTATTATGATAACAATATATTAGTATTAGACTTTATATATAGCGTGCATGTGGCTATTTCTTACTTTCGTTTTTTTAAAGATATACGAAAATTCTTATTTTGATCTATTTTTACTATTGCTATATTATTGATTTCATCACAATAATATAAGTTATTAAAAATAAAATTGAAAAAAAAAAGATACTTTAGTATTTCTACATTTATTTGCTAATATTCTTTTTACCTAAATTCTAAAAAAAATATTTTGTTAAATAATCAATCAAAGTCAAGTTAATTACAGTGATGTGTTAGAAATTAATATTGTAAGTGAACAGTTTGATACTCAAATAAAATTAGGATTGCTTAAATTTGAATAGAGTAACATCTATATATAATCTCAAAAATTAAAGAAAAATTATTTTGTTTTTACTAGTTATACTTTCAATTTCAAATAAAATTACTGATTTTTTGCAATTTAGTTATGATGATACTTGTGTAAATATGAATAATTATGTGAACTAGGACAACAGATACACTTTAGGCCAGTCTGTTGTTTTATCATTAATGAGATGTTTTTAGTCATTAATTGGATGTTAATTCTTATAAAAAGAATATTTCAATAGTTTTCTTATATTATCAACAACTGCATTTTTGCGTTTTAATTAGTTTTCATAATTGAATTCAATTTTAATTTAATGTGGAGCTTAAAGAATTTACAGGAAATAAAAAAAATTATGAAAACATTCTTCATAAATGAATTATTTATTATCTGAGATATGCACTATCAGATTCAAATATTTTACTTTTAGAATGTTTTATGTAATGAAACTATTAAGTATAACAATTGTATCAGTTATAGAAGTAATTTTATACTATAGTTATTTTTTATTTTATAATAAGAGTTTAAGATACACAAGATTTTATGATAGATATTTTATGAGTTTAATTTTTTTATCCGTATTTTTTATTTCTTAACACATATATTGCTGGACAATAAAATTGTTCCAAAAACCATCATTCTGCATTTGTGATATTTACATGATAGTGAGATGCTATGATGCATAAATGATTAGTTTTCCAACACATTCATGTAAATAGACAACAGCAGTAATACTTATTATGTATATATAAATGAAGAAATTGTTATGCATCCTGATTTAAGTGACCAATCGCAAGGTAATAAGCATCTGAATCAACAGTTCAGTGATGTTAGAAGTTAACCAATTTTAAATTGCTTTTAACATAGCAATACAATACAGACAAGAGTGTGTTCAATGTTTTGATTGTGATCAAAAACAATCAAGATTTTAAAATGACATCATGATGGTTATATTCGTGTTTGAGAGCTTTGTGGTGAATCACATTGTTAGTGTGCAGTTGGTATTCTCATACTGGCCCACTGCCTGAAATGATGGTCAGCTTGTCCTTGGATCTATGTTTCTGTCACATGTATTCATATTACCTCATATTTTTTTCTATGTTAAGAACTGAAATATTATTTATTCAAATCTTGTGAAAGGTTATGTTTCAGCAAGCTATTACACAACTACATCTTCCCAGTGATGTACAGACATTCTTTGATTAAAAAAATGTTCAGTTGCTGCTCTAGCCTGTATATTTTCCAGATCTGTTGCCAAAAATCTTTGTTCAATTATTGTTGACTCCCTAGCTTTTAACAATATGAATTGTTGCATTATGTTGCAGCTGCATGGTAAGTTTGTACATACCATCTAATTTTCGTTTGACTCGATATCCTGGCACACAAGTATTGTTATTGTTGTCATTAATAATAACAGCACACATCACAATTATAAATCTAGTATTCTTGATACTGACTCTAATAGTGGTGGTTGTATAAAATTGATTTTTCTGGATATTTTCTTCCAAATTTCTTGAGATTTGATCTGGTAAATCAGTATAATATATTTGTCCAAAAATATTATTTTGTTACTTGCATTTCTTCCTGATCTACTAGTTTCAATGGTTTGCATTAAGAATGGTAATATACTAGTAAATTTCATGTTTTTAATTTGATTTTATGTACTTGATGTGCTAGTGAAAGATAACTGAAATAAAGTGTGAACATATAAAATTTCAATTCAATAGTTGAATGAATATCATTACGTATTTATCTGAAAAAAATAAATATCCTGTATTTATGTTGAATACTAAACAAATATTGCATTTTTTTACATCACTAAATATGTTTCCTTGCAATTTTATTTTTATTCCTATTTGAGCTTTTGTTTTATGAATTCTAATATGCAATGCCATTGTATATGGCAGGGGTGGCCAACCTGTGGCATTCGAGCCACATGTGGCTCTCTGAAGGATTATTTGTGCCTCTCAATAATGTTCTTTTTCCACTTTTGTGTTATTATATTTTTAAAAATTATTATCGTTCCGTGTGTGTTTCAAAATGTCTTTTAAATAACTGACAATAAATAAGAAAATCTAAGTGCAACATTATAGCAAATTTTATTTTCCTTCAAGTTAAAAATGATATGACTCATTAAAAATTGTGGAAAAAACTTGAAAGATTTACTTAAAAGTTTTAAATCCAAATAATGCTACATTGCACAAAGTTGTTTGCAAATTCGCATCTTGAAACATACAACCACACACTGAACGATGCAGTATATCTCTTAAATATAGTTAAAAAAAGATTTGAAAAACTTTATTGCATTTAACTTAGCTCTTGATGAATTAAAAGATATCACAGATCTTCTGAAATGGGCAGTTTTTATATGTTTTGTTTCATCTGAATTCTTTTTAAAGAAGAATTATTAGATTTAGTAGCACTTCAAAAGATTACCCACAGTGTCGATATTAAAAATGCATTAGGTTCCGCTGTGAGAACTTTTGAAGTTTATCTTAATAAACTTGTAAGCATTGCAGCTATTAGTTCTTTGGTAATGCTGGGTAAAAAAAATCGGTCGTATTATGCTTTTAAGAAATGATTTTCAAATTCTACATTTCATACTGATTCACTGAGAACAGCTTGTTGTAAAATATTTTAAATATCCTGACGCTGTGAAAACAGTCTTAGACACTGTAAATTAAATTTGCACCAATTTAAAAAAATCATTGACAATTCAAAAATTTCCTTGAAGAATTAAGGATGAAGCTTTCAAATCACATTCATTTCTTTTGCATTGTTAAATGGTTATTTAGCTACAACATATTAAATTGATTTGTTTGATCCGATAATTGCATTTCTAAAAGAAAAATGAAATAACCTCCTCAGAATTAGACATGGTGAGGGATTACAAGTCTTAATATTTTTATCTAATGTAATGGAATATTTGAAAACACCAAATTTACAATTGCAAAGGAAAGATTAAAAAAAATTGCATCTGACCTCTCACAGTGTATACTTAGGTTTCAAATTAAATTGCAACTTTTTCAAAATTAAAAATAAAACATTTTGTCACTTTCCTTAAATTAAAGCAATTTGTTCCAGTATTAAACAAGAAAAACTTAAGGAGTTTATAAAAAGCTGGAAGGAATATTGACGTTAGCTTTCAAGATTTGAAACATTTTAAATCATTTCTTAATTTATTTCTAAATCCATTTGAAATTAATACAATTTAAGGTGAGTTTTCCAGTTCCAGTCTAATTATGACCCAAAAAGTAGCTGGAGAACTAAAATTAATTGAGGTAAAGAAGATTAAGCTCTGCAATTAAAATATTTATTTAATCCGATTACTGAATTTTTGAAATTTATACCAAAATTGAAGTATTTTGAATTAAAAAAGAGTGCTTGTCAAATTATTTCAATATTCAGAATGATGTACCTATGTAAATCATTTTCTTTCACTTTAAAATCCATATAATCCAAACATTGATCAGTATTAATTAACCAGCATCTCAAATAATTACTGTGAAGTGCTATTATGAATTATTCACCAAATTTTAAAGAATTATCAAGATAAATAAAATAAAATTTTATTATTTAAATTCAGTACACATATTTTGTACTTTTATTTATGCTTTCAGTAAATATAATTTCTGTAAAAAAATTTAATACCTTTTTTGTATAGCTTTTAAATACATATTTAATTGTGACTCGCAAAAAATTTCAAATTTTGAAAAATGTCTCAGACTATTAAGGGCTTTGGCCATCCCTAGTATATGGTATATTATTTCATAGTTAACCAACTATTATTTTAAAAAGTAATATTTTAAGTGAAGTTTATTATACACTATGTGTACTGACAATTTTAATTCAAAATATAAATATAAGAGTTCAGGTTAATGGCAAAATGTCATTATATGAGATATATTGTTCATAATAATTACAGATTCTGAAATTAATTTACTATGATTTAATTTTTTAAGCATTTTTAATAATGATAATCTTTCTTTTTTTCCCCCATCTCAAGTTTCAGGGCAACAATGGCATACCAAATGGACCTCATTATATTGCCGCCACTTCTGCCTCTCATCATGGTAAAAAGGAGAAATATCCTTAGTAAAAAGGCATTAAAATTATAAAAAGTTCATTTCTCAGGTTTTTAATAGCCAATGGAATTATCTCAAACTGGAAGAATGAGCTATTCTGAAGCAATTCTTTACTAATAGGTTGCTGTATTATCTTCTGCAGCTATCTAAGCCTGTAAAAATGCACAATGGACATGAAAATGTAGGTGATCAGAGAAGATGCTTATATATGTATCACCTGTCAGAATGGTCATTAGAAATATCAAGAATCCCATATTACTGCTATTGCACGTTCTTTATACCAGCACAAAGGCTTTATAATGTTGAATATTCCTCTGTACTCATGTAGTCGAGCTTTCAGCTAAATAGTTAACCTTCTTGTTTTTAGTTTAAGAGTTCATGGAATCAAATCCTACCTTGGGCATGGATGTTTATAGTGGTTCGGAATCTACTTTTAGCCCTAAGTCCCTGTCTAGTTAGCCCTTGTGTGCAAAAAGTGACTGTTGAGTGACACACCAACTAAACCATCTGTACTAGTGTAGGACATAAGAGTCATTAAATTTTTTCTATACCTTCATGTCCATTTGCTTAAAACAATTGGAAATGAGGCTCCTCAGACCAGGAAATTTGCATGAAATTATCAACAGTTCAGGGGCTCATAAATTTATATTTATCATAATCAAAGTAGTATGTTATGTATGTATTCATGCATCATTTTATGAAAGCATAGTGAGTATAAAAATTGGTGTAAATCTGCAATTGTAAACAACTTTTCCTTCTTTCATTTTTTTAACTTACTTTTACTCTTTTAATAAACATTAAAATTATTAATAGTGAAGTTGTAATTAATTGGAGGTTTTCTGTTGTAGGTTGCTCCCAAATATGTTAAATTGACTTTTATTTTTTCTTGAATATAACTACTGATTTTATGCCTTTGGTAAGTTATTCTATTAATAATTCTTTCTTATATCAGTATTCTAAAAGTTAATTCAGGTATTTTTTAACTTCATTGTATTTTTACTTAGGAAAATGCTATTAGTGATTAAATCATTCTTATAAATATGGAATATTATTTAAAATGATTTTTATTATTTAAGTTTTTACATGTCAAGTTTTTACATTATCATGTTTTTACATGCGAAAATGTATTTGATAAATGTTTTATGATTACAGGATGAATTTCATCCTTTCATCGAGGCTTTGTTGCCTCATGTGAAGTCTTTTTCCTATACGTGGTTTAATCTTCAAGCTGTAAAGCGCAAATATTTCAAAAAACATGACAAACGAATGAACATTGATGAAGAAAAGCTGTGTCGGGAAGAGTTACAAGTAAGTATCTTATTAGTTTTAAAATTTGATATACTTTCTATTAAATATCAAGCAAAAATTGGGTCTGGTTTTCTTATTAAAATAATTTTATAAAATGGTTCTTTTGTTAAAATCTAATTATCAATTAACTTTCTGTATATTTTTCATTGACATTCTAAATGTTTTTGCAAATTTCTTATCAGTTTCCCATGTACTCTTAGAATTTTACAAATCATAGAATTAAAATCATTATTCTTGAATAAAGATTTCATCTACATGCATGAACTTCTATTTTGCTTCCTTTTGCACTTTCTTGACCTTCAAAAATAATACCATTTTTAGTTTATATAGGTAATTATTTTTGCATTTATAAAATATTTGGTAAAAACCTAGGAGCCATCTTAGGTTTCGCCCGATTTCCCATTTTCAAGCCAAGCGCTGTACAGTAATCTTGCTAACCTAAATTGCCATCACTTTGTGCAATATCTGGTTTTGAAAGTCCTGTTTGTGCTCAGTCTTGAACTCTGAAGATTGCAGTCTCACTTTATTTTAAATTTCAAATATCAAAATTTTAAATATTTTCATTATAATTAAAATATTAATAACTTGAAACTATTTTTGCAAAGATTACATAAAAATCATAGATTAAAAGAATTTGAAAAATATTACTTATTGAAAAACAAATATAAACTAAATATCACAAAGCCTAGAGCAAAAGAAAAAAAAATGATTCATGTACTCTTTTATAATTTCTTTGTCAATAAAAGACTGATTTTTTTTAAAATTAGAATGAACGTGTTGAAATAAAACAAAAATGGGCTTCAAGATTGCTGGGGAAATTAAGGAAAGATATTACCCAAGAATGTAGAGAAAGTTTTGTGCTTGGAATAACCAGCAAGAAAGCATCTGGTTGTGTACTCAGTAATCCTGACCAAAAAGGTAAAATGAGAAGAATTGATTGCCTTAGACAAGCTGACAAGGTAAATTTTAAAATGTATTTCTTTAATTTTTATGTAAGCATTTGTATGCACATAAATCTTTTTACTTGTGTTTTATTTTATTAATTATTAATGAGTATGTGTGATTCTAAAGCTTAAACCAAGGATTAAATTTGACTATGCAAAAATTTTATGTAGAATTAATTTAAAATAAATGAGTTCTTTAGAAAAGTTTTTATAAAGCTTTTATGATTAAAACTTTTGTGAAGGTCACAATTTTGATCTTAATTAAAACCTACAAATTTATATCTAAACAAATGATTTTTTTAAGAATTTAGGTAACCATTACTCAGTTATCAAATTATGGTTTCTAAATAAAAAGTCAGTTAAATATAAAGTATACATTTAAAAATTGTTTTTATTTCTTTCTTTTTACTGTACTCTAATGCTTTTATGGCAGTTAACAGTTGTTCAAATCAGAACTGAATTTATTTAAAATAAGTTTCATATAGTAAGTTATTTAACGATTTAAAGCCTACATCTAATTTTAAAACAGAATTTCTCAATAGATAATCATTTACTTTTTATGAAATCTTAGAAGTAATTACAGGATAGTATTTATAATATTTGGCTACTGAAATTTCAATTTCAATAAATGCAAAAAATTATAAAATTAAGTCCTTATATATTTAAAAATATGTGAAATGGGGAAACTTAAAAATTTGTATTTTGTGAAAAAGAATTTGATTAGGAGGAACAATATTTTACACAGAAATTTAAAAAATCATGTAAATTGAAAGTATTAATAGATTTTAATTAGCTTAACTCTTTATTCTTATAAAATTGAATAAAAATGTAATTTTTAGTATTTACCACATATTTTTTACTATTAGCCAAAGTTATGGTTTTCAGTTTCAAAATTTTCATTATCATCAGTGAGTCGGCTACCAAAACTTTTATATACATTGAGCTTTTGATAGTTAGAATTTATCTTTTTTTTTATACATTCCCAATAGATTTCTGTAACTCCAATAATGTTTGCATCTCACTGCCTGACATTTTTCTAAAAACTACTTTTTTTCTGTTCTAGTGGAATCTTAGTAAATCATTTGGTGAAATTACTATTTCTATTCATTTATAAATAAATTTGTGTGACACCTGCATTCATAATGTATTTCAGTAATATGTTTGCATTTTAGGAACTATTTAATCATTTTCTGTTTAATTATTACTTGTTTATATTATTCTACAACAGTAATAATTATTAATATAGCAGATAATAATTTAGATTGTTTTTCTATGCATTTTTAAGAATTCTTTTAAAATTTAAACAAAATATGATAAAACAATTTGTTATAAGTTTTGATTTCATTTGGATTAGGTGTGGCGACTAGATCTTGTTATGGTTATACTTTTCAAAGCTATTCCACTTGAAAGCACAGACGGAGAACGATTAGAAAAATCTCATGAGTGCCTCCACCCTGCATTATGTGTCAATCCATACCACATCAATGTCTCCGTCCGGGAGCTGGACTTGTATCTAGCTAATTTTATTCTCTCACAAGGTGTGAATCATGTTATAAATTTGTAGGGAAAAAAATTATATTTCTTTGTTTTGCTGCAATTAATAAATGTAACTATTATTAACTTTATTTATCATCATACTTGATTTTATATGTATCAAAAACTTGTCTATATAACTATTCATCATTAAATCTAAATTTTTTTTGTTAAGAAAATGCTGTGTTAATTTTAGTCTGTATACATCATCAAATAATAATTAAAGCATTTACAATTTACTGGATGTATAAATCTTCATTATTATCTGTTAGCTGTTTTAACTTCTAAAATGAAACTAATTAAGTATTGTACAAAGATTTTTTTTTTTAAAATTTATGTACCATTTTGAATAATTATATTTATTAAATTTTTCAGAAGCATTAAGTGGTCTAAGAGATGAAATTGTTGACCAAAAACTCGAAGATTCAGGTATTCACTTAATATTCCGTAATGAATGAATTTATTTATTTTCTTAAAATATATGTACTTCATTATTTATTTTCTGGGCTTCTAATTAAAATTTTTCTCATTATATTTATTGTATTTCTTTCCCATTATTTTCTCATATTTTAGTATAATACTGCCATTAATTTATTTGAATGACAGTGGAACAATTTATTTTTGGTTATATTTTTACAAAAAAAGAGAGATTTTTGTATAGTTAAAATTTTTCATTCTGTTGTGGCATACTGAATAACTTTACGCCCAGAGTAGGTCAAAACTTTCTTAATTAGACATTTGCTACATCAACATTTATTAACAACCAAACTCCTTTAATTCATAGATTTCATGACTAAACAATATATCTCTCTTGCAATTGCCCATTGATGTTTTAGTCTTCCTCTGTTTCCTGTGTTACTGGGTCTATCTGAAAAAATTGCTTGAGTTGGGCATGTTACTTGCATGAATGACAATAATGCTGTGCATTATTGTCATTCATGCAAGTAACATGCCCAACTCAATTGGCTTATTTTATTGTTATGAACATTTGATTCTTTACATATTTTGTAAAATTCAGTGTTGCATCTTTTACTCCAGATTCAATTTTTCTGAATGCCACCTATAACACTTTTGAAGACCCTTCACATTCAAAATATCCGTAACTTCCTCTTGCTTCATGATTAAGCTCTGTCTCTCAGAAGTGTAAATCAAAGCAAGACAAATGAGATGGTTGTTGAATGATAATTTTTTTCTTAGGTAAAAGTCAGGTCTTTGTAAATCCTTTAATCCAAAAAGTTTTATTTTTAGCAAATATATTTTATTTCAAGTAAGATATCATGTTTTTCTAGATATTAATCCCATTTTTATGAATTCAGACATTTCCAATTTATAATCTGCAATTGCAATTATAATTATTGATAACCAAGGGAAATATATGGTAGTTAATAAACAATCAGCTATTTTCCACCTCAATTTTTTTTGCATGTGTAAATAAATTTATATTATTACCTTTAATTTAGAATTAATGAAAATTGTATCACTCTCAGAAAGTGCTTTAAAACTTGCAGTCATTTTTATATAGCATTTTTATTTAATCAATTGATAATTTACCAATGATAAATTTCCTTTTTATTGGAAAGTAGATTTAGTGTAATATTTTATTATATTTATCATGATGTTTTATTCAAATAAATGTATTGTACTTGTGTACAGTAAAAAATCTGATTTTGTGTTCATTAAATTCTCAAAATTATTAAATAAATATGTATTCAAGGTGTCATATTTTCCTATATATAATCTACAGATTATGTGTTCAAAAAGTTTCGAATTTCACTGTTCATATTGCATGCAACTGCAAATAATCTGATAAAAAATATTCTCCATTATAAAAGCTTACAATAAGTTTTGAAAGATATGCTGTTTATGTTTTAATAAATAAATAACAGATGGTCCCACAACTTGGCTGACTTAATGCAGCTATATTTTTTTGTTCAATTACTTTGAAGAATGAATTGAGTTCCTTGGAGAGATATTACTGTTGGCTATCATCACATCACATTTTGTTTTTACTTAAGCTGTTTCATTCTGAAAATATTCAAATTTTTATATCATTATTTGAAAGTAAAAGCATAAAAGATAGCAGATTTTAAACTAAAAGCTATGAAGAAGCAAATAAAAAAATGGCGGCAATTATGTTAAAGTATTAAATGCACAATTTAAAAATAATCTATTTCTTTCATTTAATTATTAGTGAAACAAATATAATTTATTTTTAAAAAATATATCTAGCCTCATTTTTTAAAAGTTATTAAAAACTAAAAATCATTTAAGTTTCACTAGAATTGCTTTTGATGATTGATCTGGTGCTTTCATCTCATTTTATTGCACTGTGTGACAAGATGGACCCAAATACATGTTTTTCATAATAAATATTTTCTTGGTACAATTTATTATATTTTTAATCATACTATTTGTTTTTATTTTGTAATATTGCATTATCAGCAGTATATATTTTTTAAATATTCACAACACAGAAAAACTGCCCAGATTATACAGTGCTGCAGATATGGCAACACGATTTTTTTTTTTTAAACAAAAGATACTTTTTGTAGATAATACACAAAAAAATTAAGTAATTAGAGTGCAGGATGCAAAGAATTTTGCAAATTATTTTTCTTCATATTAAAAATCTTTATAAAACATTTTGCTGATCAGAAAATTTATTCAAATGTCATGTCAGGGTATTAATAACAATTTATTATTAAAAAATAAGCTACTTTACAATTTTTATTTCTTGTGGTTGACTAAATAATAATTATGAGATTTAAAGAATTTTTAAAAAAATGTAAATTTGATTTACAATAATTATAAATTATTTGAGCTCTTTATTTTAACCATCATTAAATGTTTACCAATTTAAAATGTTTGCAATTTACTGCTTAGAAATAGGAATTGATATTGTCTTGTGTATATCAAAACTACTTGAAACCATTTTAGAGTCTTGTAAATATATTTTATATTATCTTTTGTTAGAACTACTTTTCAATGATTTTTAGTCGTGTATTACATGGGTGGGGACTCATAAGTATAATTCTAAATAGTATGCATGCACAAAATTTTTAACATTTGCCCCTACAGCCCAACAATAGCTAAAATAGATGAAAATAAAATGTTTAATTTTATCCATAATCAAGTAAATAATGTTATAAAGAATAAAGCTTTGCTTTAAATTGTGATTGATATCCAAAATATCAATCACTTATATTCTAAATTAACTATTGCACTTTATTAATATTGGAAACTATGTTTTGCTTTAAAATTTTGAAAGTTAATTTAAAGAATTTTTTTTATATAAAATAACAGATTAATTTTAAAGAAGTTGTTCTTGATAATTAAATTGAATTGATTGTGATAGATAAATTCATGTGTTATATTTGAAACTGTTGGGTTTTTAGTTTCAGTATTTCAAATCCATTATTCTGAATTACAAAACAGAATAAATCATTCTATATTGCAGGGTTTATTTATTCAATTAAATAATATTTTGTATGAATTATTGATTTTTAAGTATTCTGTGCCTACCTACTTAATTGATGATTATAAAAATTAATTTTTAAATTTTTTGAGAAATGTTTTGAACTTGCATTTAAATAGCTAATAAAATGCAGTTTTGTTAAATTATAATTTCCTTTTCTAGATAGTACAACTATCATCACAACAGGAGTTTTTACTTCAACAGAATTATATAAGCTTTCAAAAGGTAAGTGCTTGCGTCATATATTATAGTAAATATTTACCTTTAGGGGCTTAAATTATTTTTGTTAAAACTGAAAACATGTATGAAATAATTTATTGAATAAATTTGTATTGTGAGATAATGATATTATAATTTAAATTTAAAAAATAATTTTCATTGCAAATAATTATTATTTTGGAAATGTTTCTTCAGTTGTAATTTAGAGGTCAACTTATAAAGAGATCAACATTAAAGATTTATTTTACATAAAACATTAAAAATAACATATATGCTTAAATTAAGATCTTGATTTGTTGTTGATGTATTTTCACAACATTTTTATATTTGTTAACCATCAAAATTACTTTTGTTATTCTTGTGTTATTTCTTAGTGTAATATTTTCAAAATCTTATTTTCATTATTTATTTTTAAATGTTTCCTTCTCATTAAAAGTTTTGCCATAGTCCAAATTTCAGTAAAATATGAGAAATGTTGCCATACCTTTTTCTGCAGGATCCATTTTGCAAACTTCAAATGGCGTTCAGCAATCAGAAGAAAATGAAACAGTGAATGGGGAACAGCATGTTCAACGGCATGTTATCAGAGTCTGCTCACCTTTTTACTATACTTCTGCTGATGGCAACCAAACTGAACTCATTGGAATACCCAGAGTTGTTGGTTCCATCACTGCTGAAAACAATCACACGTCTTCTAATGATGTTGATGACCCTAGTAGCCCTCCTTGTGAACCAATTTCCAAACGAGTGCGACGCTTATCTACCAATGAAGATGATCCAAAAGCCATAACTCCAGAGGGAACATATTATGTGAATAGTCCTTCAAGTTTGAACAGCCCTACTTCTTGGAGTAGTGATGTTGAGCATGGTATGTATTTAAATTCATTAACATGTAACCATTATTATAAAACTTGTTTTTAAATATTTTTGAAATAAGATAATTGCTTAAAGTTATTTATAATATTTTAGATGATGTAAATAAATTTTATAGGTACAATTTCATTATTTTTATATAGATAATTTATTTGTTGATAAAAAAATTATTTCATCAGTTGATTTTAATTACTGAGAAATAAGAATCATTATTAAAATTATCTCAAGGGCGAAAAAAATATTGATTATAGAGAAAATGAATTCTATAAATCATCTGTTTTTTGTTAATTTAGCAATCAAATTAGTTTCATTTTCCTTTAGATATCATTATCTCTAATTTATTTTGAAACTGAAATAATGATTTTTGGACTGGAAACAATTTAAGTTTTGCAGTATACATTTTCAATTAAATAAACTTAATTATATTATTTCTAATTTCAAATTTACACTATTTTAAATTAGACACAGTTAATTATGCATGATTTTCTTGATTTTATCACATTAATTTAGTTTACGTAAAATATTAAAAGTTCTACCTGCTAATTTTTTAAGATGTAAATTAATAATGAATATATGTCATTGACAAAATTATATTTAAAATTTATAGAAGTTTTATAACACTGTATTCATTTAAAATGGTCTATGCATCTGCTTAATTTATACTGATGTAAATATTTAGCTTTGAAAGAAATTCCAGAATTTGTTCATTTCTTGAAAAAAAATGCTTTAGAAAAAATTTAATATTTGCCTGAAATTTTTATTTTTTATTAAAAACAACTATTTATTTAAAAAAGTAAATTTTTTACTTAAATTAACTTTTATTGGTGCATTATTCATTGTAACTCAAGTGATTTAAATTGAATCATTTTAAATGTGTGAAAAAAATGTGCAAGTTTCTTTTTTATCTCATTCCTGTGTTTTATGCCCTGTATTCTTTCTTAGGTTTTTTTATTTATTTATTTATATTTTTTTTATCATCTTTGTAAATTTTCTTTTTAAAAAAAAAAATCGCCATGTGTTTTGGATTATATACGAGTACAAACTTTGAAGTATTTTTAAGAAGTTTAATTTTATACAATGCATTTAAATAATTAGTCTATCTACATTTTTTTTTTTTTTTTTTTTTTTTTTTTAAAAGTTTATTCACACTTTGGTCAGCAATTAAATCTCTTCAGTATCAAAATTTACTAACTATACTGTAACATAGTAGTTTAGCAGTTTATTTTACTGGAAAGGGAAAGCAATTTCAAAAACTTTTAAAAAATATAAAGAAAGGTGATTGAAATTTAAGCAGGAAATGATGCCTTGGTAAGAATTTTTCTGTTGAGTGATATTCTAGGATGTAAAAAGTGTCAACTTAGATAATCTAAATGGCTCTCAATATTGGAGCATTACTTATAATGATAGAGAAGTTTTCTCCAGGAGACAAGCTATATTGGTGGTTCTATTATAACATAGTTATAACATGATGAATTCTATATTCATTGTAACTAATATATTATTTGTAGATAATTGTTTGAATTTTATGTTATCAATAATGGCTTAAATGATATTGAATGAATCTTTTCTAACCAACATATCTAAGGTCTGTTGTCATGTTCTAGCAAACTAATTCTCCTCTGTTCTTATGACAAAATTCACATTTCAATGGCTTTTGATTATGATGTATATCCTATCAATTATTTATTATTTACCCTTAACCTGAATTCACTAGGAAGCATGAGGTGCAAGAGTACAAATAAAAGACTTTACAATTGTACCACAGACTTGGGAAAAAGCTATATCCTTCAAATGACATAGAACAAGACAAATTATTTGTAAAAAAAAAAAAAAAAAAAACTTGTAGAAATTATATTAAATTGCAGTTATGAGCCTATTAGTTTTTTAATTGAATTTTTCATTACTCTCTCATTCAGGAAATCTTATATATTGAACATTAATTTTAAATTAATTCCATGATCATATTTTTTTAGTTTTTTTATATAATTTTGCTTTTTTTCCCTACAATTCCTATGATTTTGTATTTTTATTTCACTATATAATTATTATTTATAAAACAAATAATTATACACAATATAATTTTCTCAATTAATGAACCATATAAATTTCATTTTTACTTGTGGGCTTATCATTTCAATATGTGCAAATATTGTATTTATTTGTATGATTAATTATCAATATTTTAGTAAAATTTTATTTCTTCTTTATGGCATATAATCCTTTTTTTTATCAGATGAGATTTGATCCTAACATAATTGCTGTGATGTCGCAATGCCACCTTAATTCACAAAATTTTTAATCTGTTTATTTAAGGTATAGTCAGTGGTATATTTTACCACCTTGCCAAATCTTTGATTTAGAAAAGAGTGGACAGACTTTTTTGAGTGATTAGCTCATTTTTTAATTTGTCGCATTCGTCTTTAATGATGATCAAGTTTTAAACTAGTATATTTTTAAGAATGCTGATCATATTAGCATTGCTGATCACCCTGCATGGTCTGAGATCACCCTTTAATGCCCACCCTTGTTGGGCATTAAAGAGTGGATTTAGAATAACAGTTTTAAATCAACAGTTGAGGTACCAATTACTCATCGTAACATTTGACTCATCATTACAATTCCTTGATTTGTTTTGGCTCTTTCCTTTTGTTATTTCAAATATAGTCTGTATAAATTACCTTTAAAACTTAATTTCGTAAAAAAATCATCATATTCTTCATACCGTTTTTTTGTATTTTTTTAATTTTATTTTTTATTTATTTATTATTTATTTTTATTTTCTGCAAAAAAAAAAAAAAAAATGTGAAATCGCTCTTGTCTATGCATTTTTTATAAAAAAAAATATTTTGTTTAAAACTAACATAACCTATTGCAAATTCTTTGTGTGATTGTTGTTCAATATTGGAACTTCTCTTTATTTACAGTGAGAAATGCTGCTGTACTACAAGATGCTTTAACAACTCGTGCTGGAGTAATAAAGACAGAGGGATCAAGCAGTTTCATACCGGTGAATGCTTCTTCTTTATCTCCAGCTCCAGTAGAAGTTATTTTCAGTACACCTGACATCTCTCCTTCTTCTCAAGCAGTATCATCTCCTGGAAGTAAGGATGGTATGTTACACTTTGAAAAAAGAAAGAAATTATGGGGAAACTTATTTTTTTTACTAAATAAAAAATCTTATTTTACATTTTATACATTTAAATTGTTAATATATTGTTTTCAGAAGCACTTTTTGTTCTGGTCAAAAAGTAAATAAAATAAAAACAGCTAGCTGTTTAAGATTTTATAGTATAGTTTTAAGCATTACTTAAAGTAGACACTCATTTTTATGAACCTCTAATTTATGAGCTAATAGCAGGTCCCTAATGTAATTTTGTAGATATGAAGATAATTCCCATTTATCAACTAAAATTTTAAAAAAATATTTTACAAACTTATTTTTATGCCTTTTTAAATTGCATCTATTTTTTTTAATTTTTTTTATTAGAAAATCTTAAGCCAGTAGTAACTTTGATCTCCAATATTTTTCCAACAATTCATGTGGAATTTCTCCTGCTTAAAATCTAACTCTTCTCTTATGGCATCATAATATAATTAATGGCTTCAAATTCAAATATTGCAAGATACTTCAAATACAAATATTGTAAGGAGTGATTTGGCTTGGAATTGTTTTTGAAATTAATATACCAGGCATATTGCATCTAATATTGAAATGATGTTGCAGAAAAAACAATATCTGGTCAATTAGATAATCAGGCTTATTGTGGCTAAAGAAAGCTAGCCGAGCTGACAGCCGAATGGTTATCGTCCATGCCTTTGGTTCAACAGTTTGTGGGTTTGAATCCTACCTTGGGCATGGATTTTTGTAATGGTTCAAAATCTACTTTAAACCGTAGGTCCCGGTCTAATTAGCCCTTGTGGGCAAAAAAATTACTGTTGAGCGACAAACAAACAAACCAAACAAAGAAAGCTAAGCTTATTTACCTTAACAATTTGAATAAAGATGAGTTATTTATGCATGAGTTTTGACAAGGAACCCATCACTGCCCAAAATTTCCTGTAAGTACTTTTTGAATGTGGATTTAGATGTAATTTGTAAGTACTATTAGATGATTAAAAACATAATGCATGAGAATGAAAAATAATATTCAAATACTAAATAAGAAAATGATGTAATGTTGTAGCCATCTGCAAAATATATAATTGATGAATGGCTAAGTAGAATGAAGTACATTTTTGAGAAAAACAATAGGGAAATGCTTTGTTATAATGAAAAAATGTATTTCTGAGAAGGAAGCATTGAAATTGAAAATTGATTACTTTGTTTAATTTTCATGAATAAAATTAAACTAAGAATTACTTTTAAGTATAAATTTTATCTTACATGTATTTTGTATGTAGTTTATATATTACATTTAAAGACAATGCAGTTTGCAAAAAAAAAAAAAAAAAAAAGTTTTAAAGTCTGAGTTCCAATAAGTTCATGGAAATGAGTTATATATTATTGTTTCATTAATCATTTCATATATATATATGTGTCTGTTATATGTGTTCTTTTGAATATTCTATCTTGATGAATAGAATATAATTTTGCAGGTCTAAGTCAAGCTTCCAGTCTGGTTCCACCAACCACTGCATTAGTTGTGCCTTTTTCGACCTCAGGTCCTTATTATCTTGTGACACAAGGAAAATACCAGGAAAATGGTGATACTTTGTCAGATTTTGTTAATCTTGTTTGTCAAGAAGCTCGCAATACAAATTCAAGCCCCCAGGTAATTTATGATTATTCTCTAATCTTTCTGTTTTCCAGCTCATTAAGATATGTGTATATATATTCTTATGTAATGTTAATGCTCATAAATAAGTTTTGACTGCCCACTGAAACTGATTTGTTTGCAGTTAAAAAAAAAAAATACTCAAAAAATTCATTTCAAAAATTCAAAACATTTTATTAAACACTGAAACACAAATGACATATATGGCATTGTCTGAGAACAAATTTTTTGTTACTACTGAATGAAGTTAATTTGTGGCACTAAAATCTTGGGTAAAAACTTCTGATATAACTGATTTTTAAATAAAATGATATTATAAAATTTAATTCTTTATTAAAATATATGGGACAAATGACTCATTCATTTGTTAAATTTTGCATAATTCATTGAAATTTATTTCTATAATGTTTTTAATAGTACTAATTATTTTTAAAAATATTTTTATTTGAAATATAATTTTATGTATTATTAGCCTTAAATATTTTTGTTATACATTTGTGTGTCTAAAACATAAAGCAACTTTAAAATAATTGCTTTTTATTGAATTATATTTTTAAATTATTCAGTTTGCTTTCTTAGTATAAAATTCTTAATTGAAAGTCAATCTGAGGAATAAATTATGAAAAGCAATTACAACTATAAAGAAAATTTGCAATATTTTGCAAAAAGTATTGTTTTTATACATTGTATTACACTAGATTTTCAAGTTCAAAAATGAATTAGATTAAAACTATAATTTTGTTTGGAGAAGGGAAAGTAGTACCATTAGGTACATTAGTAATGGTTTCCTCTTTTTCTAATATTTACTTGTTTACTGTGTAAATATTAGTGTAATAAGCAATAATTACTTAAATGGTAGCAGTTATTTTACAAATGTTGATATTAGCTTATATACAGCTTATCATTAGACTTATTAGCTTGGTCTAAAGATAAGCTAATAAGTTAGTTACATATTAACTTATAGTTAGAACAAAGAAAAAATTCATTTGAATAAAATTTGCTGTTGCATAGTTTTAAAACTAATTCTTTATAATTTAGAATGTATTGCCACTATGGAAAATTCTTTGTTATTTGAATTATTTCTTTCAATTTGAATCATTCATTAATGTTAAAACTGCTGATAATTGCATAGTATAAATATTTTTTTAAACCTTAAATTTTAAAGAAGGTAATAAAAAAGTATAAACATTTTAAATAGAATAAATTTTTGTATATTTTAAATACATCAACCCAGAATAATCATTAGGCACAGTTACAGTTTCTTATCTTTTTTAGTCAAGTTCTGAATCTGATGCACGAAGTCCACCAAAAATATCTCACTTTTACACAAGTTCTATGTTGCCACCTCCACCACCTGCTCCTGTTGCTCGACCAGTGGCTATTATTAGATCTTCAGGTTTGTGCATTAATTATTTTCATAAAAAAATTTTTTTATTAAATCAAAAGATTTATAGCAAATTACATATTAAATCAAAAATTGAATTTGCATGGTCTTTCTGTACTGTTAACAGTTTATTTTATTGATGTTTATAGATGTCAGTATATATATAATGCAGTCTACATAGAATGAAATAAAATGGAGCATTTAAATTTTCTTTATGAAAGAAGAATTACTTAATACTTAATTATTATCATAAATTCCGATACACAATAAACTTTTACTTGAAATTAAATATAATCTTTATTATATTAATTTTTTTTTAAGTATTTCATCTAATTTAATTTTTTAAAAACATTTATAATTTATTTTTGATAAATTACTAAGAAAATCTATTATTCTATTAGATTGGTACCAACACCCTTAGAAACCATCAAAATTTGGAATAGTATCAAATATTATTTCCCCCATTTTTTCAAGACTCTTAGTGTTTATATTTTTCCTCTATAACTCTATGTCATGAGATTTATCAATTTCCTCCCCCTTTTCTTTTAATTGTTTTTATATCTGCAGTTTTGGCTTTATATCAATGGTTTGTTCTTTTAAATTTTTCTTTTTAAGTACTTTTTTCTAGCTGCCATATAATTTTTGGTTTCTCATTTATCTCCTTCTAAGTGGTTTTCATATAGGATTCTACAAAATGTTTTGCGTTGAGCCACATGTCTCAGCAAAAGCTGGTGAACAATATGTTTAAGCATTTTTAAGTTGTAAATACTGGTTTATTATTTTATTTATTGTTGCTACAGATGTATATTAAGACTTTGCAATTGATTTCTATGTTGGCGGATTTTCTCTTGTTACCAGCGATTTCACTTGAAATCATTTGAAACAGTATGTACCTTTTAAGGATATTCCTTTAGAGTCTTCGTTCTATGTAGAAATAATGATTGACAGTTTTTACCTGTCCAATTAATAATATTGTTTATTTTGTACTTAGAAATTTTAATACCATGCATTTCACAATGTTTTTGAATTTTGGAATAAGAACATTTATCTTCAGAAAGGAAAAACGTATCCTTCAGTTCACATAATGTTTATATGTGACATTTTGAAAAAGTATAAATTTAAAAGTAGCAGACGATATTTCTCATTTCAAATAATAATCTGTTGCCAAAAATTTTTATTCTAAATTATTTACTTTTTCTTTAATTCATTATCAAAATCGTTCTAAAAATGTGTTAACACCCTCTGTAGTTATTTAGATTTATGTGTGAGATGTGAAATAATCACAACAAGATCGCCATGTTGTGCAATCAGAAAACTGAATTGAAGAGCGACTTCAATCGATTCTGTTTTTGTTTCTCTTTTCTTTAAATTGCATAAAATTCACTGAATAATAATATTTAAATATAAAATTTTTGATTTTAAATATATTTTCCAAATCTTCCTTGGTAAAAATTGCAATTAATATCAGTGAATCGGATGAATTTGTTTATAAATGAATTAAAAGCTGAAATAAATTATTAAATATACATGATAAAAAGTGTCTTTTCAATGACCAGTGGACTCTGGAAAAGTTATAAAAATGTATATATATTTCCTATATTTGTATATATAAGTAACCAAGAAATGTGTAAAATTATTGAATGATTAAAGAAATAGAAAAGTCTAGAATATGGATGTGAAATTGTATAGGTTTAAAAGAGTTTGAAAGTAAACAGAAGAAAAATTTAGATTTGCTTTTATTTAGTAATAATTGGGAAAAAGTCGTCCTTTGAAATTTTATCTAATAATTGTATTTGGTATGTATATTTATATTTGAAAAGACGTTATGATACACATCTTGAAATACTCTAGAAATTAATAGATTGATATCTATTGATGATGGTTAAAAACTCTAAAATTACTCACTATTTTATACAGTGTATAATCCATTAATATGAAGAATATTTATTATTTAAATGCCAAACTTTCTGTTATAGCTGTGAATTCGTTGAAGGCTTTTGAAGTAATCATTAAATATAATTCTAACTTAAATAAATGAAAAAAACATGTAGTTAATTTTTGCAGTTATTTATTTCTATTATTTATAAATTGAAAACTGCTGCATATATATAGTTATTGTATGTGTGTTTGGTTGAGAACAATTTTTTTAAATAAAGGGGAAAATTATTTATAACTGACATTTATATGTTTATACCTCCTGGAAATTTTTTTTATTTGTCTCTTGGAGATATGTACATATCCTTTTGATATTCAAAAAGGTTTAAAGTGCTCTTTTAGAATCTGTTAATCTGATAGGTCTTACAAAAGAGTGGCTGCAAACCAGCGGTTGTTGAATAGCCACAGCAATAGCTTCACCATTGAAGTCAGTACAAAAAGATCCTATTGGCAAGTAAAAACTAAAAAATTCAATATAAACTTGTGCTAGGAAGATATGTTCTCTCCACAAAGAGTCGGCAGTAAAGACACGCCACCATTAATTTTCAGGATAATGAACTTCAATGGTCTCCATTGTAAAAGCCCTTAATTGTGAATCGCTCCTTTTGCTCTTAATTACTCTTTATATTAGATCAAGGGTTATATTTAAAATAAAAAAAAATTTAAGATTCAAATTCAAAGACAACAGAGAGAGGAGATAAAAATAGATAATTTGTGTACAAATTCAAAGAAACAGATTCTCTCTCAGCAGCTTGGATAAAGCCAGTTTGAGGTTTTAGATTTCTAGAAACATTATTACAGCTGCCAAATCTACTGATTTTATTGGGAAACTCCTGATTTTTAATCATTTTCCCCAATATTAATCATTTTCCCCAATATTCAATGAAAAACTTAAAAACAGCTGGAATTTTGCCAGAAAAAAAGGTCTACTTAGTTGTTTTAGTAGTTTAAGCAGTCAAACAGCTGGAGGACTAATATAATGATGATAATATATATATATATATATATAGTAATTTATTTCTGTGAATTTCTAACCCAATCCTTCTGGTATAGGAAAGAAAAAAGCGATGAAAATCATTGTCAAATTATATGATTTGGATGTACTTCGTTATTCTTAACCCTTTCAGGTGCACTACCCTTTAAAGTTGAAATATTAACAAAAAAATTTGTAGGTTGTCTATAAAAAAAAACGACCTAATCACTAGGCTACCAAGACTCCCATGAGTGGGCAATCATATCATTAACATTGAGAGCAGACACCAGCTCCCTGTTTACATAAGCTGTTCAATTGGGAGGAATATTACTAGTTATTAATAATTTAATTAGAAAAAATATTTTTGACAAATGAAGTATTTGTCACTGAATTAAATTCATTTAGTTATGTAATTTTATAAGTTTAAAATTCCACTAGTGTAGTAAAAGTTGTTCTATAAAATAAGTGTTGATATTTATTTTTTACATGTACTATATTTTTTCTTTTTCATAACTCCTTTATGAGGTTCATGAAAATTTTATTAAAATATTAAGACTAACTTAAATGTCGCTAGTGGTATCTCTTGATTTTTTCTCTCAAAATCAGTAGAATCTACTAATTTTTTTTTCCCTCCAAGGTTGGCAGGTATGCATTATTATAGTTCCTCCAAAAAGAGCTACCCAGGCAAACACACAACCTTTTTATATAATAGGATCGCTTTTTTCTTAATAGAATCATGAATAGGTCCCAAACCAGTTAAGTACTGTATTGCAATAACAGGATAGTTCTTACCTCTCCAGTAATTATTCACATCACATGGTTCTGAAAAACTTTTAGGTTCTGAATCACATTTTCTGGAACCGTAATTAGGATATCACTACAGTGACCAATAATTTGGTTAGACATAGCTTGTTAGTAGTTATTAATGCTTCTCCTGCATATTGAACCAGTCAAATGTTTAAAAGGCAGAGTTTTTTCCCAGCTTTATTTATCAATGATAAAAAATTCAATATCATTTGACCCCTAGATAGTCTAAAGTTGTGTTTGTTTTTAAGTGATTCTATTGGTATTCATACCATCAGAGAATTTTAACATATTGAGTGTCTTTAAAAGGACAGTTTGTATTATTTTTTGAGACTGTCTTCAAAAAGAAGACAGAGGAGAGTGGCAAAGCTTTAATAGATTTAGCGTGATCCAGGGTGCAGCATTAAGAGGCCTACTACTTTATGTCCCATAAAAATTAAGGATGAGCTTACAAATTTTTTCAATGTGTATTATTGTAAAAGTAACCCTTCATTAAACTAAATGTTATTATTTTGTAATCATTTTATTACCTTATCAATATAAGATAATTTGGAAATTTATTGTCTCTTCTAATTAATTCTCTGTTTTCACAAATGCTCATTGTAAATGCAGCATATTTCTTATACATTTTTTTCTTCTAAATCCATACCTCTTGAATATAAAGAAAAACGCGATGAAAATCATTGTCAAATTATATGATTTGGATGTACTTCGTTATTCTTAACCCTTTCTGGTGCACTACCCTTTAAAGTTGAAATATTAACAAAAAAATTTGTAGGTTGTCTATTTAGGCCTATATGAATATACAGTGAAAAATTGTAAAGATTGCATGTAACATTTTAATTTTGTGGGTGTTCCATCACATGGAACACTGTGCCGCAAAGGTCATAAATAAGCAAACATTGCAGTGAAGCCCATATGAGCGCAAAAGTTTTTGCATATGATTGTAAAAACAATATATTACACCTACATAGTAGATTTAGCATGGTCCAAGATGTATCATAAGAAGGACTGTTACTCTACACCATAAAATAAAATAAAGATTTATGTACAATCTTTTCTGTTATTCAAATAAGGTTTTGGGGCTGCATAGAGGAGACTGGTTGAGATAAATCATCGCTAGCATTTTCACTGGCATCTGACCCAACATTATCACACTGAGACTGATCAAATGGCTTAGGAACATATTTCTCTGTATCACTATGTTCTGATAAGCAGAGGGCAATTTTTGAAGCATTTTTATTGCTTCAGAAGGACTAAAACCTCTACATGCCATTCATTTGCAATTAACAAGTTAAAAAAATTAACTTGAAATTAAAATTATATTTGCAGAAAGTAAATTAAAAATACATATACACAATATTATAAAACGAATAGCAGCGAAAAGAAAAATCTAGAGCATAAAAATAATGCTTTTCTAACTAGAGAGGATTCGAACTAACTGATATAATCCTATACCACACTGTAGCTTTACAATTCATGAGGCCAAATAAGGCTGTAGAAATATTATCCATATAAGTAATCCTTACTTTTACATTCCTCAACATTAGTTTATTACATCCTAAAAGAGAGAAAAACAGAAAAATTCAGCTGTTCCTCCTCAACACTGAGTTCAAGGCTAATCGCGCAAAGGAAAAATGCTGTTGCGGTGCAGTGTTCCAGGTGATGGAACGCCTTGTTTTATCAGATAATTCTGCATATACTTTATGCGTAAAAAATTTAATAACAGAAATTTCTATATAACAGAATTCAAAATAACAGAAATTTCTTTTCAAACAATTATTTTTGGGTAAGAAAAATAATTCAGAAATATTCCTTCAAAATAAAGGTATTTCAATAATCTGCTATAATCGAAAATTGTTGATAGTCATATGTAGTGCTGCCATCTATTATCAAAAAAGAAATTTCATATAACAAAAATATTATCAAAGCCAAATTTCATGTTTTTATCATAAAATGCAATGATTTGGTAACAATTTAAAATTTGGTGTTCCCTTACCTGGAATACTGAACTGTAAAGGGTTAAGTCCTATTATTTCTTGAAGTAAGATAATAACAAACTTAATGTTATATAAATAAATTAAGAAAACAAAACTGAGAAAAAAGCAATTTTTAAATTTTTAAAAAATAAAATAAAGTTTGTTTTAAGGAAATATTTTATAATAATTGACAATGAATCAACTAAAATGAAAATTCATACTTTAAATAATGGTTTTTCCTCCATGATTTTATAAATGGAAGAAGATGAAATACTTAACCACAATTTTTAATAAAAGCGAGTGTCATCTTAATTTTAATAGTTATTTTTTCCTGGAATTATATTTTGTGTGTTTGCTTACACATTTAATATAGGCACACTACATACAACAAAAGTCAGTGCAAAATGTGACAGACAATTAATACATAAAGAAAGTTTTTTTTTATTTTTATTTATTTTTTTTTATTATTGTTATAGAAATTGTGTTCTGGAAATGGCATAATTGAAAATGATGCTAATTCTTGAAAGTACAGAAAAATGAAGTATTTAAAACTTATACGTGTATGATTCAGTAGTACATAACTTTTAAATACAATGGTTTTTTATATATATTTTTTTTAGGATTAGACACTGTACCTTCCACATCTTCACCTCCAACTTCTCCTCTATCACCAAAATCAGAACCTATGCAAGAAGATGATTCACATATTCATCCTATTCAAGAGGAAGATCCTAGGTGTCATCCCTTACAGGAAGAAGATGTGCATCCTCAATTAACAGATGAGGATTCTCACTGTAATCCACTTGCTGATGATGACCAAAGGTGCCATCCTATGCGAGGTGATGAGGATCCACGTTGCAACAGTCCTGTACCGGATGATATTTCTGATCATCCTTTATCACCTCCAAGTTCTTCTTCGGGTAATTATTATGTCATTAATTTTTTATAAGATTTTTTTTTTTTAAATTCTGTGTTAATAAAAATCAAAGAAAAGTGTCAAAAAATAATTTTTTTAAGCAATTCAAATAAACTTCTATTTAATAAAGGAAAATCATTTAATTTGTTGTATTCAAATTTCAAAAAATATTTTATTCTCTTGATGTAAACTAATTTATATTTTTAAAACTTACTTAAAAATATTGGACATCATAAATTATATTATGGATATTTTGTGTGTACAAGTTTTCTTTAATGAAAAAAGCTTTATCTTTCTTGACTAGGGAACTGTTTTCCACCCAAATATAATGGCACCCCTATGGTGGACTAATTTCTAAAAAAATATCCACTCTCTTTAAGTTACCATATTGTAAGATAAAAATCAGCAATACTTATTGGTAAAAATTGTTTAATTTCATAGGCTTTTGTGTGTGCTTAGGTTAATTTTCAGAAATAAGAGTGAACTTAAATTTTAAAGACCATATTCTATAAACGTTTCTCTTTACCTTTCTCAGATGAATCATAATGCGAGCAATGTCAATAATAACCAAACATAACATTTTCAAAAGCTGAAAATTTCAAAATGCATGACACTGTGTATGTGATTAACTATATTATTACTTCCCATAACATATATTTCAGAATTGTACCTTATCAAATATTTATTGATGGTATCCATAAATGGAATAAATCTGTATGGAATGTAAGTTAGATTCCATTGATCAATGTCTTCATTTTTTTTTCTCTGTTCAGACAAAAATTGTAATCCAATTAACTACTTTACTGATAATGCATTGTATAAACTAAAATAAAATGCTTTCACATTTTTAATGTTTTATCATTTAGAAGAAAAAAATGATTTATTTGTATATTATCAATAAATAGCCTTAAAAAATGCTGCTATAAATACTAAAATTCATTTATAAGCAAAGTAATAAAATTCTTTTGACGAAGTTACAATGATGTTTATAAAAAATAAGTAGCAAATATGTGTAGTAGTATGTGTTTTCTCATTACATTTTTAATTAAAGCACTTTTTAGCCATTTTTTAATCTATAAGTATTAAATAATGTAAACTAAATGCTTCATTAAAAAGATAAGATATTTTAATTATTATTATTACATAGAACACTTCTTTTGTAAATTGTATTTAATTTTAATGACTTTATAACCATACCTTTCATTTTTAGGACCAACTGTGAGTAATGCAGATACACCCCCTTTGAGTCGTTCAATTCTTAACAGCCCATTTACTGCTCTAGTCAGGTCAGAACATACATTTGCCCATATACACCCGCAAGCGCAGGTAAAAACTAATTGCTTATGAGATTTTTTCATTGTAACTACTTTTATAAATTGTTTTAAAATATATAACAGCACTTATCATTTAAAATAAAATTTTTGCATTTTAAGTTGTACTATATTTTATTATTTGCTCTTGAATAAAGTGTCGGTATTTTGTATTATTCTACAATTTTATGATTATCTTGATAATTCTTAGAATATTAATTAAGTAATCAGGATATTTTATCCACAAAAGCTTTCTTAGAAATATAATATTATATATGAGAAGTTTTACTAGCCAGACTTAAGAAATTTTACTTACTATCTCATAAATATAAAATAATTTTTAGAGTTGTGTATTTCAAATATATATCTATATATATATTTATAACCATATTATGAACATAAAAATTTCATGATTATTGTGCTGTACAAAAAATGGCCAATAAGAATTATTTTTTATTGTTAAATTAACAAAAATAGTACATAGACATTACACTAAAAGATATTAAAGACTATTTTTTATATATTGTACATCAGTATTAGCTTATGTATGAGAACACATTTCTGAAACTATATATTTATAATATTGATAACCTAAAACTCCAAGATTCTTCAAAATCATATTAAAGATTTGGAGTTGTAATCTTTAATTAGAATCGCCTAATTTGCTTGATAAATGAACAACAGGTTGTTACTTCAGTTTAAGTTTTGTTAATTTTTTTAATAATTAATGCAGTACAACGTATTCAGAAAAGTATCACTTCAAGAAAAAGATAACTGTTTTGTTGAAAATATTGTAAGATTTCATGTCAACATATCTTTTTTCCTCCTGTAGTTATTTTCATATCCAAACATCAGCCCATTAAGTGGTGTCATAAGTCCAACAAGCTTGTCCATGTTCACTTCACCTGTGACAACTCCACGCACCACGCCACGTACTACGCCAATACCTAGATGGAGTGGACAGTTTGTTTCTATAGACGATAACATTGATTATAATGTGATGGCAAATTTAATACACTGCAATACTTCTGACTCTGATCCACCCCATATTATTGGTAAGAATATTATTAAAAAGTTCTAAATTAAAATGGGAAATTTTATTCACTCTGAAATCTCCTTTGAAAACGTAAGTTAATCTCATGTTTCTAAAAGTATATAAGTGCAAATCTGCTACAAAAATGGCTAGTATTTCTCAGGTATCTTAGTTGGATATAATAGTGTGATTTTTACATTAATTAACCTGCTTGAATAAAATATTTTTTAATACTTTTCTTTCATTGATCGATTTTTTATTTTTTAAGTCATTTTTGTTAAAAATAGGAAATGTCTATCATCTATAATACTGATTTGTAATTCTGACTATTTTGGGGGAAAATACTTTCTAAAATGTGATATGCTTACAACATCTTGTCGAAAAATCCTTAAGAATTTTATTATTATTATTATTATTATTTTTAAACTAATTATTTTGGCTAGTATTGTGCTAACAACAACTATAAAAATATTTCAATATCAAAGCCTATTGCTGTGGAATGTTTGATTTCTATTAATTTAAAATGTTTTTCTTTTATATGTTAATTTCCTAAATTTTTAAACTTTTACAGTTAGCCAAATTATTTTTATGATTTCTTATGTATTGCTATTTCATTTATATATATATATATATTTTAATACAATGAAAATATGAGTATATGTTTTTATACATTGTAATTATTTTTGAAGCCAATTATTGATAAATCGAAAAATTAGAATACTTTTAAAATAATTTTTAGGAAATTAGCAAATTTGATTGATCTTTGTAGTTTTAAATGTAAAATATAATTCCATTTAACTAAGCCTTCAAAGCATATTTATTTATCACACAATGCATAATCTTGACTGTAAATAATATGAAATAATTAAATTTTTATTTTTAAACTTTATATTCATAATTTTTTTTTATTTATATTACAAAATATTTCATTTCAGATAAAATATTAATTCAATTATGGAGTATGAATAAACTATTAATAATACTTCTGTGTGATAGTTTATAACTTGTTTAATTTTTAGATTAAGTATTAATTATTTAAACTTTTCTTGAATATTTAATTAATCACTTAACCAAAAATATTTTTTTCTAGAGCGCTTCTTCCCTGTTGTGCATTCTAATGAAGCAGTGGATGCAAGCAGTCAAACTGGCACTGCCTCCCCCATTCCGATGAAATCAGAGGCATCATCTTCATCATCATCATGAGTTGTAATTCATGAGGGCACCAAAAAAAAAAAAACTCGCAAATAAACTGTGGTACTTCTCACTTCACCATTTTCTTGAGCAATATCAGTGCTTTTAAAATACTTCTTAGATCTTATTGTAGCAAGTGTGGTTTTAAAATGCTTCTATATAATATATTTCAGAAAGAGTTTAGTCCAGTATTGCTTTTAAAGTTTGTGCAGAGTCTTCAAAATGAATATGAAATATCATTTTAAATGCATTGAAATCAGCTGATATCACTATCAGGATTTCAATAATTGCTTTTAAATGGCTTCTTTTTTATTTAGATGAGATATTTTTGATGAAATTAAAAGAAAACCCTCTTATTTTCCTACCAGGCTTATTGAGTGAATAAAACTATCTATTTTATTGTTTTTAACATTAATAGAGTTTATAATTTTACAGAAAATTTTTATATGTGTAGATTAGGAAAAGTAAATTTTACCTGTTTGCTGAAATCTTCACAAAAGTGAAAAGAAATCAAGATAATATGCAAATAATTGTTGTACTCACAGTTTTATATGATATAAATTTGAACTTTATCTTCTTGATTCAAAGTATTGTTTATAGTTTCAAACCGGGCATTAATAAATAATTTGTATCTTCAAGTATATTTGTTAAGATTGTATTTCTTAAAATTGTTTTTAACTTTTTGTTGTAAGAGATTAGTTTGAAATGCTTATGGCAAAAATTGACTATAAATATGACTTGCTCTACTTTTTTGACAGCAAACTTTAGAAGTTGTACTGTGATTATGCATGAATCTCCAGAAAGATTTTAAATCATTTAGTAGTTTTTTGAGGAAAAATGAATTCAAAATCTTGAATCAGAACTTTATAGGACTGGTATTATTTTATTGTTAATGTTATAATATTTTATCATGCAATTAGCTTTAAGACTAATTTGTATAAAAATTTGAAAAAATCTAAAAACTGAATTTATAAATTTTGCATGGATGCATAATGTATAAAAAATTATTTCATTGATGAAAAACATTTAATATCGTTATTTTTTTTAAAGAATTATATGTTTTTGTTCATATAAATTAAAAATAGTTTTATATAAAAAAAAACTTACAAAGTTTTATGGTGCTATTAACTAAAAATTTAATTTATATTTTTGCATTCATGTTCTTAATTATCACTATAATTTTTGATTATTTACATTAATTAAGTTTATAATTAATTCTCATATCAGCCTCCCCTATAAAATAATGAAAAAGAAAAAATTTTTTTTAAAAATTATAATTTATTGTGATAAAATCAAAGCTTTCATATGTTTATATTAGTTCATTAATTCCATAGATAAGACCCCTTATTGTACTATAATTAGACTTTGTTATTATCATAATCTACCACTTTGAATACTTCTGTTCTAAATCAGTTGTTAATTTAATAAAAAGAAAATTAATAATTCTAAGGTTGTTATTTAATTATTGTACAATAAATTCAGTTTTCCTTTCTATAAATATTGAGTTATAATTTTTATAATTGTTAAATCGTTTTGTCATTGTAATTTCCATTTAATACATTTAATAATATCATGCTTTTTTTTTAACAATGAATTTTAACTATTTGTGGTGAAAGTGATGTAAAACTTTAAAAAAAATAAATAATGAAAAGCTTATTTTAATTTGGTTGAGTATTTTAAAGAAATTTTTGTTGCTTTAAAGACTGAAAGTAAATATTGTTTTTTAAAGGTTGTGAAATGTTTTAATCATCTACACTCAAAAATTTTATAATTCTAATATCAAATCCTTGGCATTGCAACCTTTGTTACGGAAAATACTTGAGCATTTTTGATTGGCATTATTAAATTCCATCCCAATAATAATATCGCGATTTTTTTTTTTTACATAAATACTTCTATCATTCAAAATTCATTTATAAAATACTTAGCTGATATTGAATTTCAGTATAAAACAACTTTCTCCAAATGGTGAAACGATTAAATGTTTTTTTTATCCCTGTTTGGATTACATTTGACAGAATAATATAATTAGAATAAATATTATTAAATAATTTTATTCAGCCTATAAGTTCTGCTCACAAGTTCTGTTTTCATTGTATTTCTCAGTCTCTGCACACATTTTAAAACTCTAAACTAACCTTTTTAATGGGGGAGAAATTTTGAAGCATGGCTTAGCCTGTTCCCTCTCAGAATTTGGTAATTTAGCCAAAGGTATCAACTGTGATACTTTAGCATTACAAACTCAAATAAATATAAATATATATATAATATATGTAGATTACTTTATAACAGATTTTATAGGAAAATGTTCAAGTCAAAAAAATGTATTGTTCAAAAAAATATTTTGTTCCACCATGGTTGTGTTTTTATTTTTTGTTAATTGCCATGACCAAAGTGTATTCGTTTTTATTTTTGTAGAATAAATTCATGAGTTAAAGTATTATTAAAAACTAGTTTTTCTTATTCATAAATGCATTTTATTTAAAATGTATAATTTTCAATCGCTCAAATGATGAAAAATATTTGTGTACTTTTTAAATTTAGCAACAACTTTGCTGTTTCAGTTGTGTTCAATAAAATTTATCAATTGCATTTGGAATTTTTTGTTATTTTCCATCTATTTGTGTCTCATTAAGTAATATTTGAATCTTAGAACGGACCTACATATTTAAAGATTTGAAGTAATTTTATGAAATATATGAATAATGTATAAAAAGAATTATGTTCCTTTTTATAATGCCAAAGATGTGAATTTCACAATTTGCAATTTTCTTTTTCTCTGTAATCAGTTTTAAATTTAAGAGATGTATTTGTCCGATAAGAGAGAGCACTTTTTGCTTCTAAAGTGCATCTATTTTTCAACATTAGAGGCATAATATTTTGTTTAGTATTATAAATCTATTAAGCGACTGCATTTGCTTCATGTTTTTAATATTTGTTATTAATACACAATTAAAAGTCGGCCTGAGGAGTTTCTAAGTTGGAAGTTAAGAATAATATATATTTATAGTTGTGTGACTATATATAAAATCAGCTAAAATCTGTAATTCTTTTGTTTTGAATTTATCTGTTATAAAAATAGAATTTTTCGGTGTCTTCTTATTTTCAAATGAAAGTTATAGTTTAAAACAGCTTTTATTGTATTTTTCATGTCAAATTATTTTTAAAAATATGTTAGTATTAATAGTAATTATTTTTATTATATTTATCAAGGAAAGGTGTTTCTGTGCATAAAAATGTGAAATTATTAATGTCTGTGATATAACATTTGCATTTCATACTCCTGCGTGAATATTTTGTACCTGTTGTGAGTTTTAAAACTTTGAAATTATCCTCTGTGCTGGACATAAATGTGTGAAATGTGTTTGTACAGTTTGATGTTCTACAGTGTTTTTATTCGTATCAGCAGATTGTTTTCAATGTTTTTTAGTCTTTCTTGTAATTTCTTTCTTAAGTCTTTAATTAACATTTGAAAATTGATGAGTAAATGATAACTAATGGCAATAAATATAAGGCATATCATTTATGTAACATTTCTTTTTAATAATATGTATTGTAAAGATAGACTTAGCACTACTTGACAACGATTGCTGTAAAAGAGAAATGAATATTGGAAATTAAATATATAAAAATCTTTATTTGAGCTTTTTGCCAAAGAAAAAATTCATAATTCCATTTATAATTTTTTGTGTAAATATTATAAGGATCTTTACTTATTATAAATTGTTTTATTAAAAGACAGTTTTTTTTTATAAATTGTACAAAGAAACTATTTGTGCAACTGTCTAATTTTATTAATTTCATTACATTTATCTATATAAAGTCAGCAATATAACATAAATATTTTATTCCAGTAGCCTCCCTAAATATATTTGTACTTGTATTCGTATCTACTTGCATAAGTCTGTACTTATATATATTTTAAATATAGGTATACTTATATAAATAAAAAGAGATTTAAATACTCTCTATTACACATATAAAATAAAACTATATTCCCCTATTATAATGTAAGTAATAATTCTTATAAAATTAAAGATTTTCACTGTAATTTGATTTTTTTTTGTAAAGTTTGAAATTAATAATATAGTGTTTTATAAAATATTTTTTATTAGCTTCTTACTTAATTTATTATTTATCGTTATTTTATATTGCATAAATTTATGAATGAACAAAAAGTTAATATTTACTTTAAAAAATTTCTTGCTTTTATAAAATGGGCGAAGTTTTGTTTATCAGTACATTTTTCAAAAATACTTTGTGTTAATTCATCAGTATATTCCAGTGTGCCTTTTTCTCCTCTATCTTTGCCCTTTCTAATTATACCACTGCTTCTATAAATACAACGGTTTCTATATATAATTTGAGTGTTAAAACCAATATAAAGTTGATAATGATAAAAGTAAATGTATTTTAATTCTTTATTTATGTATTACATAAAATTTTATGTGTGTGTTTAAAATTGTAATTTTGTTAATTTAAAAAATTGCTTTCTAAATTATTTTTATACTGCCATTTAATTGACATTTGTGTTTTATATAATTGTTTCTGCAAATGCTGTTAACAAATTATTTTATGAAAAAAAGTTTACTTTTAAAATTTTAATATTTCTATGCCTTCATAAAAGCTATTGAAAATATGCAAAAAAGTAAAACTTTTCCAGTAGTCACATGTTAGTATTCATTAATTTGAATGGACTGCGTTATTTTTGTGGACTTGTCTTCCATTACATTTATATTTGTGCATACTGTTTTTATGTTTTCATAAAGTGGCTCTATGAAATGTGTGTATATTGTAAATACAAAGGATTTTAAACTTTAATCACTGCTTTACTAATCAATTTGTATTATGTTGTACAGAAAAGTTTTGCATAACATCAGAGTATTTCTAGTTCTTCATCTAATCTGGTTGATTAGACTTGTACATCTATATTTCATTTTAAGTCTTTGAGTGTGATAATTAATGATTACCTTTCAAACTTAGTGCTAAAATTCTAAGATTAACTGCATGGATCAAGTTACTAAATAAAATTTAGATTTACCATTGCTCAATATGCCTCACTTATTTCATTGAAACATAAAATACACTTATTACATACATACATACATATATATATATATAATTTAATATTAAATTTTATGTGTATTTATTTTACTGTAGATGCTATAAGCTTATAGGTTTCACCATGATATTAAAATTAATAATATCTGCTTAAATTTTTTTTTTTTTTTTTTTTTTTAGCTTTAACTGGTTAATATTTAATTCTTCAGCTCAACAATTCATGTGTAGGGGCTGTGGTAAGTGGTTATGGCATCGGCCTTCCATCCGGAAGGGCGGGGTTCGATTTTTAATGCTGCCTAAGACCCACCTAGTACATGCTATATACGTGCTCGTTAAATCCGTGGAATTGAAAGTCCTGTGGTCGGTCGTTGAGCAGTTTCCATGGGTACAATGGTCTGGAGAAAATTTCCTCACCCTTTAGATCAATGTCAAAATTGAGGGAGTGGATCCTTCTGGTGATCGCCATCTATCGGAGTATTTAAAAAAGAGCAAAGACGTGTTTCACCTTTGTAGTGCTCTGATTAAAACGAAAGACGCTCCCTATTGACTTAAATTCGCATAGCCAAGGCATATCCAGCTTGGCTTGTCCAAACAACATCAGATGACACTCATTAACTATGCAGTACCGCACTTATCGATAATGGTTTTCTAGGAGAGGGTATTCACCATATGTGGTCAATGAATCATTCACAATACAACCCCATAAAGCGCTTATGGGATACTCCAGGAAGAGCCATTGCATGTAGTGTTTGAGGGGAAAAAACGGGCTAATTTCCGGGAATAAACCCGGTTTATTATCTTAAGAATTTTGAAAGAACTCGAGAGTTTTGAAATTTTTCAGCTGATTCAGAAATTTATGAATTTTTTATTTTATCAGATATTTCTTAAAATAAATAAAAGTTCATTTATTTCATTATATATATATATATATATATATATATATATATATATATATATATATATATATATATTTAAACTACTAATGACGATAGTAGAAAGCTTTCCAGGAAAGCAAAATAACTTTGCGTTAATAACCAATTTAGAACTTCAAAAATTAATGTTGAGAAAATATTTTTTTCTTCCTTCATCTGTATGAATTTAGGAATTTATAACGACACAAATATGGAAATGTCAAAATTTATTCGGAGAGTCAAGGAAAAATAAATCTTGATATTTTTTCACTAAATTCACCAATTGGTTTTTATAGATGACACTCAGGGCCGTGGTAGCCTAGTGGTTAGGGCATTGTCCTTCCATCCTGAAGGGCGGGTTTCGATTCTTAATGCCACCAAAGACCCACTAAATACATGTGATATACGTGCTCCTTAAATCTGTGGAATCGAAATTCCTGTGGTCGGTCGTTGAGCAGTTACCGTGGGTGCAATGATCAATGCCAAAATTGAGGGAGTAGATCCTCTGGTACTGCCATCTATCAGAGGATTTGAAGGGCAAAAGTCGTACTTTCACCTTTATGGTGTTCTGGTTAAACGAAAGACGCTCCCAATAGACTTAAATTTGCATAGCCAAGGCATTACGAGCTTGGCATGTCCAAGTGTCATTAGTAACAACACAATTCATGCGTCCAATTTTCTACCTTTGCCACAAATATTTGCAGCAGTTTGGGAATAATCCATACATTTTAAAATGAACTAGCCAAATAACCTTTCATGTACTAGGCTAAAAGTATTCTTTTCTAATTATGCACATTTTATTCTTTGTTACTATATTTTCATTATTTTTTTAAAATAGTATTGCCTTATTTCATTAATAATTTGTGGGTCACTGCTGGGTTTTTTTTTTTTTTTTTTTTTTTTTTTCTCTAAATTTCATAACAAAAATAAATTACATGGTTTTCAATGCATAGATTTTAATTTTCAAACTTAATCTATTGAAAAATACACACACACATGTTTTTATTATAATGAAAAGTATTTATTTTGTAAATTCAATTACTCATCATCCTTATAGAACAGTATATTTTTTTTTTCTAAATAATTTTACATATTTTTGTTTACAATTAACAATAATATTTTGGTTTGATATAAATTATTGCCTTCAGATGTGGAAAGCCATTGCATTTTTACCTTTGTTTTACCATTTTCAGTATAAAATATTGTACTTTGTGAGAAGAATTATCAGATTATTACTTTTTTATTCTTCACTTTAGGATAATGCTGTTTGTGTCCAGTAGATAACAAAATTATACTTAAGGTAGCATTATAAAGTAATTATATCATTTATTGATAAAAAAAAAATATTGAAGAGCAGATATTCAAAAGTGATAAGATATTTCAAAAATATTAATAATCTTTTTTTAATCTTGCACGTACGAGCGCGCGCTCTTTTATCGTTGTGACTTATCAACAGGTGTTTGCGTGTTGATATTTCTCTATGGTTAAGAATGGCAGCGCTGGTCATTTCTTCTATGATCCACCGATTCCAGATTCACTTGACTGTTACAATTGCTTTAATACTCTAACAAGCTCTCTAACTCCACTTCTTTTGTTTGGCTAGGGATGCTGAATCTGTGCGTGTTCAGAATATTGCATAAAAATTTATTGAGGTTTCAAAACGACGGTATTTCCTCATTTTAGATATAACTTATTAATGGTGTTGCAGTCGTCGATGATGCATGGTTGCATTGGAAATGTAAATGCTCATCGTATGTACGTGATGTAAAATTCAAGCGTTTTTATTTCCTTCTTGTTTTGCATTTTTGACGTCCAGTATTATATACATTTATTAAATCTAAGTATCTCTCATACTGCTCTTTTTTATGATTTCGTAAGGACCGATAAAATATTCTTAATATCAAAATTTCGCACAATCGAAAAACAAGTATTGGATTTTAAAATTAATTTTTTTTCTTATCTAATTGTTCGGACTTTATTATCTATTGCAAAAAATATTTACCATATATTTTATGTAAAAAAAACATGCAAAATATATTTTATTCTAGAAAAAACTCTTAGATCATTCATGGAATAAATGAAAAATTACATTATCTTTTATTGTTACAAAAGTACATTTTTATTTTTTATGTAGAAAACTATTTTACTGTTGTTTTCTCAAAAAAATGGTATCTTGTTAGAAATTCGTGTGCCTGTTTCTTTTTGTTTCCTATCTGAAATTCTTTTTCATTTCAATATTTTCTCAATCACTTAATCATCCTTTGCTTTGTATGTATAAATTACATCTAAGTTTATATTAAATAAAATTAAAAAAAAAATTAAATGAAATTTCGGGCAGCAATGCGTATCTAAAAATTCCATGGTTCAAGTACATGGATGAATAACTCATTTTTACTCAGATCGTCAGGTAAATGTTTTTGGCTTTCTTCAATTAAGGTGATTTCTTTAACGCTGCATGTCAAAATAACCTAAATATTGTTTTCTCTCTAACATCATTTTAAACTGATTGACAAATGCTTAGCGCATGAAATTTTGTTGCACCAGCATGTTTCCCTATACTTAGCCCTGAGTTGGCTCTACCAGTTAGATAGAAGCAGCCGGTAGGAGTCATCGGTGATTTTGTTGAAGCAAGGACCTAGAAGAAGATCGCCAATACTTGGCTCTCCATCCCCAGAAATATTTCACTTGGAGGACGCTCGACCACACCCAATTTTAACGTGCCCCATCTGCCATTAATGAACACAACGGATTTTCGGTTAATTCGACATTCGATTTCATTACCTTCCGATAACGAGAATGACGTCCTAACCGACTCAGCCACTGCTGCCCTCGCATGGAATGTCACTTCACAAGGCAATTCCGTGCCATGAACACTCATTTCAAAAGTACTTTATATTTTTTCTCGAAACTTTTAATAATATTCTAATGCATAAATCGTAAGATGATGGAAATTTCACACGAATTGCATAAAAAAAATATGACTTTATCATCAACAATGTAATTAATTATCTACAGTTCGAGAGATTTACGATTCTCTTTTGAAAACTTTGATTCCAGTCTCTCCACTATAGAAATAATTCAGAGAATTATATTTTAATTATATATATAATCTGTTGTATTTGTTTTTATAAATGATATAAACATGTTTAGAGAATATACTTTTTATTTTTCTCTATCAATACAAATGTATGTAAATAACTAATCCACTGGTACTTTCAACTCATTCGCGCTAGTCTTCTGTGGTTCTTAGTGTCGAGCTTACTAATTTTTAATCATATATAAAGTAAATTTTTCCCCCTCCCTTTAGTGGCTTAGCATGGAAAAGTGCAATTCTCTAACATATTAAATATATTAATAATCAAACAAATTGTTTTTAATAAATATATAATACAAAAAGATTTATTTCCTCACAAAAATATTTTGTCTTGATATCTAAGAGTCAATTCTCAAAAAGCAAATATAGAATAGGAAATATTCATTAAAATGAAAATGATTCATTCTTTATTAAGCAATATTTCGTTTTAGTATTGATCAATATCGTTTTGTGAAAATAACAGTAAAAGATGATAGCAAAAGTTATTTTGATTTGGCTGTATGATTTTAAACACTTTTAGCTTCATCAAGATGGTTTCCAGAGACTTATGAAGTCAATTCTGAATCATGGTTAAATATAATGTGTTCATAAATTAAATCAATTTAAAGATGTGGAATAATTCTAAAATGTACGCTTTTGTGTATTATCACGGCATATTTTACCAAAATTTAACAAAAAATTATAATTCAATCATTCTTTTTTAATTGTAAAACACACTTTAAAGTACAGCTAACAAAAATATTTTCTGGTAATTTATTTCAATGTCCTAAATTAGCCCCTAAATATTGATGTACCAATTTCCGATATGCCACTATGTGCTCATAGAATTGTTCAACATTTCGCACCACTTAGGAGTAATATAAATCAAAAACCTGAATTTTTTAATTATTATGATAGTAAGTATTAACTAAATATCACCTATTAAAAGTAAAAACAATGTTAAAGACAGCTTCGAAAACATCTGAAATTTGCCATTACTCTTGTACTGAAACAAAATGATTTAGTCAATTTCGTCTAAGCGATAATCAAGTAAGAATAACGACTAATTGTATTGCATTGGGCAATAAGTTTTACTACTTGCATTGATGTCGGTTAAAGTCATTGAACACATCCAACCGCCTCATAATTTCGAATCTCGGTCATGTGATCTAATATTCAACTTTCCACTCCACATCACACCACTAGGAAAACATAATCATTCCTATGAACATGAGAGAAAAACACATCAAAATGGAATATCAACTATGTGTTATCAATGCAGACAGGATTATTACCAGGAATATTTCCAGACTTAGAACCCAAAAGTTCAGTGGAATGACTATAAATACAGACGGCACCAGATCTTACAAATCTAGTTGGAACTTTTCTGAGGAGGATCACACCACGGAACAAATTTTTAACTGCCCGAACATCATAAGCAGTTTATAGGCTATTAACTATTATTTTCTTTCAGGGAAACCTCTATAATAATAAAATTGTACACATTGCCAAGGCCGTGATTTCGGCACTGGAGTGATTTGAGTTGACTTCAAATGAATATGGCACCAAACCAAACCATGAGAGCGGCTGCTATTTGGTTTTCTTGAAAAAAATATTAGATTCTTTTAAATTAAAGCAGCTTTTCTTTTCCTTGATAATTTTTTTTTAGTTACGTCCTTATGATGGCTCTTTTGAGCATAATAAGTCTTGCAGTCCAATAAAGAAAAGAAGTATCTCCAGGAGTGGAGAGCGTCTTGAAATGTGAAGAAGAGCGGGCTTCCTGGAGGGCAGAACATTTCCAAAGATGTTCGCCATCCATGTCAACATGTTCCTTACATAAAATGCAGTTGGGTGAATCCACAAGCCCTATGTGATATAGATAACATTAAGAAAAAGACTGCAAGAGAAAGACGAAGGTTGTAACAGATTTAGCGTTACCCTGGGTGCACCACGAGGGGGCCTGTTACACTACACCCCCTCTTTGATAAATGAAATTACGTATTCAATTTATAGATAATAATATAAGTTATTATGAAATAAAAAATTCTACCGAACATTTTTGTGTGTTTCATATATTATGAAACATGAAAGTACAGGTTTGTTTAATCTGAATACATAAAATATTAAAGTATTTTTAGTATATTTGTAATCCAAAAATTTTTTTTTATATAATGGCTATTTAAAATCTTTAGTATATTGTTTAATTGAGAAACCATATGATGAACTGTGTTTTTTAATCATTTTGCAATATAGATTACATTTTCTTTCTGAAACTCCTTACATGTGATATCAAAAGACTGAAATACACATTTTGCTTTTTTTATCATCTTTATAAAAAAATTATTTTTTATTTTTACTCTGAAAAATCGTAAAGGGTATTTCTAGAAAAAGTGCCTTAAATATGTAACAGTATTTTTTTATTGAGTAATTTATTCTATACTTCATTTTTTTAATGCAATTTAGACTATAATTTTAGCTGAGAACATTTTTTAAATAATGTTCACTGATGTTTTCAGAAAAATCACTGACATATTTAATTGTTGATTAATGAACTTATAAGCAGACTAATGATAAATATAAGTGAATAAATAATATTTCATTCAAGTTTGATCACAATGAAAGTTTATTCTTAAAAACTAAATGAAAATATTCATTGATAGGGAGTACAAAATTTTGATTAAACAGAACGAGTCTTAAATAATTCATTTACCGCTCTTGTGTAATAAATACACAAAACCGTAAGTACCCGATTTTTTTAATATTCCTCCAAGTAAGAACAGTCTACCACCTCGTTGCTACACTGATTCAATATGAGTGACAAATGCACTTTCCCAATCAAACATTTACAGAACGATATCCCTGCAACAGGAGCAGACTGAATATTTTTCTAAGATTTTTTAATTGTCTCCCCTAGGATTCATTAAAAGATTGCCACTAATAGCATATCGGTCAACTGCAGGAAAATAGACACACTGTTTAAAATAATTGAAGGATATTGTAAACTCTTTATGAAATAATGTTATAAGAGTTTTTTCACTCTCAAAAAAAGAAAGAAGCGATATAAAATTAAACTAAACTTGTGGCACGACAGCCCATATGTGGCCTACAATGCCCATATCTATTTTCCTGAGTAAAGGGCTCTGGAGTGCGAAGCTTGTGTCCTCGCTAGTTGGTCAGCCAAACGCGAAACCCCATTGGTTTAGTTCTCGAATCTGCTTGGTACTCAGTTTATCAATCCACTGAAGGGAGGAAAGATTGAGTCGACATTACCCAACCCGAGGATCGAACTCTAACTCTACATCTAGACAAAGGGCAGCGCTACTACCACTGAGCCATCGGAGAAGAGAGTTACAAATATAAATATTTTTTCCTTTTCAAATTTTGGAATATAAAAATGTTGAGCTTGAATTCAAAAACGATGCTTTTTGTGGAGGGAATGAATTGGGAGATTTAAGAAAAATAAAATTGCCATTATCAGTGAATCCATTTTTTAAAATAACTTTTTTGTTTTACTATCGAGTCAGAAGACATAACCTGAAGTTAAATTTTTAAGCAATGTTATTCGATCATTTTTTTTAATAAGAAATTTTCACTAAAAACAAATCTCTAGAATTTTATCCTCAGTATGATGATATAAAAATGGGCAAATGTGTAGAGTTATCCTTATTGTCTATCATTTTTCTAGTAATTAACAAAATCAAACGAGAGGAAATAGATAATTACCAACCATCCATATTGGCAGAGAAACCTGAAAAATGCAAAAACGTAATACCTGTGTCCTATTATTTAGCAAAGGATGAGAGTGGATTTAGATTCTTCTAATTATATATACGGTGACAAACTCAAAGGGAGCAACTGTAAAAAATTGTAAAATACAGTTTAAAAAAATGAATTCATATTTTTTAATTTTACAAAAAAAATTTTTCTTAATTTAAATTCTGCAAAGTGTAAATTTTTAAAAGGGGCTCGTTAAATAACAAATTATAACTTTTTTTACAAATTAATAAAAATATCAAAATGGCATAAATTTAAAATAACACTAAATTTGAATGAGCCCATATCATTTTTTTTATCACAAACGATTTTTTAAATTAGAGATCTGTTTAAATATCTATAAATTACTTAAAAGATCTTTTCGATAATTTTCAAGCACATGCTTCCAATATTAACAACTTCCAAATATTACAGATTTTATACCAGTGTCAAAGAGTAATAAATTCAATTTTTGTTAGTTACATTTTATAAAACAAATTAAAAATGGTTATACTTTATAAAACAAATCCTTTAAATATGATAAAACATGTGAGAACTTTCTTTTTTTTTTTTAAAAAAAAAAAAAGTCAGTTTGAGACATTTTTAAACAAGAAAAAATGAGTGGCATTGCAAATAAAATAAATGAGTTAAGCATTTTTCATAATTTATAGGGAAAAAAAGAAGCAGAAACTGATAATTTAACCAAGATCATCTGTCAGACATGGCAGCAAATAAAAACGAAGAATGTTTTCAATTAATTATTGTCAGCTCAGTAACAACCCAGAGTTGAAAGTTTGAAACAATTATGGCTCCAGAAATATCTTTGGCTGTTTTCCAAATAAATCAGCTGTTAATGCATTCGAAAAGGAGTAAACTTTTTGAACCGAGTATAAATGTCACGTGAATTTCTGCAAATTTTATTGCACATGCTTTGATTGCTACAGTGTCTGTTTCATGAGATTCGAAAATCATTCCTGACGATAAATTTTTGATTATATGTAGAAAGTAGAAACCACAGGTGGTTCAGAGTCGACTAAATGGAAGTAAAAAATAGGCGCAAGCCTGCAATAAAGAGCTCTTGCTCTTCACATTTTATTTTTAAAAATTGAGTAATGAAAAATAAAACGTGCATGCTATATATATATATATATATATATATATATATATATATATATATATATATATATATATATATATATATATATATATATATTATTTTATTGAAATACATTGGAGAAAAGGTAATTATTTGGTAATACATATTTTTTATGAAATAGATACTAATGGGGATCCAAAATTTTCCAGTCCCGGAACTATAAAATATATTCATTTTTTAATTTCGAGCAAGACATAGTCTATTTCGCGTAGTAGACAGCCTAATAGATGAAGTCTACTGAATGATTTTCTCATACCCATCTTAACATTTTCAGAAGTGTTTTTTCTTAAACATTTATGTATCACAAAGGAGAAAACCTTGAAAGACCACAATACTCCGTTTGACTGGTGCACATGCAGGAAACAGGATTGCAACATTCATTTCCTGTTGAACATTATTAATTGGAAGTAAAACCGAGATACCTCACTTCGAAGAAGACTAAAAAAGAATTGAGATAGTGGTATCGAATTTTAGTGATATATAATATTATTTATTTAATGTTAGAGAGAAAGAGGATTATATTTTATAACAGTTAATGGGAACTTCTCAGAATTTAAAAATTATACCTTATCTAGAGAGACAAAGATCTATCTTATGGATACATTTAAGACATATTTATAATTTAATTAACAATTAATAGTATGATATATTCAAAACAAATCATTTTAAATTTTATTATATATATCATAGAATTAATTTTTAATCATTAAATGACATATGTCTTAAATGTAAGAATTAGACAGAGACAATAGCCTAAAGTCTAATTTTTAAATTTTAAGAATATCACATTTATTTTTAAAAATGATCTAATATTAAAATATATATATATAAATAAGTAAATGATATTAGATCTTACTATACAAATAAACAGATTTTAAAATGATTTACTATATCTTTATTGAAAATTGTAAGCATAACGCAGTTTAGTTATTCTGCAATTCCAGAGTAATGGTTGAAGGATTGCTTCACTTCTCACCTTTCCGTATGCATATATTTGTTAGTATAAATGCTTGGAAGTTTTCTTCAAATTAGTAACTAGGATTAGCACGGCGGTATGGTTCACTATCCAAAAAAGGAGCTAAAATAAAAAGACTGGTAGTAGATGCCCAATTAAAAATTTACCATATTCAAATGAAAAAGGTATTCACGAAGCAAAGTATACTCTGTGTGTTCTAAAGTAATCATACAAGATGAATATTATGTAGAAAATTTAAATGCAGTATTTATCTCGCATTATTTAACAGCAGCTAGATTCGAATTCCAGATATTTCAATCCGAGGTAAGCTGTCCTATCAATAGACCAGTCAGAATATGTTTGCTGATAATGATCACTGTGATCTTTTTTTTTTTTTTTATTTAAATTAACAGCGCCACTTTTTCTTTTTTTAAAATTTTTTTAAATTAAAAAAAATAATAATAAAAGACCATTTTCACAAATTCTATTTATTTAAAGTAACTGTTTTTCAACGATCTAAAAATAATGATGCTTAATTGAAAATTAAGCATCATTATTTTTAGTAAATATGATATCATTTTTAATAACTCCTTATGATTTTAATTGAAAGACACTAAGACACTTTACATATCAAGTAAAAATATATATATATATATATATATTTCAACAAATAGACTTTTGTTTCGCTATTGAATATCAAGTCATTAATCATAAGCTGAGTCACATATTTTAAATTAGAAGAAAAAAAATGGCTAGTGAAGAAATATTGTGACAGCAAATATTCTAACCTTACGATAATGAAACAAAACAATAAAATCGAGTTATTTTTATTAAAAAAAAATAGCGAAATAATGATAATACGAATCTACTTTTTTTCCCCCCAAGCGATAACAAAAAAAATAAACAAATATCCGTGAAAGAGTAAATCGAACGTTCGAATTAGGTAATAGCTTTCGAGAGCAATCCGTACAGCTTTTCACAGCTGTCGTGCAATCCAGAAAAGTCTCTGGCATCTGTCCAAATAGATCGGCTGAGAGGAAGGGGAGTGGCGGAGAGTTTTCTTGACTTTTTAACTAGAACTTTTCCTTTCTCAAAACATGTTTTGAATATGGCTTCATCTTTCCTTTTCTTTTCCGGGAGGGAAATATTTATTCTACGATTGTCACTCATAATGATCTCTGCTGGAAAATTCTTTTAGAAATTTCTAATTCACATGCAGATTCGAATTACTTTTTATTAATTTATTTTACATGTTTATTTTCCAAGTAGAAAAATTTATATATTTCATTTTTTTAAAATATAAAATGATTTGTATGTAATGATCGAAGTGATATAACTATTAAGTTTAACAGAAAATAATAATAATAAATAATTTATATAATGGTCTAATTACTATATAGAATACTATATTATGTTGCAATTAAATGTACAGTAAATGTGCATTAATTATCTGAAATTTATTGGTAATTGTATATTTTTATTTAATGTGAAAAACATGTTATCGCAATTTATATTGCCAATGTATCTCACTGTTTTCTCCATAAATGCTATTTGATTTTCCGTTTGTCATAGAAAGTATTACATTAGTATTAAATTTTATGGCTAATTTAATTACTTTGTAAGCATTAAGAAATTTTTTCTAAATAAAATGGTATTGTGGCTAACTGCAAACCAAAAAAATATTTCTATGTGCAATAATCGCTGAAATGATAGCAAAATGATTAGTTCTCTGGCCTTCTGTTTAACAGTTCAGGGTTCGATTTCCACAGTAGGGGTGTGAATGTTTGCAGTGGTTCGGAGTATACTTTACACTGTAGGTCTCGGTCCAATAAGTTCTCTTGTGTAAAGTGACCATAAAGTCTTATTCAAACCAACCTATCTGCACTAATCATATTTTTAATCGTAAAACTATAACATTTAAATCAGAATTCCTCAATAAAAAAAAATTAAATATCTTTAAAAAATAAAAATGAAATAATTAAATTACATTCGCTTCAAGATCGACCACTATAATGCCCAAAAGATTTTATCTTTAAAAATAACGTAATTATGCATATAAATTTATAAAAAAAAATTCAATGAAAGTTTTTTAATGAAAAATTTTTTAATCAGTAGAAAACACTTTAAAAAACATTTTTTTCTAAGCAAAAAAATCATTTAAAATATTAAAGATAGACAGACATGCAGAATACCAAAAATATCGAAATAGAGAAAGTCGTAAGGTGCACGAATGAGTTAAATTAAAATTAAATCAAGCAAAAAAAAAAAAAAAAAATTAAATAGATTTAAAAAAAAAAAAAAAAAGGTAATAAAAACTTGTTTTTTTTTAATCAGAGACACAATGGGCAAAAAATTTCGAAAACACATGTGTAAAAAATTTATAGACTAATGACAAAACGAAAGTGGCATTCATCTGGAAACCAAATCATGTTTATGGCTAATTCTTGTATGACAATTTAGTGTGCTGCGAAACAGAAACGCTTTCACTTTCATTAGCTGTGAAAGCGAATTGAAATTGAATTTTATAGGAAACTATCTTGGAAACAACGAGTGGAAGCATGGAGTTCCCGTTGATTTTAGTTAGGGGACATAATCATCACATCACAAATACTAGCTGCAATCAAGTACTTTTGAATCTAATGTTTATTTGTTTTAAGCATTTGCACAGCCTAGCATTCAATCAAAAATTTCTTTTTAGCTTCAAATAAGATGTTCTGTTCCAAAAATAGATCTTAAGGATTATACTTTCATAAACGTTACTTCCGACAATCTACAGCGAAAAATGAACAATAATATGAGTGCTCATGTTCAAAAAAGTCTGAAGGTACACTGATTTCAATCACCAATTTTTAACTAGATTTTGCTAAATGGTTAAAATATTATCAAGATTGCTTTTTTTCCGTTTAATTTAGCTCCATGTCAAATTAATTTGTAAAAGAAATAGTTAAGTACTATTTCTTTTAGATTTTTTGAAAGCATAGTATTTAAATATTATGCTTAAGTACAATTAAAGATAATTACACAATTTTGAACCAAGTGGTAAAACTATTCTTCGAAGTGATTCCTTTGTTCGATCCTAGCCGGAAATGGAGTTGGCATTTCGGTTTCTGCATACGCGTACGTCGTGGTATGCGCTAGGATGTTTCCTCTAATTTCCTTTTTTGTGACATTCAAGCGTGACCCACTCTCAAAAGCAAAACAATATTGATAATGAAATTCTAAAAATACTGTTCATTTGTTTGGTTGTCCACTGTGCATTGTCAATATAATGCCATACATACTATCTATTGAACAATAAAAAATGCATTATACGTATTCGTTTTATGTATTCAATGATTGTATCCATTCAACGTGATTGTAGCTTCGCAATTTTCTTAATTTTCATCCTTGCACCACAATCAATGAAAAGTTTTTTAGGAAAAGAGAAATACGAAAATTTTCTAAACATCGCAATGATAGTAAATGTGAATTTGAAAGTAAATGCTTTTTTGAGATAAAACAAATGCTTTGAATGGTCTGCTCATGATCTATAGGAATATTGCGTTTCTTCACAGAAAAAAAAAGTTTGGTCAATAGTGTTTTTCCATCCTAGTCACTGCTTCACAGATTTATCATTGAATATTACTTTCATAGTAGGTTAGACATTTGGAAGTTTTCTCAATATTTTTCATTGCGACCATGAATACATTCCTTTATCCCTGAATTAGATAATATCAGGCAATCTGCTGTAAATACTCAAACTCCACCATTGGGTTCCAAATTGTTTGATGTTAATACTGTATGTTGTCGCCTTGAAAAACTGTTCGTCAGGTGATAAGTGCGCCAACCATGGCAACCTCCTACGATTTAGTCTCCCTCTGAAAATGTTTAATACAGAATTGAAATTATAGCGGTCTAGTTCGTTTAGCGTCGAGCAGTAGAGCTCAAATAAATGTTTGTTATTGTTTTATCGACGGAATCTTTATTTAAGTCCTAACACTGTAAAAAATTTAAAAATATAATGAATCAAAATTTTACAATATAAGTGTCTTTTTCAATATAATGATAGACTTTCATAAACACTTAAAAGCTTATAAATTGAGCTACTAATTATCCGTTATTTTCAATTATTGTAAGATCATTCAAGTTTCAAGCATTTAAAAATAATTAAATTAACAAGGATGTTTGGGTATAGTACATATAAGGATATTAGCACTACATATAGAAGAATATTTGGATCCTATTGGTATTAAGGCGACTGAATTGTAATTAAGATATTTTTGACACACAGTCGTATTTTATACTGCCCTACAGTTTCTTGGTGATTTCGTCTAGCCTCTTACATACTATTTCTCATTCATTCTATTGAAAATTAAAATCTGAATGTTCAGAAGAAACATGAATTCTGGGGAAAGGCTGCCCTGCTTCTTCCTCAGCATGCATATTTCAGCCATTCTTTACCCGCTACCTTCCTTCTCTAAGGCCTGATCTATTTTAATTTGCAATTACTGTGCTTGTGAGCCTCATTAAAAGGATGATATAAATTTGATCTTTTGCGAGACATTATTTTGATGAATGCAAGCAGATCAAATGCACTGAAAATAAGAAGAAACTTTACAAGAAAAGCATCGAGTTGAAAAACATTCAGGAGGAAAAAACGGAAACTAACATAAAACAAAACAAATAAAAAAATAAATAAAAAATTGATAAATTGGAAGAAAAATTTCAATCAACTCAAGCAAATTATTTCGAAGAAGTCAATTACATGGTATAATTTAAATTTAAAGGAAAACTAATTACACACCTCAATTCTAAGCAGAAAAATAAGAATAACAGTTTTTAAAACAGAATGAAAAACATTAAAAATAAAAAATAACATACACTCATGAAATATGAATATTATAGTAATCGAAGCATCTCAATTCCAACGCAGTCAAGCGAAATAAATAAATAAAAATAAAAATGCATGGTAACTGTTCAAATACTCAACAATAGCTTTCAGCTGTTGGACACGATGTCAAAACAGCCACCTCGATGGATATACATCCAGAAAGTAGAAAATACAACACTTATGTTTTAAACTTCATGTGACTTCATGCAACTTCATGTGACTGTCATGATTATTGTTACAAATTTATAAATAATTATTGTATATGTCTTAAAATATCTCAGGCAGATCGGAAATACTCACATTTTGGGCAAAAATTGCGGTATTTAGTCATGCTATCCGTTAAAAGCAGGTTTTCTAATAATTTGGTGACTTGGCGATGTTTTGGCGAGAAAACTTGGCGACATTTTTGGCGACTTGGCGAGAAATAGATACTTTTGGAAACATCCATTACCTAAACTCTAGGACCAATATTTAGCGAGATAGCCTAGAAGCTTCCAGAACCTTGGCGAAATTAGTAGATTTCCCCGCCAAGTCAGGTAAAAATACCGCAGCCCGACATAGTTAGGCAGTTTTTGTACAGACAGTCAGTTTTGTGGAGACGATTAGTCGTGACTGCTAGTTTAGAGAAGCTGTTCTCTGCCTGAGGTATTTGAGACCTGTGATTGGAAGCTGTTACTTATCGTATCTGACGAATCGTAGCTGGTATATCTAGTGGAATTTTTACGAAAAAAAGTCTTGTGTTCATTGAGTGGTTGCTTTATTCAACTTTCAATCCACACGAACCCCGAAGCTCGGTACATTATTTTAATAGGACATTTATAAAAGTACTTGTTCTAATACGATGAAAGTTTACCCACCATCGAATGGGTGGGAATGGCAGAAAAGTTTCAATTTTACCTTATGTACCTTCTAAATGAATTGGAACATTATTTGGAATAAAAGTAATGCGTTTGTCACGAATATTTCATGGAAAAAAACATGTGTGTTATAAATATAAAACCAAAAAAGACAGGAAAATATTTTTTCCTGCTGGAAAAAAACGCTCTTCAAGTGCTTTTCTAAAGTTAATTACAAAAGCATGATTTGCATCATATTTAATGAATAGCAGGCGTAAAACTAATCCCGGTGTCTTAGTGGTAACTTATCATACTCCCAAGGCATAGGTCCTAGGTTCGATCCTCGGGCTGGACAAGATCAACGCAGCCTTTCATCCCTTCAGTGGGTTGATAAACTGAGTAACAAGCGCCCTTGAGAACTAAACACTGGGGGTTTCACGTTAGGTCGACAACCTAATCGGGACATATTCTTCGCACCCCAACGCATCTCGGTCGTAAAAATAGTGATGCTCGCTGGAGGCCTTGGCCCATGTTCCCTGACGTGCCACAGAGTTTAGTTTTACAAAAATATCAATATATATATAAACGGTAATCAAATCAATACGTTCAAGCATTATAGTTTCGAGAGTGAACATTTTACCTTGGAAATACTAATAATTGGAAAAAAAAATAACCGTATCTCAATGCGCTTAATTTATCATAAAATTATTTTAATAATTTAAGCAAATTGTTTAAAAATTTAACTTTATTTGCTTTTTATGACGATTGATAAAACAAAAAGGGGCATCTTCATGAACACTCATAATAATGCTCATCAAATCAATTTTATACGAATGATAAAAATATTTCTTTTAAATAGATTGGAAATCGTGTTAAATGATATTAATTTTGTCAAGGGTTATTGTCGGTTTAATAGTGTTATTGAAAGGGGTTTCTCAATTTAATAGTGTGATTTCTCAGGGGCTCGTAGTAATCTGGTGGGAGGAGATGTTGTGGTTGCACCGATATGCTTCCCTATACCCTAGCACTGAGTTGAACTCTACCAGTTAGATAGAAGCAGCCGGGTGGATCCTTCGTAATTATGAAGCAGGCAAGAAGACCACCAATACTTAGTTTGCTATTCCCAGAAGTTGGCCGTGGTAGCTTAGTGGTTTGGACATCGGCCTTCCGTCCTGAACAGTGGAGTTCGATTCCCAATACCGCCAAAGACCCACAGAGTGCATGCGATATACGTGCTCGTTAAATCTGTGGAATCGAAAGTCCTGCTGTTGGTCATTGAGCAGTTAGCTTGGATAAACTGGTCTGGAGAAAATTTCTGCTCCCTTTAGATCAATGCCAAAATCTTAGAAGTGAATGCGCTGGTGGTGCCATCTATCGGAGGATTTGAAGAGCAAAGAGGTACTTTCACCTTCTTGGTGTTCTGATTAAACGAAAGATGCTTCTTTTTAACTTGAATTCGCATAGCCAACATCATAGAGAGCTTGGCTTTTCCACGTGTCGTAAGTAACAATAACATAATTTCATTTGGAGGACATTGCGACCACGACATATTTAACGTGCCCCTGCCTAGCAGAAGATGTTTTCGAGACAATTGCGTATCAGATTCAATACCCGATCCTCTCACAGTCATAGACCATCATACTGAGACAGTCTATCATACTATGCATGTCATTTTTTCTTTGAATCTTAATGTCCTTCCGTTGGTGTGGAAAGGTTAGAAGCGTAAAAGCGCCAACTCAAATATCGACCTTGTCTCTTGAACATAGTGTAAAATTACAAAGCAGTTGGCTGTACTTAGCGATTTCTGTTGAGAATAGTAGTAAGTGTAGTAGAGAATAGTAATATGTTTCATATTAGAAAAATCTACTTAAGTATGAATATTAAAGAATCTTAGATAGTTTTAAATTTTGTTTTCAAAAATATTGTATAAATACATTTTTTATTCACAGCTTTAAAGAAAATTTTCAATTTAAAAAATAATTATATCAACTATTTACTTAGATTTTTCTCAAAGCTTTTTCGCACTATCAGAGGATGTCTCTCATCAGCTAAAAATGAATTAAGTGAGGTTATTGAACACTAGAAAATTGCCTCCAGCTGCGAAGTCATTATACATTGAAATAGGATTTTTTTTTTTTTAAATAAAAGGTACTTAGGGTAAAAATAGTTTTTCAAAGATTGAAAAGGCACACAATAATAATTTTTTTAAAAAATTACACTGTAGGAGTGTAAAATGGAATATCCAATGCTGCAGAAATTTTTCCTCTACTCCCAACGGTTATGCTCAGATGGCAATTTTAAAGAAGGAATAAATAGAATTATGGAAAAGAAAATAATTAACTAAGAATATAATAATCCGTTCTTGGAGAGAGAAGAGTTCAGGAGCAGAAATTGTTACATTTTCAATTGATTACATCGGGACACAAGCAACTTTGTAAGGGATTAAAAAAGTGATACGAGGATCACTCTGAAATTTTTGAGAGCCAACTAGGTTTTTAAAGTTATACTTACAAAATTTTAGGTGTGTTCAAAGTAGTCTCCTCCAACATCAATGCACTTTTGTAGACGAATTTTCCACAGATTAAATGCCTCAAGCCATTCATTACTTGGATAAGATGAAAAAAAATGCATTTATAGCCACATCAATCTCTTATTCTGAATGAAAACGACGTCCACGTAAGTTCTTTTTTAGATTAAAGAATAAGCAAAAGTCGCACATAGCTAGATCAGGTGAATGCGGCGGGTGTTTGATCACTTTAATTTGTTTTTGTTTAAGAAACTCAACTGTTAATCCGGCTGTATGTGAAGATGCATTGTCATTGTGAAGCATTAGTCCCCTAACATTCAGTTCTTGTATAATTTCTGGAAGACATTTAATGGTATACCAGTTTGCTGTTACTGCCTTCTGTCCTTCCAACTTGATGGCTTTCACCAATCCCGTACTTCTGAAGAAAACGGTGTACATCACTTTTTTCAGTGCGCGTTGTTTTTTCACCATTGTCGGCGTGGGATCTAAAGACCCATACTTTGCTTTCTTGACATGTTGGAACGTCAAAAAACGGTATATACGTTTCATCACCTGTTACAATTTTAGAAATGATGCGGTGGCCACCATCATTTAGCAATTTAAGAGTTTCCTTACTGATTCTGACAAGCTCCTCTTTTTGGAGCTCAGTTAGATTATGGGGAACCCAAAGGCAAACTACTTTCTTCATGTGTAATTCTTCATGAATGATTTTGTGTATGGCTGCGGATCGAATGTTAAGTTCCTTCTGTATCATTTGATAGGTACAGCAGTTATCATCCATTAACATTTTTCATATGGCAGACACATTATCCGGGATTACTGCCAACGGCAGCCTTCCTGTGTGTTCTTCGTCCTGAAGAAAATTGCGACCTCTTCTAAATTCTCTAAACCATCTGAATGCAGTAGCACGAACTGGAGATTCATCGCCAAATGCTAATTGCAACCGTTGAACGCATTCTTCTTGATTTAATCCTGCTTTAAAATCGTAAAAAATCATAGCGCGAAAATATTCTCGCGTCAGCTCTATTTTCTCTTCTCTTTAAAATTTATTCTACGCTAAACAATTTGAAGTAAGTCAGTAAAAAATCTTCTTCTGTGTTAAAATACTTTGTATTTTAAAATTAAGCCGTTATTTTTATTTTTTAAATTCTCCTCTGCGCGTATCTCAAAAATTTCAGAGTAATCCTCGTATAATGTAAAAGTTTCGTTATGAAACAGCTTTTATTTCAACTTATCCAGAAACAATATCAATTATGTGAAGCCGTTCTCAACTCAAACCCCAATATAAATTCGCCAAATAAACAGAATATAAAAATATTATTTCTATAAATTAACAAGATTTGTCTGTGTATTTATATTGGGAAACATATAGTATCAACTCAAAAATATAATAAATATGTTACGCATTGTTTTTATCAGTTTTTATAGTTTGGAAATATTAATGTTTCCTTTTTTTTATAAACTATAGAAAATGCAGGGCTTGTACTTTTTATTATGTTCATAAAACAATCATGCTTGAAAAAAGATTTAAAATTTAAAAAATACTAGTAAAAATTAAATTTAAAAACTTGTTATATATATCTATATAAGTATTTTAAAAATATTTCTGACCGAAATCACCGAATATAAATGAAGTAATATGAATGAGAAAGGAAATAAGAGTCTTAGATAATACGCTTGTTGTTGTTTTCTCAAGCCAGTTTGGCTGGCATTATGTGGCGCGCTGCTCCATTTTTCCTACTGAACCATAGTTTGGTGTGGAGTCCGACTTCCTCAGTACACACATGCCTACCCTATAAAATATCCGTTTATAGGGTTGGCAACCATTCACAACCCATTTATATACAAGGAAAGGACAAAGTCAGATAAGACAAAGTACATCCATGCCAGAACCGGGATTCGAACCCAGGACTTCCCTATCCGCAGTCAAGCACGCTGACCACTAGACAGGGCGGATAATAAGCTTAAAAAAGCAATATTAGCTTACAGAAATTTCGGGAAAAGTATTAGGTTTTTATCAGAGCATATTTTTTTACAAAATGGAAAAGGAATCAAGCTTATAAAAATGACATACAGCTATTAATAGACTCACGGTTTTATTCCCTAAAATATTAAGATATATTTATTAACGTGAATAGAGACAATATCTGCCTGAAGATATAATAACTATTTTAATATTAATTTTCTTGTGTATTGCGCCTAACATATTTGCATATAATTTTTTAGAATGCAGTGCGCATAAAGGTGAGCTAATTTATGTAGTTAAACAAAGTGTCTTTCGAACAAACTATCTAACTTTGGGTCAAAATTTTCTGATATCCTATCGATTACAAATCTCTGCTTCCTCTGCTTATCAATAGCATCATAAAAATTTTTAGTTATTGTTACTGAAAATCTGTGAGAGATAATATCCTTTTTAAATGTTTCATAATCCTTTCCTATTGGTGAAATAAATCGAAAATATTCGAATTTTGTTTCGACTAGGGGCAAATTTCTATATGAAATCAGGATTTTCATTCACGTAGACAGGAGATAACCTTTAAAATAATTTAACTAAAATAAAAATTTAAGTTTTTTCTTTTCTTTTTTTTGGAAATTAAATTCTTAAGGTGTGTGTACACGTTAAAAACATCAATTTCGACCAAAAATGATAAATTTATTTTATTCTTTCGTTAGATAAGGAATTTAAATAGCTTTCTAAAACAGGTTTGTTTTTGTCTCTACGTTAGTTAGATCCCGATATATACAGGATTTCGTAAAGATTAGGAAACCAAGAGTGGACATACTTAAAGAACCGGAAGTGGGCGTTTAAAGGGCCAGAATGATGTTTAAAATTAGTTTAAACAGTTTCTAATTTTGAAATATAAATTTAGTAAGCTTTTAAGATACATAAAACAATTACTGTTCCCGAAATCAATCAGAAAATTAAATAAAAAAATTAATCAGCAAATATGAGAATTTCTTATAAAGACAACACTTTAATCTTCAAATGCGATTTTCTCAGAACTGGCTTCACACACACACATACACAGAAAACCGATAACTCAAAATATTTTTATAATATAATTATAGAATTTCATGAGCGTGATCTGTATATTGTTTTCTAGGGAATGTACTAAAAGAATTTTAATCACTAAAATATTTCCCAAATTATGGCCTGTTATTCGAATAATGGCATAGAAATTTTGGCTAAAATTTCAGTATAAATATTCCACTGGCCGTAATTTTTTTTTCAACAAAATCTTAAAATTTTAGTACATGCTCTAGATAACAACATATAGATTATTTGGTATTAATATTTTTCAAATATGTTTAATTTTTTTTTTTATTTATTTTTTTTTTTGATGTAGCATTTTTTAAAAATTTTTTAAAAAAATGCTTAAAATTGTATAAATATTTAACATTTCTGAGGAATAATATTGGAATATATCAAATTTTAGTAGCTCAATATTAATGTTTGCTAAAGTGAAATTTTAAAAAATGGTTACAATGTATGTATGCAGTGTATTTAAAAAAGTGCTCTGAACGTGTTCGGGTACCTTAAGTTCATGTACACTTAGTTTGCTTAGTCGATAGAACATTCCTTGTTTTATAAACTATAAATGATTACTAAGTGCTCATCAGGATTCAAAAAAAAAAAAAAAAAAAAAAAAAAGAATGCTTGGTCGGCCTTGTTTCTTTAGAGGGAAAGTTTCCAGGTTCGATAACAAGCACTGTTGAATAACGAATAATAGGTGTTGAGCTTCTGCATTTAGCTAAGCATCTTTATCGAAGCTGGTTTTTTAGTATTTTTCCGAGTTTTCTCTCTTGTAATACAGAAATATGAAGAATGATGACTTCCGAATCATTTCGAAAGTCATAGGATGTGGATGGTAAAAACCTTCTTCTTTTTCCGGTAAAAGTCTTCCATTCCGAAATTCCAAACATAATTGAATAATTGGTAAAGTATATGTTACATTTTCCCTCTTTGCATGTATATCTGTCAAAGAGAAAGAATGGAGCATTTTCCGGGTTTTCTCCCTTCTGACAACAAAGTACGGTTCACACTATAGCTAAAAAATATTCCCAGAAGGGAAGAAGTGACGAAAGTTCGAATGCTTTCGGGTGTTGACCTACAAATGAGAAAGCTGCAGCGTATCTTCTCTCGATTAACACTATCTCGAAGCAAACTCGTTGTTTTCTTCTTTGAAATAGGCGTACTTATGGCCTAACTAAGCAATGTGTCTTGTTGACCAGGATGTGTGCGTGTGGATCAATCCTTTGAACATTCTTATATACTATTGAGAAACATAAATTGCCAAAAAAATTTACCATATTTTCAGAATATTTCAATTTAAACATATATAAACTAAACAATATTCTGTGGCACGACAACTCATGTGAGCCAAGGCCTACAGTGCCCATAACTACTTTTATGACAGAGAGCTCTGAGTGCGAAGCATATGTTCCAGTTAGGTGGTCAGCCTAACGTGAGACTCCCATGTTTAGTTCCTAATCATGCTTGGTTTTCAGTTTATCGACCAACCGAACGGATGAAAGGCTGAGTCGACCTAGCTCAGCCCGAGGATCGAACCTCGGACTTGTGCCTTGTGAGCGCGAAACGCTATCACGAAGCCACCAATCAATCAATCAACAATGGCACTACAACCCTGTGTGGGTCCTGGCCTTCTCAATGAGCTTATTCCATCTTGGCCTGTACTCAGCAGCACTTTTCCAATTAGATGTTCCAATAGTGTTAAAGTCCCTATCAAGACAATCAATCAATCTGATTTTGAGCCTACCTCTGGAACGCTTTCTCATTGGATCACGAAGCCACCAGGCTTCTTAAAAATGTATAAATGAATAAAATTAATAAATGTACTCATAAATTTTGTTCAGAAAGTAATTTGTGGGAAAACAAAGACAAGAGTTCACCACGCTGGTAGCGAAAATGATATTCTTGGCATTGTCCTTTTAATTATGTCAATATGTTATTTCAAGAGTTAAATTAAAACAAAATGTATTCCAGTTTAAGTATTTCATTTAAAATATTTTATTTCTAATACATTCAATACATTAAATGTACACAGTTTAAACATTTTATTTCTACTAAAATATGACTAAGTTAATTTTGTTCGAAACTCTTTTAATATTATGAATAATTTTCCAAAAATTTTGGAAAGATGGATAAGTTTCTGTAATATAACTGTATATTTGTAAGATGTACTGTTCTGTTTGGTACATTATGTTTACCCAAGAAAAATTTCTCGCACTTTTCTATTGTTCTTTATTATAAAAAGATTTTCTTTTTTATTTTGAGGACATTATAAATTATAAGAACTTGCAAGAGAATGACTCTCCCAACTTAACAGTGAATGGTCATTCTTTTTTACTCGTAACTGAGGAGGAATGACTACTGCCATTTTTATTATCATTTTGCTATAAAATATGTATTTATTGGGTACTGAGGAATCTTAAAAATGCAATGGTTCGTAATAGTCACATATAAATTTCAGAACAGCATTCATATTTATTTATCTTTTTTCCTTTTATAACATCGAAAATAGAATTTTTTCTTTGTTTCTTTTTCTGAAAAGCTACCACATATCAAGTCTGAGAAACAAAGGAAATTTCACTGTTAAATTGTTTTTGTAAAGTCAAACACACACACACACAAATATTCCACTGTTAAACCTAAATGTGATATATACATTTGCCTAAAAATCATTTTTTTTCAAACAAAATTTACATTGAGATTAGCAAAGTATATGTTCTTTTATGACCAAACTATATGATAATTAATAGCCTCCGAAATATTAATCCATATTTTTATATTAAAAACAACTATCAATAAAATCCTTTTAATAATTGCAAAACGATAAAAATGTAGCTGCAGTACAGAATGTAGTGTATTGTTGTTGTTACTTATCCTTCATGATCTAGTAACAGCAAGATCTGGTCAATGTATTCTAGCAAAATCAATCATTAGAAGTGGAGACAATATTAGACATAAGCAATCTAGACATGTTTCGGAGAATCTGGTTTTAGATGACAATTGTTGCAGGTTGGAAAAACTTTTCAGATAGCGATGAGAGTCAATCTTTTAAATATAAAGCGATAACTTAAGGTGGTGCAGCATAAATATCTTTGAGTTGTCGTTCTATAGTGAATTTTTAGGACTGATTCGAGTGGGGCTTCTGACTAGAAGTGGATTTCGAGCTACTATACTTATTCATACCCGATATGGAAATCAAATTCTCGAACTGTTAAACGAATGACTGAAGAACTAACAATTCAACCGCTAACTCAATACAGAGCATTCATCAAAATGGTCAGTAACATTGGAAACAATAGATGCCACGATTCCGTCGATATCAATTCGTCAATGATTCAGAATAACGTTGCCCACAGTTGATTTGCTATGTGTTAACAATATCTCAATCTTAATATTTATAAAATATCTTGATTAAATTCTCAAAAGCAACATGAGATATGTGAATATTTTGGGAAAGTTTTCCGGCGATAGCCTGGAGAAAAAAGCCATTGTTTTCATGATGAGCGGATTCTATAAATATCCAATCGAAAACCGTCATGCAGAGATCTCTTTTGCAGATTAAATATTCCGTGGATCCATTGTTCCATGTTTGATGTGGAAAAAGGTGATAATTTAGGCGTCATTTAAACAGGTTCTAGTTATCAGATAGTTGAATGTGCTTAGAAGTTTCCTTTGAGAGAAACAGAAAACCGTAAATCTATTGCAGTAACATAATATTTAAGTCGATTTGTAAACTACAGGAGCAAGATAGATTTCAGTGGAATAAAACAAAACAAAAGTCGGTGATGAGAATCTATGAGAAATATGATAAATTAAAAACAACCATCCTTCACAGTTTACAACTCAGACGAAATTTTATTGATGCAATTAAACCTATTAACATACATATTGCATTCCATCAGATTGGCAGATTCAGAAAAAATATTTACAACAAATAGTTAAACACATTTTATTCGCCAGTAATACAAAAATACACAAATATGAGTTTAAGCACATTTACTCCCGTCATAAAAGTAAGACAAATGTCCTGAAGAGTTAAGTAGTTAACAGCTTGCAGGCTATTACAGTAAACACATCTTTATAACAAAGCAATGTATCGAACTACTTACAAGCACAACCTGATTTACTCTTCCTTCGAAGGCAGGAAGGTATTTATAGATTCTGTTCTCCTTCCGGAAGGCTCCAGAAACATCTTGGAATGTGAACCAGAAAAGTTGCCAAAAATGCCAGTAGTATATCACCAGTTTTGTCACCAAATAAGCGATTCTGTGCCGAATTTCATTACCATTTAGTTTTCCCATTCCATAGTTAGGATTATCATAATTTAAACTTGCCAAGTTTTGCAAGAAAACAAATCTTACAAGCTACTCCGTACATTGTGCAAAGATGAAATTTAAAAATAATCTTGAAAATATATAATCATATAAAAAGACAAAATTTTTATCGCAGTTGTCAAGCCTAGTGCTAAAATTTAGCCAGTTGCCACAGGTTCGATTAAGCCGATTATTGAAACGTAGTTCTATGAATCGGTTATTATTCATTATACTAATTTCAAGAGAAGGTTTTTAAAATGTACAGGGGGTAACATGTACATATATATATATATAGAAAGATAGATATGATGCTTTAACATTTCATCGGCGCAAAATATAATCTAACGTAATTATCAATTGAAATAAAATATCACTATTTCTTTATCTGATTTCAGTGAGTTGTCACCAAAAATGTTAACACGACGAGATTTGCGCCGGCAAAATGGAATAATACCTAATATATATATATATATATATATATATATATATATATATATATATATATATATATATATATATATATATAGCCGGCCAACTTGTCTAGTGGTCAGCGTGCTAGACTACGGATAGGAAGGTCCTGAGCTCGAATCTCGGTTCAGGCATGGATGTACTTTCTCTATCTCTATCCTGTCATTGTCCTTTCCTTGTACACACAAGGTGTAGTGACGCGGAATCCTACCCATCTGAAGTTTAAACTCAGCAATGACAAGAAGCTTGTGCATTGCAGGTGTCTCATCAGGGAAACATGACGAGTCTTGAGCAGAAAGCAGTGTGTGGGATAGAATTTATAAGAACTGCCATCCTATAGTGCAGAGAATATTTCATCAGCATTACTATCAAGAACCTCCAAATGCATATGCAAATAGCATCAAATGCTTAAAAAAAAAAATTTCGGATTTTTACACGAAATGAAAAGTAACAGTAGGCCTTGGCTTCAGCAGAAAGCTTTGATAGAATTCGCGGCACGTATGAAGACATTAGGGAGTTGCAAATGCCACAAACAATGGTATGTCACGTTTTCAGAAAGAGGCTGCAAATCAACCTCTTTCTCAGACAGTCATCCATACATGTTACGGTGTATGTGCTCCCATGCCCAAACAGAGTACGCATTTGTAATGTTCTTGTGACGATGATTGCAAACATGCTTCAGAATGTACGCCTTGAAAATGAACTACCACCTGGATCTTGTCTGTGTGACCAAGGAATGTCACATAGAATATTTATGACTTACATACAAAATTATGAAATCACGTTTATATAATATACTTTTATCGATAAATTCTCTTTCAATAAATCGTTATGGCCGTTTGTAATCGTTATTATTCATTTTGAGCTAACCTGTATGTAGGTATGGTTAGGAATAAACACTATATATCTTGAAGAAGAAAAGCGTTAACACTCCCATGATCGGGTGATAACAAATTTGATACTTAAATGAACCGAAGATTGCCGTTTGAAGAAAATATACAAATGTTAAAAGTTTTGTAGGGTCAAATGTCCTTTCGCTTATGAGGCGTGCAATAGAAAATAGCGTACTGATTCAGCTATTGATACTTCGTCCCTTGAGCAATGTTCAGAGTTATGAAGTGGTTTGCAGCGTACACGGTCGACCACAACAGGTATTGGGAAGCATATAGCAATAATTTTCATTTAACTTTTCATTAACAATAAAAAAATTAAAATCAACTGAAAAATAATAATGAATGTACATAGCATTTTACTTCTGTTTAATAGTCAAGTGTAATACAAAAAAAAAAATAATTACGCAGAAAAAAAGAATATATATATATATATATATATATATATATATATATATATATATATATATATATATATATATATATATATATATATATATATATATATATATATATATATATATATATTTTTATAAAATTAATAATCAAATACTAGATGAAGAATAATACATTTAAAATACCAAATTGAGAATAATAATGAAATACTAGATGGAGAACAATACATTGAAAATACGAAATATAGTAAGCAGTTGGATAAATGTTCAATATGTATTTTAAAATTTCAAAGAAAATAGAATAAAGGAAAATGGAAAGAAATACAAACATGGCCTGCTTCATCAGGGTGTGTTGACCAAATTGGCACAAAGTATGGCTTTTCTGCACTGTCTCAAGCTCAAGACATAGTCTTATAGAAGCCAGTACCAGTGCACTTATTCTGGTGTGGTTTTGGGGTGTATATATATATATATATATATATATATATATATATATATATATATATATATATATATATATTATAATAAAATATTCACTCTTTATATAATATGGATTTATTCCCCCAAGCTTTTTTAAAAACGGAATTCTTATCTACGAAGCTAACAAAATTAAATTTGGTGTCGGTAGTCTTAATTACTCATAGATCACTTTTAAGGATTTTTATGGGAACATTGAACTCCTGCCAATTGTTACGCCATTTGGAGGACACTTTTGATGGCAAAAGCTATAAAATACTGTATGTAAAATCTCTTTAGATCTTGAAGTGTATGTTGGCGAGAAATCGCGCCTACTGACTGACTGACGAACATGAAAGAAACTATAAATCTTCTGAACTAAAGGTCGAAATCACGGTTCTAGCGAATGCTTTTGTGCTAATATGTAGAAAAGGTGCAGGTTGTTACAGTTTACCTTTGACGTATACTTCCTTCAAATAAAGAGGAAGAAAAATCTGAAGGCTAAGGTGCTCAGTGGTAGTAGCATCCCACTTGCAATTGTTTATCTTTTTAATTTTTAGAAAGCTCGGTGGCCGCGAGTTCATCACGTAGCAAGCAGAAAGTGACCCCCACACATCGCAGGTATCAGACACTACTCCCACACTTCTCTTCAGTCTGTCAACCCACACGCGGCCTTGTAGACAGGAATTGATCTCATAAAAGCAAACATAAATCTCATAGAATAACTTTAGTATAAGAGAATGTTATTGCGCATGTTCTTTCTTATAGGAGCATGCGCAAATTCGGGTATTCATGATTTTGTACTTATTAAAAGAGTGGTAGAATAATTATTTAAGACTCATTTTCTGTTTTTAAATCTTAAAATTAGTTCTCCCCATCTATGAATATGTTCACTTAGCTACCGAGTTTAAATATTCAGAGATCAAAATCAAAAATTTAAACACTATTTATCCTATTACTCTACTTATAACTATTCATTAATCCTTTTAAAAAAATCAGAAATTTTTCTGTAAACATATCAATGAATACTTTTTTGAATTATTTTTTAAATTATAGTTTCATAAATTACCTCTCTTATCGCAGTAGAATATATTATAAAATGAAAAAATACTGTTACGGATATCCAATGTGTAATTAGTAAGGAATTGATTTTACGATTTTTCACTCAAAACTGCATCATCATAATTGGCCAGACAGCCCCAGTGTGGGCAAATGCCTTCCTCTTTAAGACTTAGACCTCCAATTCTTCTCCTTAATAGCAAGAAAATATGACTCCACCGAGTCAGCCCTTTTTAAGCGCAGTCTCTTCTCCACTTTCTATCTCCTATATTCTTAAAGTGCAGAACATTTTTATAGTGTTGCCAACATGTATTCGAAGCACATGTGAGCCATACAATTCCTTCTATTTAATTTTATATATTTAACAACATCAGATTGTTTATATATCCTACATAGTTCTTGGTTAAATCTTCTTTTACAGTTATTACTCTTCTCTATACCCCACCAAGAATACTCTTCAAAATCTTCCTTTCAGATACCCCAACAATATTTTTCTCCACGTTAGTCCTAATCCATGTCTCAACAGCATATGTCAAGACAAGCCTCCTCATAAGAGTTTTGTAAATTTGAAAACTTTGTAATTCTCGGGAAAAGGAAAAGTTTGAAGAATCTTAAGCTGAAAAAGGTCCTACTTACCAAAAACAATCAGTTATTTATTTATTTTTTATTTCAGAAGATATTCTGCTGTGACTAGTAATAATTGAACCGTGTTAAGTTAAACATTTTACTGTCACAAATTTATATCAACCGTTTTAAGATAAGGGTCTGGTAGTCTGCTTTCAGAGAAGAGCAAATATTTTGTTTTTCCTTCGTTAATAACTAAGCCAGTGACTTAGCGTCAACGTTTCACGCTCCCAAGACATAGGTCCGAGGTTCTATCCTCGGGTAGGGAAAGGTCGACTCAACTTTTCATCTCTACAATGGATCGATAAAATGAGTTTCAAGCATGCTTGGGAACTAAACATTAGGGGTCTCACGCTAGGCTGACCACCTAACTGGGATATATGCTTCGCACCTCAGTGCCCTCGATCATGAAAACTGTTATGACCATTGTAGGCCAAGGCCCACATGGGCTCTCGTGCCATGGAGTTTAGTTTAGTTTAGTTTAGTTAATAATTAAGCCCATTCACCTTGAAGCCATCTCAAGGGCAAGGAATGCTCCTTTCAAAAACTGAAAGGGTCAAGCAATTATATCATCATCCGCATATGAAAAAAGTTATACTGATCTAGGAAAATATATCCACACCGATATTGATGCTCGAATCTCAAATAAACCTCCCAAGTGTGATATTAAAAAGAAGATAGGTTAAAGAATCACCTTGTATTGTACATCGTTATACGCGTCAAGATATTCTGACAAAAATATCAAAAATTTCATCCATTCCAAAAATTTTACACTAAAAGATACACATAATAATGTGTATCTTTCAGTGTAAGTCTTATCAACTTAATGCATTTTAATGACAAGCCAAAATCATCCATTGTTTCAACGAGATAATTTCTATTAATACTATCAAAAAGAGTCTTGAAGTAAATAAAAAATGATGAATTTCAATGTTAAACTCAGTATTTTCTCCAAAATCTTACAAAAAAAAAAAAAAAAAAAAAAAAAATCTGATCTTTAGTTATTTTTTGCACGAAATCCACAGTTTCCTATTTGAGGGTCAACGCATGGAAATAATCTTAAAAAAAATTTCTAGATAAAATTTTATAAGAAATAATAAATTAATACCACGATATAATTGGTCCAAGTCATCATGTCTCCCATCTTATGAATTGGACATAAAATGCTGATATTCCTAGTTCCAGATGTCAGTAGTTAACTCATAAATATTCAACAAAGTAAACTCAAAATTCTTCAGCAATTCTGCGGAAATAAAATCATGTCCTGCAGCCTTCTTATTTTTAAATTTTAGACTCTGACCTCTTCTATAGTTTGTGTCTCAACTTCGATGATGTTGTTATAATCAGGCGCAATAAGATCAACATTCTTACAGTTTTCCCCGTTGAGAAGTTCATTAAAATGTTCATGCCCTCGTTTTAAAATTGATATATAATTATATAAAAATTTATATATATTTAAAATTGATTGATTGTGTGTAAGTAAGAAATTTTATAAAATAAACTTTGTTTTTACAAAACCCTGAAGTTTGTTTAAAGAATATAAGCGACTGCGGTTTATTTTACGATAGAATGTTCTGCATTAATTAATGGATTTCAAATTCTCAGCATCCTTGAATTATTCTTCCTCACGAATCTTTTTCTTTCATCTGAAAAGTCTCTTTTTCCGAGTCTGTGGTATTCATTTGCGCTGTTTCTAGTAAGCAAACTGTATCATATGTCCATATGCAGCATTCTTTTTATTGTTAATTATGACACAATTACCATCAAACAAGTTTAAATTTAACATTTAATTACCTTACCAATCACTACATTGCCCCATTCGCACATGCTATTTCCAATATATTTCAATTTATTCTCTAAAGGGCTTTCAAAATTTACTGATTTCAGCTGCTTTTCCACTTTATTAATATATTCAAGTTTTATCCTCTCAATTATAAAGTTTATCATAGTCGTATATTCTCTCAAGATATCTCTCTTGATTTTCTTTTTTTTTTTGTGTGTGTATGTTAGATATTCTTTATCTGATTTTTGCTATTGTTAAGAAATGATCAGAATCAATATTTACTCCTCGATAGGTCTTCGCATTCTACAAGTTTGAATGATGCCTAACATTGATTAGATCATGATCACTTTGATTGGTATAGGTGCCACACGAAGCATACTAAGTAGCTTTATGGATATTTTTATGTGGAAAGGAGGAACATGATCAATTTGATTGGTATAGGTTCCACACGAAGCATACCAAGTAGTCTTATGGATATTTTTATGAGGAAGGGAGGAACATGATCAATTTGATTAGTATAGGTTCCACATGAGGCATGTCAAAGAGATTTATGGGTATTTTTATGTGGAAAAGAGGAACATGATCAATTTGATTAGTATAGGTTCCACACGAAGCATACTTAGTAGCTTTATGGATATTTTTATGTGGAAAGGAGGAACATGATCAATTTGATTAGTATAGGTTCCACATGAGGCATGCCAAATAGCTTTATGGGTATTTTTATGTAGAATAGAGGAACATGATCAATTTGAGTAGTATAGATTCCACATGAGGCATGCCAAGTAGCTTTATGGATATTTTTATGTGGAAAGGAGGAACATGATCACTTTGATTAGTATAGGTTCCACATGAGGCATGCCAAATAGATTTATGGGTATTTTTATGTGGAAAGGAGGAACATGATCAATTTGATTAGTATAGGTGCCACACGAAGCATGACATGTAGCTTTATGGATATTTTTATGTGAAAGGAGGAACATGATCAATTTGATTGGTATAGGTTCCACACGAAGCATACCAAGTTGTCTTATGGATATTTTTATGAGGAAGGCAGGAACATGATCAATTTGATTAGTATAGGTTTCACATGAGGCATGCCAAATAGCTTTATGGGTATTTTTATGTAGAATGGAGGAACATGATCAATTTGATTAGTATAGATTCCACATGAGGCATGCCAAGTAGCTTTATGGGTATTTTTATGTAGAATAGAGGAACATGATCAATTTGAGTAGTATAGATTCCACATGAGGCATGCCAAGTAGCTTTATGGATATTTTTATGTGGAAAGGAGGAACATGATCAATTTGATTGGTATAGGTTCCACACGAAGCATACCAAGTAGTCTTATGGATATTTTTATGTGAAAGGAGGAACATGATCAATTTGATTAGTATATTAGTATTTTTATGAGGAAAGGAGGAACATGATCAATTTGATTAGTATATTAGTATTTTTATGGGGAAAGGAGGAACATGATCAATTTGATTAGTATAGGTTCCACATGAGGCATGCCAAATAGCTTTATGGGTATTTTCATGTAGAATGGAGGAACATGATCAATTTGATTAGTATAGATTCCACATGAGGCATGCCAGGTAGCTTTATGGATATTTTTATGTGGAAAGGAGGAACATGATCAATTTGATTAGTATAGGTTCCACATGAGGCGTGCCAAATAGCTTTATGGATATTTTAATGTGAAAAAAAGGTGTTTCCTAAGATAATATTACGCGGAAGTGGTAAAATCAATTAACTTACTATCATTATTATGATGTATCATAATGTATCATAAAAATTAAAGAACTTCCCCTTGATTTTTACAAATCTGATTTGGAGAGACGGCTTCAAAACCGAAAGCAGTCGTCGTATTCTTCTGCTTAAGATAAAGCCAGTAACCCCAATGTGTTTTTAAAGGGTTGATAACTATAAAAAACATAATGAATCTTTTTACTTAAAGTAGCATTGCCAATCTATCTAATTCCTTCATGGCAAGCAAATAAATATTGTTCTGATCTATATGTTGTACCAACAATTGTAAAGCCTTATGTCTATATTCCAACATTATAAAGAGACAAAACGTTCCAGATTCCAAATCTCAAGTCTATAATTCACTTTCTTAGCCGTTTCCGTGAGGTCATCTGCGTTATTTCTTCAGTAGATTTCGTAACGAGAAGCTTTCACAAGTGGATTAAATAATCCACTTATTTTATGATTTCTACTACTAACTACGATTATAGAAAATTTTACAGGAAAAAACACTTTTCTGTTAATGACCAGTTCTGAATATCCAAATGAAATCAAAAATTTCAAAAATTAATGTTGAAGAAATAAGTTTTTTTCTCCACATGAATTTATAAATTTATAACGACAGAAACATGGAAATGTTAATATTTATTCTGACACAGAGAGAGAGAGAGTCCTGAGAAATATATCTTCATATTTTTTATTAAATATTAATTCATTTTTATTATTTTAACAAGCTTTTTTGTTTTTCTCAGAATGAAACTAATTAATTTTTTATCACTATAAGATAGAAAGACATTTTTTTTTAAATATTTAAGTAGTTTACTTCACTTTTCTTCGCATATGTAAGGCAAAACAATCCATGAACAATAAATGAATGGTTGAGTTTATGCCCTCAAAATTCTCCGTTCTTCAAATTCCCGAATAAATTGCTATGGTTCAAAATTCTCGGAGATTTTACATCCTTACCGTCAGTATTAGTGTTGCCCAACCCCAAAGCTTGAAGACCAGTTCCTTGATAAAATCGCCATGGGCAGGGTATCTGGGTCAACCCCCGGAGGGGCTGAGTACTTTTTTTATTTGCCTCTAATAATATGCATGAGCTACATTGGGATTATTTTTTTTTTCACCCAGTCCCCACACGGGCGCACTCAAAATCAAAGAAAAATATATTTTAACAAATTTTTTTTATTGATGATCTTTGAAAAGGTAGGTTTTTTAATGGTTTTTTGATGCCACATTTAAAAAAAAGGGAGTTTTCATAATGAATAAAATAAAGTTAATCTATAGGTAATCTATATTGCAATATTATAGTTCTTAAAAAACATAGCTCATCATAAGGCTTATGAAATAAATCATACTAAATATTTTAAATTATCGTAAAAGAATTTAAATAACCATAATATACTGATAAAAAAATCGCTAATAATATAATTTTTATGTCTAGGAGTATACTAGACGAGGTCCTCGAGTCCACTCACTTTAAAAAAAATCAAAAACAAGCGTAGGAGTTTTGTGTAAGTCTTCAAGAGACAACTCCAGGTACTCAAGAATATGTGTGCCGCTGATGCCGGTTCATTTTGAAATTTAGGACAATTTGGATATATTTTGAGACCTCTCTCGAAAGTAAGTCCCTTCAGGTGGCCACTGAAGACACGAGAAAGTGTTGTCTGAACATATCTGTTGCGACCAAATAGCAAGAGATCTCACAAGACAATCAGCTCGTTACCAGGAATGACTCGGGGGAATGAGCCAAATTTGCATTAATTTTTATATAATTTGTATTCTAATAAAGTTAGAGTCGTATTACAGTACTTGAAATATATAAAGGACATTGCCAGATTTCAAAAGTAACGTCATAAATACCCTCCAGCCGCCCTCCCCCCCCCCGAAAATAGTTACAAATATGAATTTCTTTCCTTTTCACACTTTGGTTATTGCAAAGATTAAGTTTGAATTCAGAAACGATGCTTTGGTTGCAGTGAGTGAAATTGGGACTTCAATAAAGGAAAATTACCATCATCAGAGATTCTCTATTTTTTTTAAATTTAATTTCTTTATCATTATTGAGTCAGCCGACATAACATGAGGATATCCAAAAGCAATGTGATTTTCTTAGACTACTCTGATTAAACAGATTTAAATTTAAGACGTTAAGTGAAACGGAGAGTATAAGAGAATTTCTAAATTTTCTGTCTCAAAAACCCTTAAATTTTGAAAAATATTTGAGGAAACAAAATTGCGCTACAAATGTTTGAATTTCCAAATTAAACTTTGCCATTTTAATAATTAAATGCGAAGAAAAAAATTCTAATAATTCCGAAATATATGTGCGAAATTTGTTTTACCAACAATTAATAAAATGCGCGTTTGCATTTAGTTTTCAGTGAATGTAATTTTTATAACTAAACGTACATTTAGTTTGTAGTGAAGTTAATCTGTATTGCAACTTTATATTTCCTAAGAGAGCATAATATAACATTGATTCCTCAGTTCATAATATAATCAATACTATATTATAGCTTTTGTTTATTCTTTTTATCGTTCTTGTGTTAAAATTACATAGTTTTTTGTTTCAGTTAAGAATCAGATTAAAAAACTAAGAATAGAGAGAATATCATTTTCTGCTCTTCTTCAAAATTATTTTCTAAATTTGTAATTAACAAAATAATTCAATAATATATATATATTGTCACGAAGATTTAAGTGAACACACCGTTGGCTTTAAATTAATAAACAAGTTTATTGAAGGAAGTAGCGACTTGTAACTTCACAAGGTCGAGAAGTTGCCCACGACTAGTGGGTATATATAAGCTTTTATAGAGTAACAGAATATTCGAGAAACAACTAATTAACAAAGAAAGGTCTAGAATGTTGGAGAACATTAGGAAACAAACTAAAAAAAATCCATACTTTGGATACAACAGCCGTAGCAACTTCTGGGTTTGAATCGCGTGCTTTGACCACTCGGCCACTAAGCTTGTTGGTAGGCTTTCTCTATGTGGCATTGCTCCTCTTTCAAAAAGACAGCGTCTCGCTGTTATTTGGATCTTGAGCGTGTTAAAGATCCTTTGTAAACTTCTTTTGCCTTCTTTTCCGGAAGAACGATACCTTGATTTTGCCCGTCTTCAATGTTGGTCTGCTTCACCGGATTATGGTATGGCTTCATACGCAAAACATGGACAACATCTTTTAGTTTCCTTTTCCGGGAGGCAGGATCAAAATCTTGCACTTCGTAGGTGACGTTGCATAAACGACGCAACACTTAATAGGACCCAAAATACCTCTTTAAGAGCTTCTCGAAAAGACCGACCTTTCGGACTGGGGTATAAACCCATACGAGGTCTTTAAAACTATATGACACCATTCGTGTTTGGAATCATAACGTCGAGGGTATTTATCTTGCGCCCTTAAGGTATGCGTTCTGGCCAATTGTCTCGACTCTTCTGCCCTGGAAATAGTCTTGGCTAGGTAATCGTCTGCTGCATCATTAGGGCAGAATTGGAACATTGTGTCTAGCATCATTTCGGCATCACGTCCATGGAGCAGGTAGAACGGCGTGAATCCTTTTGTCTCCTGCTTAGCGATGTTATTAGCGAACGTCGCAAATGGCAAAATTTCGTCCCTGTTTTTCTGTTCGGTATCAACGTACATGGACAACATACCGGATAGAGTTTTGTTAAAGTGCTCCATCAATCCATTCGTCTGGGGATGATACGCCGTCGTCATTCGATGACAGATATAGCACCATTCGACTAGTGCGGAAACAAGTCTGGACTGGAAAATGGCACCACGATCTGTAATAATGACTCGAGGAGCTCCATGTCTTAGAAGAATCTCTTTGAGCAGAAACTTGTCGACTTCTTCGGCTTCAGTAATTGGTAAGGCTCTGGTTACTGCATAGGGTATACAGTAATCTGTGCCGACCACGATCCATTTATTTCTTAGGGACTTAGGGAACCTCCCAAGCAGATCTATCCCAATGCTGTGGAAAGGTGTGACAGTAGGATGGATGGAAACCAGGCGTCCATGTGGTAGTTGCGGAACTGATTTCCTCCGTTGGCCTTCTCGACAATGCATGACGTATCGAACAAAATTCCGATACATCCCCCGGTACAACATTCCGGTATATAAAATCGTTTCCTGATTCTGTCGTACGTTTTCGCAAAACCAAGATGACCTGCGGTAGGAGCGTCGTAGAAATGTTTAAGTATGTCCGCTCGTAGATACTTGGGAATAACAGGCAACCAGGGCTTCCCAGCTGGATCAAAATTCTTTCTTCATAGGACTCCGTTAATTAACTCAAATTTCTTCTTCCCGGTAGAGGAGCCGATCTTCGGAAGGATTATTTTTGCCATGTCTGGATCATTCTTCTCTTCGATAGCGAGGTATATACTCGTGGTTACAGCTAAAAATTGGTCTTGCGTCTCAGTCTCTCCATCCACTGGATTTCTCAAGAGAGCGTCGGCATCATTATGCTTCCTCCCAGATTTGTATTTTACCGAAAAATCGTGTTCCTGGAGTCGAAGAGCCCACCTCGCCAGTCTACCTGAGGGATCTTTTAGATTCATAAGCCAGCTGAGTGAATGATGATCTATAACAACGGTAAAATGTCTTCCGAACTGGTATGGGCGGAATTTATTGATATCCCATACGACTACAAGGCATTCCCGTTCTGTAGTAGAATAATTTCTTTCGGCCTTTGTCAGGGTTCTAGAGGCGTATGCTATGACTCTTTCGACTTCATTCTCAATTTGAACCAGAACTGCTCCAATACCATATCCGCTGGCGTCTGTATGAATTTCTGTAAGGTACCTTTCGTCGAATATCTCCAATACTGGGTCAGATGTAAGCGCCTCCTTCAGGTTTTCAAAAGCCTTTACCCTCTTAGGACCCCAATGAAATTTCGCATCGCCTTTCAACAGCAACTGCAAGGGCTCAGCGAGATAGCAAAAGCCCTTTATAAACCTACGGAAGTACGAGCAAAGTCCAAGAAAGCTTCGTACGTCATGTACGTTCTGTGGAGAAGGAAAGTTGCTCACGGCTTTCACTTTGTCAGGATCTGGACGGACACCGTTACTGGATACGAGATAACCTAGTATTTTCACTTTGCAGTAAAATGGCACTTCTTGGGGTTAAGTATAAGTCCAGCTTCTTGAATGCATTCCAGAACTGTTTTTAACCAGATAAGGTGGTCTTCAAAAGTTTCTGAGAAAACTACTATGTCGTCCAGGTAACACAGGCACATAGTCCATTTGAGATGGCGTAGCAAATTATCCATCATTCTTTCAAAAGTCACCGGTGCATTGCAGAGTCCGAAAGTCATGACTTTAAATTCGTATAATCCTTTTGAGGTAATAAATGCCGTCTTTTCACAATCCGCTTCATCCACTTTTATCTGCCAGTAAACAGATCGGAGGTCCATGGAAGAAAAGAACTTGGTGTCTTTTAAACAGTCTAGAGTATCGTCAATACGGGGCAGAGGATAAACATCCTTCCTCGTGATCATTTTCAGTTTTCGACAGTCTGAGCAAAAACGCAAGCTTTTATCTTTTTCCTCACGAATACGACGGGGGATGACCAGAGACTCTCAGATGATTGGACAATACCTTGGTCAAGCATTTTCTCAACCTCTTCCCGAATTATGCGTCTTTTAGTCTGTGAAACTCGGTAAGCCCTTTGGTAGATTGGAGCATGATCACCAGTATTGATCCTGTGTTTCACATTTGTCTTTGCGGGGCTGACGACTTGTTAGATTTTGTAAAGATTCCAGAAAAGATTTGTAGGAGTTTGGCTAATTTGCGTTTTCTTTCGCTTCTCAACTCAGGGGATATCATTATGATATAATCTATACTGGAATTCGTCGGCTCCTGCAGTGTACTTGCACTTTTTGTTGTTTCAGCAATCTCACATACATGCCCGTCATCCAAGAGCTCAGCTTCGCCTCTGTACACCCTTTTAGGAATGACTTGATCTTTGGCCTGCATGTTGGCAACCCGAATTTCACTTTGTCCATTATGGTATAAGGATATCATTGATGGTACAGCAAGGTATCTTTCAAGCAGCAAATGTCTATTGCTGTCTACGATTACGCTTATGTTTTTTCCGACATCTAATCTTGATACGGCTATTCTCGTCAATAAGCGTGGCTGGAACTTGTAGTCCTTCGTGTCATACAGCTTCCAAGTGTCTAACGAAGTGCTTTCTAGGTCAGTATCTTCCAACAATACTTCACTCCGGCCAAGTCTATCACGGCTTGAGAAGCTCCCAGAAAGTCCCACCCGAGGATTACGTCGTGACTACAATGCCGTAGAACGATGAATTCAAACAGCAGCTTTCGTCCGTTATAACGACACGCAAAACACGTTTCCCCACTGACCTAACAAAACTGCCATTAGCGACTTTCAGCATAGTGTTCTTGAGTCAGTAAACATAACTTTCTTTAAGGATCGACGAAACTTATCGGAGACGACAGAAAATGAAGCTCCCGAATCCACTAGGGCACGGATCGGCTGATTATTTATCATGACGTCGAGGGTGTTACTAGTCATCTTTGCGGCTGATGGAGGAGGATTTGCAATATATGTGGCCTCACCTCCGCGAAAGGTCTGTGTGCTCAGTTTTCTTCGTTTCTACGGCTTGCAAACCGACTTGATCGATGATATGGTGACGGTGATCGGGAACGACGGATTGGTGATCGGCCTCTAACAGGATTAGGTGAAGAACGGTGTACGAGGCTTGGTCGGCGAAATTCTTCTTCAGCGTCAGCATCGTCGAAGTTCTGTCGACGGGCTCGATAATTGTCAAAAAGGGATTTCCTCTCACGGCAATAGCGTACGACGTGACCAGGGGATCCACAGTGGAAACAAACTGGTCTGTTGTCGGCCGCAAAGGTCAGTTTTCCTTGGCTGCGGTGCTGATTTCTGGACAGGGCTCCTAGGTTCCCTCTTCACAGCGGCTGTATAAGTGGGACGTCGTTGGGTGCCTGCAGACTTTGCGACAAATGGTGCCAAAACTCTTTCGACTTCGTCTTGGATGAGGGTCTGTAGAGGCTGGGAATAGGAGTCTGGAAACTCGTCGGGTCGATTGACTATTCGATGAACCTCTTCTTGTACAATTCTGCGGATAACGGACACCAAGTCTGGCTCATCCTCCATGGCTGCTACTGGTACGATATTTGATAGTCTTTAAAATCTTCTTGAACCAACTCTTTTCTGCTTCATGTCTTTCATGTAGTTACACCACTTGATGAAATCAGCCGCATTCTTAACTTCTTTCAGTAAGAGCACTTGGTAAATATCTTCACCAACGCCTTTCATTAAGTGCGACACTTTCTCGTCGTCGGACATCGAAGGGTTGATCTCGTGACAAAGCCCTCATACACTCTGAATGTAGGACTGCGTACTCTCTCCTGCCTTTTGAGCCCTATATTTCAGTTGCTCTTCGGCCTTCTTGGTGTACTTCTGACGATCGCTAAAAAAATCATTTAAACCCTTCTCGAATGCGTCCCAGAAGTTCAAGGCATCTTCATTATTTATGTACCACTGCTTGGCCGTACCATCTAGGAAAAAATAGACGTTCGCAAGGTACATCATTTCATCCCATTTGTTGAGCTTGGCCACCCGATCGTATTCTGTAAGCCATTTCCGGGGGTTATCTCCAGGCTCTCCACGGAAGGTTGATGGGCTCCTTAGTAGCTGGTGGGTAGGAGTTACCACGACAAGGCTTCGAATCTTCGACCGTTATCGCTTCTTCCTTCGTTCTGGAACGTAGAGACCAAATTCCGGGGGCAATACTCTTAAACCAAAACTTCTGCGAATACTTTCAGAATTATCCACGATAAAGAAATCGGTACCCGGCGCCTCCACCAAATTTGTCACGAAGATGTAAGTTAACACACCGTTGGCTTTAAATTAACAAACAAGTTTATTGAATGGAAATAGATTCTTGTAGCCTTACAAGGTCGAGAAGTTGCCCACGACTAGTGGGTATAAGCTTTTATACAGTAACTGAATATTCGAGAAACAACTAATCAACATAACAAAGAAAGGTCTAGAGTGTTGGAGAACATAAGGAAACAGTAACTAAAGAAACAAAACAAAAAATCCATATTTTGGATACAACAGCCATGGCTAGCATCGAATCCGCAACCTTTGGATCGCGTGCTTTGACCAATCAGCCACTGAGCTCGTTGGTAGGCTTTCTCTATGTGGCATTGCTTTATATATATATATATATAAACTCTATTTACAAATTTTAAAAATTGATTCCTTAATTTTTTTGAATTTAATATAAGTTAAATTACATTTACTTACTAATCTTTAGCATATGTTACATATGGATAATTTTCAAAATCTCGCAAAATAAACACAAAATTAAATAAAGCTTTAAAATACTTTTTTTTACATTTATAAAAGTAATGAAATCTTATAAAAGAGCAAAAATACCATTAAAACAAAAAATCTTATAATTTTTTTATTTAACAAATTTTAAATTATTAGCTCACCAAAATAAAATTAAAAAAATTTGGTTTGTTTTTGAAAATATGAAAGATGGTAACATAAGCAATTATAAACGGAAAAAATAAAACCCTTCTATTTAAGTAAAATCAATTTCTATAGAATGAAAACTCCCTTGCTCTTTCCCACTCACTGCTGAATAATGAAAATTGCGTTTTTAGATATATTACTGTTGGATTGAGAACATGGGAATTTTTTCCTGGTTTTCTCTTTTGCATTGTGCGAATACGACTCACTGTTTGCGAAAGTCTTCCGAAAAAGGAATAATACATTACGAATGTTAAAAAGCTGTACAACAGCTTTTAGTTATTGGTCTATCCACGATGGATATGTTACGCCATTTTTTGGTGTTATTTCCATTGAATTTCTATTTTAAAATTGAATAAAGTTTCATAAAGTACATTAAACATAAAGAAATATATATATATTTTGAATATATTTACAAATATATTTATGCTTTTCAAAAATTCATTTTAAACTTCTGTGGATTTAATATAAAAATCTCATTTTACGAGCTTTTTTTCTGAATTTTTAAATTAAATTACGAATATCGAGGCTAACTACAATGTTGACTTCAATTGATATGCATTACCATACCAGTCTCTGTTTTTTGAGTCATGGTCAATCGAGTATTTATTTTCATTAATTTTATAAGCAGTTAGTTATTTATGAACAATATTGTGCAAATATATTCACAAAAGGATGAATAACATCAATTACTGAAGTTCTAGCAGAAGATCATAACTAAATTGCCATAGCATATAATTTGTTTCTTTAGTAATTTTTGTGAAATTACATTTTTAAAATTAAACACTATGAATAATTTTATTGAAGTACTTATTTATTTTTCTTGACATTTAAAATAAAATCAAAATCATAAAGAATATTATAATTTTCAAATATAACCTTGTCATTAATTTGTTGGATTATAAATGAATTTTTTTTTTATGTTGCTCAAAAAACTAATGAAAAGAACACAAAATATTTTTAAGCTAAGCTGACAGCTAAATTGTTAGCGCACTGGACTACAATTCAACAATTCATGGATTCAAGTCCTTCCTAAGATCGGTAAGCGCGGTTCGGAATTCACTTTATATATAAGGTCTTGATCAAATTACCTCTCGTATTCCAAAAGTATTTTTGATTGTTTCAAACGATAACTAAAATTTTTGAGATACAGCTGGGCTTTTAGTCATGGTTTGTTATTAAATTTGAAATGTTCACAGTAGTCTCTTCCAGCAGGTATTAAAAATTATCTATGAGCCTGTACAGGAACAGAGTTGCTGGTGAACCAGATATAATTTTTAATTGTATAGGCTGTATAACAAGCCCCGGATTACCCGGGTTATCAGAAGCAACAGGCTAAGATGGCTTGGCCATGTCTAGAGAAGCCGGGAAAACAATCCCACTAGAATATCAATACTTAAGAACCTCGAAGGATCCCGTGCCCGAAGAAGACCACCAACAAGATGGCTCGTTGACATTGAAAATGACCTCAAGATACTGAAAGTTAGTAACTGGCAAAATGTCGCTCTGTACAGACTGGGCTGGAAAAAGCGTGTTGTAGAGGCAGCTAAGACCTGTAATAGGTTGTTACGCTTTTAAAGAAGAAGTCTCTTCCAGCATTAATGCACTTGCGTAGGCGAATTTTCAAAACATTAAGCAACTTTAGATATTCATTTCTTAGAATCAGTGTAAAAATCCACATATTTCCCATCAATCAATCATTTTCAAAACAAAAGCGATGTCTAAGTATAAAGTACTTTCTTCAGATCAGAAAATAAATAAATAGTCAAGTGTCTCGCATAACTTGATCAGATATGTCAAGTAGATGTCCTAATTACTATTTTACGTATTTTTACCAAAGAAACTCAACTGCCAGTGCTACTGAATGGAAAGATGTGTTGTCATATTGGAACACGAGTCTTGAAATATGAAGCATTCATTTAAATAACTTTTGAAAAACATTTAATGCACCAGTTAACAGTGACCTATCAACTTGATGGTTTTAACCAGTTCTGTACTTTTGAAGAAAACATACATTCCTTTTTTTCATGATATGTTTCTTTCATCATTGTAGATCTGGAATCATCTTCAAGGATTCTGCTTTACTTTCTTAATGTTCATCAGCATTGGTACGACAGCCCTTTGTTGGCCTTGGCCTTCTTCAGAAGTCTCTGCCATTCTGCCCTATTTCCAGAAATCAGTCTCCAGTTTTGACTTTGGTATGGCAGAGTCTTCCTCCAGGCAGTTCTTCTATCACTTCTTTGGTCTTCCTCTTGGTCTTTTACAGAAAGGGGTAATATTGAAGACCTTAAGAGGCATTCTTTTTGCATTCATTCCCAGAAGATGTCCTCTCTTTCTCGACAGTTTTATTGATTTGATAATTTCCTCCTTTCTATAGATTTTGTATAGCTCAGAGTTATACTTTTTCTACCAGGTGTTATTTTCTTGAGCAGCACCAAAAATAGCTCTCAGAACTTCTTGATGTTTGGAACTGAAAAAAAATTGTGCAAAAATTTCATCACTAGTCCCGCAAATAAAAATAATACTGCAGAGACAATCTAATTTATTTAATGTTTCCTATATACAAATTCAGATTCCGACGTGATTTTATTTGTGGCACTCATGTAAATTATGAAGATCCTAATGTAAATTATGAAGATCCTAAAGGCATTATTTTATTCATTTGCAACTCTTCATGAATAACTTAGTGTCGGCAGATTCAGAGTGTTAAGTTTCTTCTGTGTCATTTGATAGGTACACACGTTATCATCGACTAATTATCTATAAAGCAAAATCAATATCAGAGGTTACAACTGATAATTTCTTATACACTACTGGCCATTAAAATTGCTACACCAAGAAGGCGACATGCTACAGACGTGAAATTTATACGAAAGGAAGAAGGTGCTGTGATATGGAAATGATTAGCTTTTCAGCGCATTCAGACAAAGCAGGCGCCAGTAGCGACACCTACATTGTGTTTAAATGAGGAAATTGTTCAGCCGGTTCCTCATACACAAATTGCATTTGAAAGTTGTTGCCTGGTGAAAAGTTGTTGCGATGCCTCGTGTAAGAAGGAGAAATGCGTACCAGCACGTTTCTGACTTTGATAAAGGTTGAATTGTAGCGTACCGAGATTGCGGTTTACCTTATCGCAGTATTGCTGCTCGCGTTGGTCGAGGTCCAATGACTGTTAGCAGAATATGGAATCGATGGGTTCAGGACGGTAATACGGAACGCCATGCGAGATCTCAACGGCCACCTATCACTAGCAGCCGAGAAGACAGGCATATTATCCGCATGGCCGTAATGGATCGTGCAACCATGTCACGAGCCGTGAGTCAAGAAACGGGGTTGTTTGGAAGACAACAAGTGTCTGCACGAACAGTTCGACGACGTTTTCAGCAGCATGGAATCTCAGCTCGGAGACCATGGCTGCGGCTTCCCTTGAAGCTGCGTCATAGATAAGAGCGCCTTCAATGGTGTGATCAACGACGAACCTAGGCGCACGAATGGCGAGACGTGATCTTTTCAGATGAATCCAGGTTCTGTGTATAGCATCATGATGGTCGCATCCGTGTTTGGCGGCATCGTGGTGAACGCACACTGGCAGCGTGCATTCGTCATCGTCATACTGGCCCATCACCTGGCGTGATGGTATGGGGTGCCATTGGATACACGTCTCGGTCACCTCTTGTTCGTATTGACGGTGCTTTGAACAGTGCACGTTACATTTCTGGTGTGTTACGACCCGTGGCTCTACCCTTTATTCGAGCCCTGCGAAATCCTACATTTCAGCAGGATAATGCCCGACCGCATGTTGCCGGTATTGTACGGATCTTCCTTGATACGGAACATGTTCGGCTGTTGCGCAGGGCAGCACGTTCTCCAGATCTTTCACCAATAGAAAACGTCTGGTCAATGATTGCCGATCGACTGGCTCGTCACCAAACGCCAGTCACTGCGGTTGATGAACTGTGGCATCGTGTTGAAGCTGCATGGGCATCTGTACCTGTACATGCAATCTAATCTCTGTTTGACTCAATGCCCAGGCGTATAACTGCTGTTATTACTGTCAGAGGTGGTTGTTCTAGGTGCTGATTTCTCAGGATTTATCCAGCCAAATTTTTTGAAAATTTAATCACTTGTTATTTCTAGTATAATATATTTGTCCAATAAATATCATTTTGTTATCTGCATTTCTTCTTGGTGTAGCAATTTTAATGGCGAGTAGTGTATTTTTTTTTGACCCTGAAAAGAATTGTGACCTGAGTGGATTTCTGTATAATATCTAAACACAGTAGCTTGAGACCAATCTTCATTTCCAAATATTAACTGTAGACCTTACGCAAGTACTTCTGATTTAATCCCACTTTAAAATCAGAGAATATCATAGCGGGATAATGTCTTCGCCTCAACTCCATTTTCACATTCTGTTCAAATATTGTTCTACGCTTAACTATTTGTAATAGTCTAATTAAAAAAAGCGTATGCCAGGATAAAATGGCTCGTGTTTTCTGCCATTTCTCATCTGAGCGTATCTCTTAAATTTCAAGTGAATTTTGTATAAAAATATTTTATTTTGGTAAAATTATTGCTATATACTCATCTATCAAAAAAGAGAACAGATTCCAGTTCAACATGCATTGTGCTAAAAGTAACATCTTACAACCATAATATAAATTATTTGTCATCTAATATGCAACAACAGAAGTCACACTAATGTTATTTGAATTACTTATATAACTGTATTTTTTGTAGTAAATAGTTTTGAGTTGCTAGCCTCCAAAACTTAAGGAACAACGTATTTTTCGAAACTCATCGTAAAAAAGGTAACATTAACAATAAAATGTATAGTTTACATAAATGATAAAAACGAAATTATGTAAATTTATGCTAAACCTCTAGCTATTACATTTTTTATTGAAAAGAACAGGTATATAAGAGTGGGGGAAAAAATGCAAACATCAAAAAGCTATTTGGTGCCTTGATATATTTTGCAGTGTGGTCCACCATCCCTGCAATCAATATCAAACTGGAGCTAGTGTGTCCAAAAGACATATTCCAGGCCGACGATTAGCTACAAGATCTGCAGAAGACCGTTTTATAGGTCTTTCGACCCAAAGGAGAAAAAGGATTTCTTTAACACAATTTGTTGACACACCATTCTGCATCATCAGGGAGAAAAATATCCGCTTGTACGATGTGAAGACGTCTTTACCACGAAAGTTTCTATGCAAGGAAACCAATTGAGTGTATCTCCCTCACCAGACGACAAAGAAGAACTCGCTCATCTTGGACAAAAGAACAAGTTTCCTGGACCGGATAATGATGGGTTTCTGTTCTTTTTACAGATGTAGCACGTGAATCAGGACATATGGTGATTTGAAGGGAACAAAGTACAGGATACCATCAATCTAATACTGTGAAAAGACACAGTTATCACAATGATGGAATAATGGTTTGGTCAGAGGGATCTTATTCGATTGTCACTCTGACTTGTATGTGTTTCAGGGAGAAACTGCGACTGATATGGGATATCGGGAAGAGATCTTTGATCCATTTGTTCAGCCATATGCCGACGGAATTGGCAATGACTTCGTTCTGATAGTTGATAACGCACGATCTCATTGAGCTGCAGTCGTTGAGAAATACTTTAATGTACTGGATTGGAATGAATGGGTCTTAGGTTAACTGCCACCATTGTCCATCCATTCTGGACAGTATCTTCTAATCGCCGCCTCGCTTCAAGCCATATTATGAGCTAGTCTCGATTTACCCAACATGTCTTTTTCAATCCATCCAAACTCTGAGAGTTGTTCGTAATAAATTCAACTCCAGTGGCGAGGCATTTTTTTTCAATCGTTGAAAGCAATCCTAAATTGCGATGCAGAAGAAATTTTTAACAACAGTTCAAGAACAGCTGTTTTTAAAACATCTGTTAAATGCGCAGTTCCGATGCGCTGAAGATCCAACTATTACTTCATTCGACAGCAAATTTTAATCATCTTTGGTCTAAGCATTTATGCATGCGAAATTTCAAAGCAATCGGAATTTTTTTTTTTTTTTTGTTATACAGTGTAAATTGTGATTTTAAGAAAGAAATCTTCTCGATATTTATTTTTATTAATATTACTTATACTGAGTTACATAATCTATTATTGCAGCATAGGTATTTTCTAGTAACTGCAAATTAAAATTGAGAGAGTAATATATTTTATGCAATTTTTATTATATTTCTAATACACTTAAATTAAGAGGCAACATTTTTGTATGAGCTATTTGAATGAGTAATATTACTTATTATACAATTTTTCTTGTTGAAAACTGATTTGACGTCCGGAAAAAAAGAATTCATTAGATTTAGTTTAACATAGTAATCGCAACTTTTCTGGCTTTTCTTTAAACTCCTGCATACATTCGATTACTAAATTGAGGTGCCGACCAACTTGTCTAGTGGTGCCTGACTACGGATAGGGAGGACCTGGGTTCGAATCCCGGTTCAGACATGGATGTACTTTCTCTCTCTCTATCCTGTCTTTGTCCTTTCCTTATGTGTGAATGGTTGCCTATCCTATAAGCTGATATCTATGGCATGTATATGTACTGAAGAAGTCGGACTCAACACCAAATACGGTTCAGCTGGAAAAGTGGAGCAGCGCACCCCAATTTGCCAGCCTAGTTGGCACACGAGAACAACAACTAAATTGAGGTAAAATATGATTATATAAGTTTGTGCAGTAAGAAAATTTCGTACATAAATTCCAATTAAAATCAACTATTTAATTACTTTATTTAAATAATGTTTTCATTTTACTTTGACAATTTTTCGTAAGTGGCATTAATTGTATTGAGTTTTTCAAGTTAGAAATAAATAAATAAAATATAATAAAGAAATTTTTTATTTGTAGCTGTAATTCATTTTGAGTTTTTCTTTCCATGGCCCTGATTAGGAATAAAAACAATATATATATATATATATATATATATATATATAAACCTTTTTATATGGTTTACTTTCTCGCTAGATTCGGCGAAAGGAAAAGAATTCAGCCCCATATATTTTGGGATTTTTCTAGATAGCAGGAAATTGCTCCGTAAGGTAGCCAAAATGTAGGAATATTCTCCTACTTTCTTGGAGAGGAAGTAGGAGAATATTTCTACATCCTCTCTTGATGGAATTATCAGTTAATACAGCGAAGTACAGCTATGAAGTTGTACTTATTGTCATAACCTAACGGCTGATAGCTGAAGATTGCTTATATACTTCAATCTTACGACATGTGTATTGGTGTTTTAGAATTACTGGCACAAATAAAAGTTTCTTCTCTCTGCAAGGTTTATTCTAAAATCAAGAAATCTAGAGGAAGTAAGAGTTTTCAGGGTTTCCTCCCTTGCGATACGTGAATTCGACCCATTATCTATGAAGAAGTCTTTCCGGAAATTATTTAAGCAATGTACATTAAAATACTTTACATCTTTTATCCGTTAGGGAATCCACAATCCAGTCTCAAAACTATTGATCTGTTCTCACCGTAGTATAACGCTCTTTGGAATATAACGTCCCAGGTTTGATCCCAGACACTGCTGAACAACGAAGCGGCTGTTGCACTTTTCCATGCATTTCTGTCGGGGGATTGCTTGAGAATTTCCAGGTTTCCTCAACTGTAGCAAGTGAATACTGCCCATTACCAATTAAAAGTCCTCAGAGAAATCAATTTGGTGAACATTGAAATACCTTACAATAATATTTGATTAACCACTAAGCAGTGTCAAAAAAAAAAAAAAAATCATTGAAGTACCCGCCCACCTTATTTAGAAAATGAGAATATTTTACAGTCAAATTCTATGTATTATAATCAGATGAAAAAAACTGTGAGGCAAAAAGTCTTAAAAATACAAGGAGATTCGAATAACAGTGAGTCAAGGAACTGAAAGTTAAAGTGACTTGTTTTCTTGAGCAATTAAACTATTATAATTAAATTTAAAACAAATCCTCAATATGAAACCAATAAGAATTGTATATATATATTTTATTTCTCTCTCTCTCTCTATATATATATATATATAAATTATATATATAAATTTTTTTTTTCAATCGTTCTTAAAGCGCGGAAATGAAAGCATACAATATCCTCTCGTTTCTTAAAGCAACGATGAGAGAGAGGTTTTAACTCAGGCAGCTTTGTTTATACTTGTAGTAAGTAAAGTGTGTCATCATTTGGTCATCCTTCAGGGAAACGAAAATGCGGGTAAAAAAAATTGAGGCAACAACTTCTATTTCGAGAATGCCGCTTGAGAGGTGGTACCTAAATATAGAGATGGATTTATAATTGCGAATGCCGACATACATTTCCCTGACAAACGGCAACCAAGTTCTTGACATACTATGTAGAAGGAGAGTTCAAGGCTTTGTACCACTGCCGTCGATTTCGAATTTTCGACCGAAGTTCTAAAAACTCTTAAGTTTTGAGAATATATTTCGTATATTCAAAAAGTTCACGTCACCATTAAACGCACTGCACTTTCGCTTTCCAAGTACATCCGAAGTGGGAGAAAGAAAGCAAATCATTAAACAGATTTTTCTTTTCCAGAGTTGATGCATTCAAGTAAAAGAATCATAGAACAATTTGGAAGCATCGAATTTTAAAACTTATTCGGTTATGCAAACTTAGAAGTAGAAAAATTAACGAAAATGACAGAGAAGTTATTTTTATTAAATAGTTAAATTGCACTTTCTAATTAAAAAGTATAAATTATTGGTTTTAACAATAATAAAAATGATGTAACATGAATATTAAAACAGATTCCACACTCGAAATTTAAAATTCTTTCTGAGTTTATATGAAATTGTAAAGTAAGTGTATAACGTTCACACAATCAGAGGAAATTAAATTAATTTGTACATTTTAATTATGTTTATTGTGAAAAGTTATAAATTCCTAATTTAAAGAAACTAAAAAAAGAAAACAAAAATTAATGATAATTCGAGATTAAAAGCTCAAGAAATTTTTTCACATTATTTGGTTTCTCAAAACCAGATAAGAATAAAAAGATTTAAAATCTGTATTAAAAATAAAACAATACTTTAAAATTGTTGTTGCACAATATATAGGTTATAATGTTTGAAGTTTCAAGATTAAAATTGCATATTAAATTTACAAATGTCAGACCAACAATGCTAATTTAATCTCTCACTTCGGACTCTTTCCTAATTTTGTTAATAAAGGAGAGTACTGGGTGATTAACCCTTCGCCACAACAAGGCCAGAAATTGCTACGCATTTAACTTTACCCGGTGGGCACCTGTGAATTGAGTCACGGAAGCCAGTAACATTACCCACCCCATACCATCACAAACCCGTTTATAGGGTGGGCCAATCCATACATCATCTCAGAAGGGCAGAGAAACAACAGAGAGAAAGAAACATTCATACCCGAACCGCGCTTCGAGCCTGGGAGTCACGGACGCAAACCACTCAGCCATCGGTCGCCTCTCTTATAATCCTGAACCACATAAAAACGTAAAAATTTATGAGAAAATAATGGATATTTTTCATTGTTTATAATATCAATTAATGATAATAATTCAGGGTTATATAAACTACCGTTGTTGGTAAAAAAGGTAGATGTAAAGCCTTCAGAAGTTCGAGTTCTTCCTGTAAAAGTAATTAATTGCTTAAATAGTTAGCTTCATACCAATTTTAGCGTTAAACACAGTTAGAATTTACATGCGAATTCTCTTTCAGACTAATTTTCTGGTTGTGGTGTTGAGAAAAATTTTACATATTTGTTAGTCTTAAAATTTATACAATGAAATAATTTATAATTATTTATCGTGTAAATTCCATTAGTGTAAGCTATTTAAGGTGCTATAACTGCTTTTTTATTTAGCACAATTTCTGATGTATATACTTCTCCTTACTTTTGATTCTTACAGGAAGTGATTTAAAGATTGAGAATCTTCTATAATTCGAATTTGAGAATATTTAAATAATTCATTTTATAATCCACTTTTTGCCAATTTAATATTATTAATTTAGGGCAGCATAATACACTTTCAAAACAACGCGTTCACCGAGATTCCATTCAAACATTCTAGAACTTCTGCATTCTCGTATTATGTAGAACTTTCAAGTAACTGGCAATTCCGGTTTTCATAAATGAATAGCCCCTTGTTCTAGAATTTTCCAGCACTTTTTCATAAATTATTTTCATTATTACATTGAATTTCTATATTATCCTGATTTTTCAGTAACTTTCCCGAAAAAAGAAGTTACGTTATCTGAATCATTCATGTAGATTATATGCTTTCAAATAAAAATAATTTCGATCTATCGGGATTATTCTAGAAGTTTGTAATAACTGTCCCAGTTATTTCTGGAATTTTCTGGTAACAATTTTTTCAAAACCGTATTCGCGCGATCTATATAAGTATTTCCCATTAATTTTTTTTAAATTAGGAGTTTTTTTTTTCCAAAATATACTTTTGGACCTCATTTTTATAGAAATTGAAGGGTTTCAAGATTATTCTAGTTACTGGATTTTTGTTTTGAACACATTCCTGAATTAATGGTTCCCAAGCGCTCCAGTAACTTGTGGCGATATTAATAAATGAGAATGAAAGAGATGAAATGCATACCTAAAATCTATTACCAATAAGGAAAAGCTAAAAATTAATAAGTTAAACTGCACATTATATACTTACTTAAAAGTAAATATATACTATTAATTTTGAAAGTTACATAAACTATAAAATTGCGCATTGTGAGATGTATGTCGAATACAAGACTTTTCTCCTATACTCAAATGAATTTAAGATAGTATTTAAATTAGAAGAAATTATATAAAAATAAATGTCAAGTTATGCATGTATATGGAAGATTATGTATTGCTATTTTAAAGAATGGGGAAATAAAACCAACGAATTTTAAAGAAAATGTGACTTTCAAAATTGAAAATTTTTTTTGGTGACAATATTTTGAATTTTTAAAAAATACTTCAAATGCAATTTCACTATCAATTTAGCGTTACATTAGTATGCAATGTTTAAATAAAAATATCAATAATATTTATATTTAGCTTACACAGTGATCAGTTATATTACGCTTACTTAATGTACCATTTAACGAGACGTGTTCATGAAAGTCTTACAAAAATATGCAAAAAATTTATAGAGTTTGAGATAAGTTTGATAATTTTTTTCAACAGTAAATCAACTAATAAATGCAACAGAATTACCAGTAACAAGAATTCGTGATCGTACTTCTGAAAATAATTGTCCGAGATTATCATGCAAATATCTATTTTTTGAAAAAAACTAAATCGTGGATGTAAATGAAAAACTTATGAAGAACACTTGAATACCACACAACATACTCTTATCAGGAATAGTTATACATGATTTTTATTTCCTGTATTCAGTTAGTTGGATTTTTCAATAATTAATAATTACTATTAGCAACTGATGCTTTGAGTTTTTCCAATTATTTAATAAACTTTTGTGATGGTAAATGTTGCATTCTCTATTTTGTAGTAATCATTACACATTCCACTAATGCAGAATTCAAGTTATATATACTTATCATATATAACATGAATTCTCAATTTGTGGAATATATATGTTAATAATAATCTTAAAAATTATTCTGATTGAATCAAGTCTATTAATATTTCAAATTGTAAATTATTTTTCATTTATGCAATATCATGATTTAAAATAGTTTGATGCAAAATAACATATCACACAATGACTTATCTATACTTAACATATTAAATGATCTTATAGTTTATTAGAAAATGAATATAATTCATAAAGCTCAACATAGTGAAAATACAGAGGCTATCTGTGGAATTCCTCCACCCCTCAAGCTAATTATTTGAGGAGCATCGGTTGGGAATTTCTAATATGAAATAAAATCTTCTACATTTACTAGTCTTTCAAACTAAATGTGAAAAGAACATCGAAAAATTCAGACTTGAGAAAAGTTAAAACATTAATTTCACAGAAAGTATAGATATAACTGGAAGAATCACGATAGCTCAAGAACTAAGCACAATTCAGATTTTACAGTTCACGACTCATTTTGAGAGCTCGCATGAGAAAATCATGTAATTTTGTTTATTTTCTATTCAAAACTCATTTTTTCTAGGTTATTCTATAGAATATTAACTGTTAATTATTCTGAAAAATTAGTAACTGATAATTGGGCTTTCTAGAATCAAGTTATTCTAGATCTTAAAATAACACTTACTTGAAACTAATTCCAGAACCACTTGTAGAATATATTATAATAAAAGGATTTCTCCTTAACATATTCGGTAATTATTACGAGAGAATAATCTGCAAATTTTTCACCCATTCAGAAGTTCCTTGGAAAATGTTTCCATGAAACATTTTTTTAAACTAAATTATAAGTAATTCAACAATAGGAAACAAAATCCAAAAACATCACTCCAATGGAAATTTACACTTGAATTTCATTCATAACTACTTCACATTGTTTTTAGTTACTAAATTATCTAATTTTTTCACTAACTAGAACTTTAAGAAGAGTACTTACAAATATTTCTAAGATTGAATTTTGATTTGACAACCCTCTAACTTTAGAGAAATATTTTCACAAGGATAACTTCTTAAAAATTGTAACTCACAGAAAATTACCTTCGACAAATAGTCCAACTCACTGGATACAGCTAAAAGAGAAAGTATGAATAAGTAAATTGCAGTTAATTTTTTTTTATACTCCTTTAACAATTAAATTTCAATATTCAGACTAACTGATAGTTAATCTTTGCATTTTTCAACATAAAATATTTTAATTATGCTTATTTTACACAATTGATTATAGCCTTTTAAACATGTTTCAAGTGAATTATCATGCAAATTAAGTTTTAATGCTCATTTTCATTCATGCAATTTTTCCAATAAAAATACAACTCACATTTAAAAACTTGTAATAGAATTTATAGACTACAGAAAGACTGGCAACATTTAAAATATAGCAGAGTATGTAACACATTTGCAAGCCTATTTAACCTTAATATTTTTGTTAAGATTAAGCAATGAAAAGATTTAAGCAAATTAATCTGAGAAATTCACATATGGAAGACTCCTCACATTTTAAATTATGTTAATACATGCAAATAATTTAACAAATATTGTACTAACTTGTAAGAATTTGTTTAACATGAATAACTAACCAAATAAAACAACGATTTTGTGACATTTATATCAATGTTAACACGAATATTCTCTATTAATGTAATTAATAGTTCCAATTTATGAATAACCACACATGTCATATCAAATAATTTATTCGTCTAAAATATTTGTTGGAAGCAATTCACCAATCTTGTGTCTGACAATTATATACTAAGTATAAAAATTTTAATGAATTTTTACAAATTCCGTACAACAGTTTCATTTACAATACTACAATAAGTACATATGAATGGAAATTTAAATTGAATGAATAGAAAAATAAATTCTTCACACTGAATTCAAAATTTGAAAGAAACAATACTTGCTTCCAACATACACAGAAACATATTTACAAAATAGTTCACTGACAATGTCATTAATGAAACACTTAGAAATTACAATAGAAAGGAAAAAAATTATTCTTATAAAATAAATATACACAAAATATTTACACCTCAAATATGTACAAAATAAACAAAGTAACAAACTCTTCGATCAACTCATAACATTCACAGAAGCAACATGTTTCCAGACGTTCTTCTGATCCACCTCACACACAATTAACAACTTTGTTAACAAATAGTATTAAAGTTAAATGTTCTGTAATCTAGTTCGGTAGCACTTCCTTGAGAGTTGTTTTAGCACTGTCCGACAAATATTCTGGAAATTTAATATCAAATCCTACTATTAAGTCCCCTTTCTTAGTAGGATCTTTAGGAAGTGGTAGTCCTTGTCCTTTAATCCTATGTACAAAATTTGGTTTAACAACATCAGTTATCCTCAAAACTCTTTTCTCTCCTCCAAGAGTTGGTATTTCAATTCTTGTGCCACACAAAGCCTGTGGAAAGAAGCAGATTTAGTAAATTTCACGAAAGAAAATTCTATATAGAAAAAATAAATTTAAAACTGCTTCAATATTAATTTTTTTCGAGAAAATCAATGAGTTAAAGAAATTACACATTAGCAATTCTTTGTAATTTTTAAGTATAAATTAATTTTAATACATTAAAATAATAAATCCATAGACAAAGATTATGAAATTAAAACTTAAAACATATGGTAATGCAATGCATTAATTACATAATTAAAAACACATTGTATTTCTTATTTGTTACTCAAGATATACTCAAACTAATATATCTTTACATTAGAATTAGCTGAACTTAAGCTTTGAATAGATTTCTAAGTACTGTCATTAGTTCAAAATAAGTTGTATTTATGTAACTAAATTTCAATTAGATACTTTAGCAAATTTAAGCTATCATGATACTGGTAAATTAAGTATGTTAATGCACACTTTTTCATATATATTAATCACTACTAAAATATTTCACATATAACTTGAAACATTAGTTACAGCAAATATGGGGATTTGAGTTTTTACAAGAAAGTCATTTTAAACGTTCTTTACTGTGTTTCTTTCAATTATTCAAGTATTCAAGTTCTTGAAATTAACCAGATCCAAAATGAATTGTCACTAATTTTTGAATACAAGCAAAAAGTTAACATAAAATTATACTATAATTACGACTACAAATGTCTTGATTAAAATATAATTTTATTTTAAATTTGTAACTAAATTATGTAAAAAATATTTACTTATTAATCATATTTTAATAATAAAATAATCAAATATTCAATAATCAACTTACCTCTTTAAGAGACACTTTGGCTGTATATCTAATATCACTGCCTTCTCTCTTGAATATAGGATGTGGTTTATCTCTTATGATGAAAGATATATCTGCAGGTATACTGTTTGGAGTTTGGTCACCTTCTTTCTGAAATGTGATCTTTGTTCCAGCTTTCCATCCAGGCTTCACATTTATAGACAGAACTTTCTCTTCTCGCTTTGTCGATCTCCCATCAGGGCTAAGGACTTTGCGACTTATCTTCATCTTCTTTGTGCAACCTTTAGCTATATCTTCTAATGTGACATACAAGTCATGTTCAAGAGGTGGATCTTGGGTCTTTGGTTTTGCACGATTTATGTTTGGAGATCCTGCTGTGAAGCTTTGAGATCGAAATGGATTGCTGCCACTTCCCCGCACAAAATGACCAAATGGATCACCATCCACTTCCATGTCATCATCTCCATAGAACATTGTGGTGCCAGGATGGCCCCCACCAAGCCCCATGGAGAAAAATGACTCAAATGGATTGTCTGTACCAAAGAATTGTGCAAAAGTGGCTCTTGGATCACCATGGAAAGTGTAAGTAAATCCTTGATTTCCTCCTGCACCACCTCCTCCACCTGCAGCACCTTTTAAACCTTCTTCACCAAACTGATCATACACATCCCTTTTCTTCTTGTCACTAAGGACTTCATACGCTTCAGCTATTTCTTTGAATTTACTTTCAGCCTCAGCAGTCTTATTCTTATCTGGATGGTATTTCAGAGCCAACTTCCTGTAGGCTTTTTTAATTTCATCTTCTGAAGCACCTTTACTAATGCCCAGAATCTTGTAGTAATCTTTTCCCATCCTGTAATAAATAAACAAAAATTAAGCAAACTAAGATATTACACGGAAAACTTAATCGTATACATTTTGAATTATAAGCTTAATATGCTCATTTTTTTAAATCTAAAATATATTCTTATGGTAAGAACAATTCTATTTCAGTTGTACGAATAAGTTGTTGAAAAATATTAGCAAACTGTTTGAAAGTGACAATATTGTTTAAGAAATATAAAAAACAATTTATTAAAAGCTTGTGAATATTATTTCATCTCTTCTTATGAATAAAAGCTATTATCATTCTACATATTTAACAATAAAGTAACATACTATGTATTTACCACATTAAGTATCGTACATTGATAAGTATCGTATGAATATAATATTAACATATTGTATTTCGCCAAAACACTTAAGACACGTACGTCTTATATAGGACATCACCTTAGAAGGATATATACTCATTTATTAAAATTCTAAAATTATTAAAAAATACTATATGAGAAGCAATTAATTAAAAAACAAATGACTTACCTTACTTTACACTTCAATTGAAACAAAAACTATAAGCAAGTAGTAGAATTGTTAACGCAGACAACACGAGTTACAATTGCAATCTAACCAAATATGAATTCTACCGTCTGACGGCTCTTTATACGTTTCGAGGTCAAATGATAAATATCGTGAATGTTCACGAATATTCTTTAGCGTCATATGAAACCTCTACACCTATTCTGCCATCTGGTGTCCAATCCATAAAAGAATTATAAAGCTTTTATGAAAACTAAGTTTTATATTTCATATAAAACTTAGTTTTCATATTAAAGTTAACATTTAAATTGAGATTTTATATTTTAATTATATTTTTAATGTATTATATTTTAATTTCAGATTACAAAGTTTTTATGAAAAACAATTTTCAAAAGATAAAATGATACTTCGCTAAATATCAAAGAAAATTAATGCGAAACATGGAGTATTTTTATAAGTTTAAATTTAGATAAATTAATTAAAAAATAATTATTAATACATTGGTGAGAAAAGCAAGCTTCTTACATTATACTCTTTGAATCTATCAAAATATATCAAATGTCAACAATATCAAACCATCAATGAAGAAACTATATTAAGCATTAATTATTTGTTTATATATTATGTTTATATCAATATTTCCATTTGAAAGTAAGCACTTTAACACACTTCTCTGCATTCAAAATGTCTTCAAAAGTTTTAGACAAATCGAATATTTTAGATCTTGACTCGTTTGTCAATAAACATTTGCAACTTCTTGATTTGGAAAGGGATGCAGAAATTGAAGAAAACAAGTAATTTTCGTATTTTAAAATTATTAAATTCTATTGTTAAATCAACCATTTATGACATTAATTTTGTTATTAGGTGTATACAAGAATGTAAGTCTGTCAAAACTCTACAAAAGAAAGGGATTTGTATACCGAAACTACGTCTGGGATATTCATCTACTGGTTTATTTGGAAGATCTTTATTGAGTTTCGAACCTTTCTGGAGTCACAATAGTTTTCCTACTCATTCCATATCATCAGGTAATACATAAGTTTAAGTACCTAATGTTACGTTTTCAATATTAGAGTGCAGTGTTAAAGATGTTACATTTGTTTTACAAAATTTTATTAGACAATTATGCTCTATTAGCTTCAGTTAAATTAATATTTTTAATGAAAATTACTGTGAGACATCTGCTGTGTGTATGTTCATAAAAATTCATTCTATTTTTGCTATGCCAGTAATATATATTTTATATAAAATTGTTGATTGTTTGTTTGTTTGTCACTCAACGGTCATTTTTTGCACACAAGGGCTAATGCAAAAAATGACCGTTGAGCGACAAACAAACAAACAATGAAGAATTTTATATAAAATATATATTACTGGCATAGCAAAAATGGAATGAATTGTTAAAAATGTTGAATTTTATTCTAAATTAAATTATGTTTTCATTAGGTGACATTGTTGGTATTGGAAACATAAATGCAGATGGAAAAATTGAAGTGATAGCTTCGGGCATTGTTACACGAATCTCTGAATCATCCATTTCTGTTGCATTTGAAAAAAATTCAAACTTTTCTGATATAGAAAGAGATGTCCAGTATTCAGTAATCAAATTAGCTAATGATGTTACATATAAACGATTAAAAAGGTATGTATTATTACTGAAAGGGTTATGTTTTCAAATTGTTACTTTGAAAAATATATTCATCATATTGTGTGCTCTTGGAATTTAAAAAGACTAGAATTAAGCAATTTTTCATTGCAGACTTATTTTATTTCCCAGTGCTGAAAAAATTTGCATTGTATGTAGAAAAGGTCGAATAAATTATTAAACATTTAGATAAGGATTTAATGAATTCTGCTGTTGAGGTCTAACTTCAAAATAGAAATCAAAGATAGATTACTATTTCTATTTAATGACAATTTTCAAAAGTATTGTTGGAGCAAAAATATCAATCAATAATAAATATAACATAAAGTTTGACTCATTATACTTAAGTATTTGCAACATAAAATGAAATCAAAGTTCTGAATATAGTCTGCAAATTACAGGTACAGTTATTTCACTATCTAAGTGAGTGCAAAAGGATCTCATGTCAGTTGCTATAAGTGTGCTGTTACAGGTAAAAAAACAAACCTTTCCTAGACAACTGTAATAAATTTTGGGGATATATAATTGATAAAAAATGGGCTTATTGCTTAACATGGGTTTATTACTTACCATCACAATTAACTGAGAAAAATTGACAATATTACAATATTGCTCATAAAAACACAGGATTAATTAGAATCTTTTACTTTACATCTGAAAGTAAACCATCTATGAAAATAAAATTTTTTTTAGTTAAGACATTGAATATGTTATTTGCATCTCCCAAGTTTTCTCTTTACATAAAAGATAATATTAATCGCAAAAATTATCCTCATTAATACATTTTTTTACTTAAGTGTATACATAGTTTTTCTCTTTTCACAATTATCAAAACTGAAATCACAAATTTTGAAAGAGTGTAATGAAACACATTTTTACTTTAATTTTTACATTTGAATTGCTAATGATAATGTTTTTTAAAAATAACTTTTAACTTAAAGATAGTTCATCCTCTAAGATTATCTGTATTTTTGTAACTTTGTTGCAAAATATATTTTAATTATTTTAAATTGAAAAAAAATAATATGCATTAGATTGTTATAAAATTTATTATACTTTTATAGATCATTAAAAACTTTATCTGATAAAGGTCGAGAATCTCATTTGGTAAGTGTACTATTTGGAGAGAAAAGTCCATCAACAATAGAAGAATCTACATTTAATAGTAAGATATATAATATTTTTCTTCATAGAGGTTTCTATTTTTTATTTACTTCTTACCATAAATGTTTGTGTGTTCTAAAAGTGAATTGTTTTTAAAAAATCCTCTTAAATTTTGTAGTAATCTCTTATAATTAAAAAAAAAAAATTGAAGGGAGAGAGAGAGAGAGAAAATTATAATTTATATTTTTTATTTATCTGAAAATGTTCTTAATATTTAAATAAGGGCTGTGGTTGTACAATTTGTCAAATATTTAAAAAAAATTAAGGTTTGGATAAAAATAATTTAAAATTAAATTTTTAAAATTTTGCATTGAAATTTTAATTGCCATTATAATAAATGATATATTTAATAATATTGTTTACTTTATTAATTTGTTTTATTTCTAGGGAAATATTTTGTGTGGCAACAATGAGTTTTTCTGGTGTGAAACAAAATAAATTCTAAATTTCATCAGAATTTTGCATTTATGCTACAAATATTTAAGTTCTAAAATGTGTAATTATTATAAACTAAATTTTGCAAAACACAGAAAAGATTGATCAAAATTTAAGATTTATTTATTTAAAATTTGAATATATTTGGACTGGAATTTAAAATTTAAGCACAAATGCTGTATAGTCCTGGGTACCAAATTCTGAGTTTGGTGACTTTTTTGGTGGATTATTTTACGTATCTGGCAACCTGTTTTTTATTATGTTGTAGGTAGGGAGATCTTATGCAAAAAGTTTTATTGTGGCAGATGATTGTTGGCACAGAATGAGGTTGATAAAATTAGTGAGGTAAAAGATCAAAACAGATATTGAAATAGATATTTTGTTTTCATTAAAGTTGGAAAAAAATTACAAATTTAAATTAGATAATTAAACTTGATCAACATACAAAAAAAACTTATATATGTATCACTTAAAGTAACATCTTATGTATGGTAAAAATTATATTTTTGTTGCAGAATTCAATATTTATGCAATTATAAACAAAAATATCAAAATATTAAATAAATCATTTTTTAATGAAAATGTAAATAAAATATTAAACCAATAAACAAAAGTTTACTCTTTATTGGATAATTTTAAAATAAAATTGCTTTTAGTTCTAGTCTAAAATTTACTAATTTGTTACAGACGGTGCATTCTATAATATTTGTCATTATAAGTGATTTCTTAATTTAAATTGTTTTATAAGTCAAACATTTATACTCATTTAGTCAACATTTTAGTCAATTTTTATTCTAAAACGATATTTATTTTACTTCTGTAATATTTTACTATAATGTGTACATCCTCATTTCAAAGACTAATATCAGGCACAACTAAATATGCACAGTTCTTCAGATTTTTGATATTTCATTGTGGACAGTCAAATGGCAGAAAGCTATTGTAGGTATTTCAGTATCAATCATGCAAATTGCCTTCCAGAAGATCTTTTCAGAGATAGTAGCTCATAAAAAACTCAAAAATTTCTCAAGCATCTAGGACATTATATGACACTCCCTATTATGACTGATGTTGATGCAGAAGATAAAAGTGTAGCATCCCATTGTTCAGGCTGAGATAAAACCTGGGACACTATGCTCCAAAGAGTGCTTTTTACCACTAGGTTATGGTAATCTGTAATGCTTGGGTTATGAGAAATTATTGTATTACTTGAGGGAGTATAAACCTAATAATTTGAAGAATCTATCCTCTTTTGTTTGATTTTTGTTAACCCAATCAATGTGTTAAGAGAGTATAGTCACATTTTTATATGAGCTGCCCTATGTCTGAGTGGTTAGATTTCCTGACTCCTAGACTGTTGGTTCTGGGTTTGAATCCCAGTTCGGGCATAGATGTTTATTTCTCTGTGTTTCTCTGCCTTTCTTTTGAGATGATGAATGAATGTGATAATGGTAACCCTGTAAATCATTACCACATTCATTTAAGGTTTGTAGTGGAGTGACGTGGGTGATGCTTATTGCCTCCATGACTTGGTTCACTGGTGCCCACTGGGTAACGATAAATGAGTAGCAGTTTCCAGCCTTGTTGTGGCGAAAAGCTAATCACATAGTGCCTACTGTTATTAAAAAAATTCTTTTTTCATATGACCTAAAATTTTTTTTAACAGTATAAAGATCAAAAAGCTAGATTGGTTGCCACTTGATAATTTGGAATTAAATTTTATTTAATGTTTTCCTCTTGTTCATGGATTCAGTGTAAAAAGTAAAAGTCAATAGACACTATTGAAAGTAGCAACAATTGTGACTGCCAAATCCAGAGAGCATCTTAGCTATAGAGGATATCTTGTAGTTGGTCCATAAGGTACTAAACCAAACTTTAGTGCTCTAGGAGAAACAGGCACTCAAAAATGTGTTTTGGTGTGAGCTGATGGACATCTATGCAATTATTGGCACTGCATGTACAATAAGGTATTTAGTAATAGAGGAATTGATTCCATTATCCTTTTAATATGATCTTGGGTTCTTGGACAACATTATTTAGTTTTAGTTCTATTATGGATATTGAAACTTTCCAAAATTATAAAGTCAAACCTCATTTTTTTCTGACAAGGAAGATGATTACTTGTTTCTTTTCATGGTATTTGTGGTTTTGAGCTGTAGAACCCTGTTGTCGAAGCAATTAATCGTCTTTTGGTAAATAAATAATGCCAGTTTTGGGGAGTGTGCATATAAGATATTTATTTAGCTTTATAAATCCTTTCATAATATGATGTGGAAACAAAGATTTCAGCTTTGTAAACTTCATTATTCAATTTTGGTTTAAAGTATGAGGTATTTAACAATGATTTCAATTAATTCATCAACCAACTGATTTGTGATAGCTGTTGCATAGTCGTCATATGTATAGGCTAATTTGATTTTTCTTGATGAATTAGTTGTATTTAATAAATAATAAATTGGCTCTTGCATATCTGCTTTTAATTGTCATCTTAATTATGCATGACTTCTTTTATTCAACTCTTCCACTTGCTGTTACATCCTTTTTTGATTATAAAGAATTTGTTTTGTGACTTAATTATATATTGTTCATTCTTTCTAAGAGTCTTCTCTATTTGTGTCATAACATTATATTTTAGTTTTTTCCTACCCATTTTCTCATTTTAAGCTCTTTGGATTTCTATTAATTACATTTTAGGACATTTCTTTTCTGTTATTGCAGTTTAGGACATTTATTTTTTTTTCTTTTATTGCATTTTTTACTTTAAATCCAGCTATTAGTTATTTGAAAGTAAATGTACATTTGATCTGATTATATTTTTTACTGTAATGAAAATTATGTTTATTATTGATTGTCCAAAAATTTTCCAAAATTTTTTACTTCATATTATTAAAATATATGAGGAATAAATTATATGATTTTATTATTCTCCCTGTCTAAATTTTTAAAACTAGCTGTAAAGCTTTTAATCATTGATATTTACTGGATTTTTATATTATTGTTGTACATCTTGAGGTAATTATTTAATCTGATAAATAACTAAATTGTTTTTATACACTGATTCCCTTAAATCTCTTTTAAAAAAGATTAAATTGTAGGCATACTGTTGTTTTTTATTGAATATTTTTTTTTTTTAGTTTATAGTTATGTTTTAAAAATTGGGATAAAGGTTTAATTTTTTCATTAATAAAATTATAACATGATCTGTTTTGATAATTTATTAATATTCTGAAATGATACAGTGTCATTGTCAAGTTCTCTAAATACTTTGTTATTAATCTTAAAAATGTACATAATTGATTAGTTGTTTATTTTAATCATATTAGTGAAAAAGCATAACTTAATTTTGAATTCTGGTATGCCATTATTTAAAATTATTTATTTTTATATAATTTTTCTTAAAAACTCATTTGACTACATGCAATGAAAAATTACTGTGTTTGATAGAGTTCAATTTAATTAAAATTATTATTAAACAAAGATAAGCCTGGATGAATAATTAATTCTTATTTTATGGCATTTATTATCTTATATGTGTAATAATGGAAAATATTTCTTTCAGATTTATCATTTTACAACAACAAGCTAAATAATGATCAGAAAGAAGCTGTTTGCTTTGCAATTTTTCAAAAAGAATTGGCACTATTACATGGTCCTCCAGGAACAGGAAAAACAACCACTGTTGTAGAGTATATCTTACAGGCTGTTTCCCAAAAGTTGAAAGTAATTTTTCATTATAAAATTGAAATACATAAAATTGAATTATTTCTCATGCTGCATTTATCTCAATATAGATTTTTTATAAACATAAACTTTATATTCATTAATAATTTTAATTCTCAGATATAATTAAATATCCACAACTGCATGTAATGTTACTCAATAATTGAAATAAATAATCTATAGGAAAAATATGATTTAGTCGGCTCTTTTTAATAGCTGAAGGTAATAAAAAAATTTATATATATTATAGAAAAAGATATCTCCTAAAATGGTTAAAATGTGCATTTGTATTTTCTTGATTTCCTACATTGTGACATCACAAAATGTGAATAGAAGGAGGAAATATTTTTCGGCTAAATACGACATTGCAATATAGCACAGTGGTATCGCTTGCAATTACTAGTCCAAAGGACTGGTTCAAGTCCCAAGAGTTGCAACCTTGTATTGATCTCAACATCATTTCAACTTGTACTTAATGTTCAAAATCGTTGCAGTATGTAAATATGTAAGAAACATCACACCTATTCACTTGAGGCTACCAGTATTAAAGAGACATCTCGTTGGATTTCTACGATGTTGAAAGTCATATCATAGGAGCGATTTTCCAAAAGTGAGTATTGTGGGACGGTTTTACTGTACAGAGAAGGTAGACACAAGGCATGATGGGACCTGGAAGATTTCTCTGCAGCCTTGCATCGTTCTTATCTAGTCATCCTATCTTTTGCAAAATGTTTAAATGCATATGCCCTCACATTCCAGAAATGCTGTACAAAACAGATTGTACATTGATGAACATTGTAGCATCTAAAAAAATTGGGGTTGGAAAATCCTACAAGAATCAGACTTTTATCCTTACTGACCAATGTTTCAGTGGATGGGTATGTTGAGCAACACTATTTATAGTGTAGCATTTTATTTGTTTCTATTTATATATACTATATATTTATAAATAGGTATATATTAAGTATTGTTTATAAATATGTATATTTAGGTTTAGATTTGTTCATAATAGTAATGTTGATTAAGAAAAAATTTTAGTTATACTAATGCATGTTTACACTATAGATTTATTTTTATTTCTCGATTTAAATCAGGAGTAGATTGTGCTACACTTTTTTTTATTTTAAGGTGAGAGCTATTGGTTTGTTAATTAAAATTCAAGTTTTCTTAAAAATGCATTTTATTTATGGTATAGATTTATCTTTCTTGCTGTTTGTCACCTGTTGTGTATTGCATGATACTCAGTTTATATTTATTTCTAGTTATTAGTATTTTAACACTTCTTTTTTAAGTAATTATTATGAAATATTTGACTTTTAATATAGTACATGGTTGCAAAATTGAAATTTGAGCACAATCAGTATTTGGCAACCACATAGTGACATAATTTAGGTTGGCAAGATAACTGTGCAGTGCTTGGTGCAAAAATTGAAAATTGTGCATAGGAGGCTTGAGTTTCACCCAATTTGATCTTGTTTCTGTTACTATTTTTTGTCATAATATACAAAAGGAAACAAGAAATATTTTACTGAGATTTTATGCTCATTTCTTGAATTATCTACAGTATGATAATTTTTCATCCATAACTCTGTGTAATAACATAAAAGGATTAAACTAGAGCAATGCATTTTTTATTTTTATTTGTTTTTAAGTAACTGAATTTCTGCTTTATAAATTATCTCCTAATTTCAGGTTCTGGCATGTGCACCTTCAAATGTTGCAGTTGATAATTTAGTGGAAAAACTTGCATTGTATAAAGTGAAAATGGTGCGTTTAGGGCATCCTGCTCGTTTTCTACCAGGAATCCAACAGTATTCCTTGGATGCTATTGTTTCAAATTATGATGGCAGCAATGTTGTGGATGAATTACATAAAGAAATTGATGAATTAAGGGTAGGCATATTTATTTTACTTTTTAATTAAATATGTTTAATTGTAACACTTATTTTGTTGTAAGAAAAAATTGATTCCAAAAGTCAACTAAAAATATTTTGACACATTCAGCTAAAATGAAAATCAAAGTGATTACTTTAGATGCTTAGGTATATATTTGTTATAATAAATGACTCTTAGTAAATTTTAATACCTAAATATGTTCATGAGCTTCAATAAATTTTGGTTGTTAAGCTAATTGTATATAGCATTTAAAAGAATACTTTTTATTGTTAACAAATTTTCTAAAAATATTGTTTTTATTTTTGAATTCATTAAATCAACAGTGCTGCAGGAATTATATACAAATTTTTTTGAAAAACAATCAACTTTGATTGGAAAAATCAATATTTTTCAGCCATTGTCAATTATTTTTTCATTGAATTTAGTTAAAGAAAAATAATTTATTAATCATAAAATTACTTTAATTCAAATTATGTAGGAGGATTTTTAAAAGATTCATATGCAGAATTTCTTGTGGAATTTTATAATTATTATAATAGTGGGAAGTGTTCTTAAAATTAAAAAAAGTTTTATCAAGTGATTGCTTTTTAAAACATTAAATTTCCTTTAAATAATTTTTTAAGTGTATTATTATTTAACCTAGAAATCATTGTTATTTTTGCTGAGCATTTCCATCTAAAAATCAGCAATTAACTTATTCTTAAATTTATTGGAAGATGCTTTCAATTTTTAGCAAAAGGATTGCTTACTAAAGCAATTAAAACATTACTTTGAGAAATAAAATTTCCTTTAGTAAAAAAAAACATTGTTGCATTAATTTTTGCAAAGTTTATTATTTATTTATTTTTTATTTCTGTTCAGAAAAAAAAATTATAAATGACCAAATGATCACTCAAACTATAATTTAATTTTTTTTTAAATTGAAATACAATTTATAGTTTTACTTTAACATTTTTAAACCATTGAACTGCATAAAAACTTAGCTTAATTTATGTAAAGCTATCTTATATTTTTCATTATAAAACTACAATGAAGAATAATAAGGGGTATTTTTTTCGTGTATGTGAATATTTTTTGCAATAATCAAATTACATAATGCATAATAATATGTATTTTAAAAAAAAGAGAGATTGTTTTTAATTTACACATTGATGAAAGTAACTAACAACTATAACATAGTGAAAGCTAAGAATGTTAATATGTAAAGTCTATATTGCATTAAAATATAGTTAAAGAAAATAAATAACAAGCAAAATGTTGTAATTCATTACAACTAAAGTCAAAACTATACATACTTAAGAAATCATGTTAACAAAAATTTCTTAATATTTTAAATCTTAAAGTTCTTGTTCAATTTCTTACTTAATTCATTTTTTACTTCAATTTCTTAATTCACTCATAATTTTAAAATACATTAATTATGTATAGTGAATTTAAATAAATTTTCCTGAAAAATAATACAAAACTTTGTTTGAATAGCTGTATACTCATTATTTACCTTTAATTCATTGTTATTAAATTTTTTATCAATAAAATTAAAAAAATATGGAGAGAGAGAGCATTTCAATAAAATGTTTGTATAGACAAAGTTTTTTTTTTTTTTTTTTTTTTTTTTTTTTGAGACAAAAACCATCTGAGTACTTTGTAAAAAATTTCTATCTGAATGCAGTGATTAACTCTTTTTCTATATTTATCACTCATTCCAAGAATGATTTCACAGTATTTCAATAATTCAACTTCAATTGGAAGGAAGATATTATAAACTAATTAATCAAAAGAAATTGTGTTGACTATTTAGTGATTTCCATTGATTTATAAGGATATATTTTGATTCATATTTCAAAAATTTTATTTCATCCTGTAAAAATTATAAAATGTTTAAGCCAATTTGAATATATTTTTTGTTACAATAACTTAAATATTTAGTGAAATAAGAGTAATGATTTATATTTATGAATGCATTCAATATTAACTCATTTCATTTTTTACAGGACAAAATCAGTAAAACCAAAGGTTCTAAAAATAGGAAACAAATGTGGGCAGAAAACCGTTGTTTACTCAAAGAAGTTAAGGAAAGAGAAAAATTAATTGTGAAACAAATATTAAAAAATGCTGATGTTGTTCTTTGTACTCTTACGTCTGCCTCAGATGATGGATCTTTAAAGTATGCTGAAAAAGATCATTTTGATGTATGTGTTATTGATGAATGCTCTCAAGCTACAGAAGCTGCATGCTGGATTCCTCTCCTTTTGGTCAAAAAATGTGTTTTAGCTGGTGATCACAATCAACTCCCACCTACAATTGTATCAGATAAAGCTGCTAAGGAAGGACTGGCCTTTACTCTAATGGAAAGACTTTTAAAACTACATGGGGAGGGAATAAAAAAAATGCTCACTATCCAATATAGAATGAACTCTATTATCATGCAGTGGCCATCAGAAAAATTATATGATAACAAGCTTATTGCGGATGATTCTGTATCTTCCTACCTATTAAAAGACCTGCCTTCCATTGAAGATAATGAAAATACATCAATACCTTTATTGTTGATTGATACTTCAGGCTGTGGTTTCTATGAACTACAATCTGAAGATGATGAATCAAAAGGGAATGAGGGTGAAGCAGATTTAGTTGCCTTACATGTTGAAAGTCTTATTAAAAGTGGTATCAAGCCTGCAGATATTGCTGCCATTACACCTTACAACTTACAGGTGGATTTAATTAAATCTAGACTTTCTGGAAAATACTCCCATCTTGAAATCAGATCAGTGGATGGATTTCAAGGACGAGAGAAAGAGGCAATTGTTTTGTCATTGGTGAGGTCTAATAATTCTGGAGAAGTAGGTTTTCTTTCTGAAGACCGACGTATCAATGTTGCAATAACCCGAGCTAAACGGCATTTGACTGTAATCTGTGATAGTAGTACAGTTTCAAATCATGCATTTTTGAAATCTTTTATAAGTTACTGTGAAGATAAAGGCGAAGCACGATCTGCCTTCCAGTATGAGAAAGAGATAAATAAATGTAATTCTTCAACTTCATTATCTTTGAATCAAACTTCAGAAAAGAAAGTGGGAAAAAAATCTGGTGTGAAGAAAAAAATAGTAAAAAAAACTGAGTCGACTGCTACTAGTAACAATGTCTCTAAAAAATCATATTCTGAAGTAGAAGAAGAAAAAAGGTGATAATATCATTTTAAATCCTGCATGCATTTCATTAGTACATGTGTTATTTTGTCTGTATATTTTATTGTTTTATTTCTGATTTGTATATAATTTTTTACCACAGAATTGTGTATAAATTGCATAACCCCCGGTTTAAATTGATTATAAATTAGCTCACCAACTATTTTCCTTTAATTGAAATTATTCCTTAATGAAATGTAAACATAATTGCTTACTTAAATTATGTTGTATTTTATTATTCCCAAACTTGGTATGATTTGGCTATCTATGTATATAAATAGAAATGTAATTTCAATTATACTAATCATTTCTTCATTTTAATAGTTGTAAATATTAGTTTCAGTAATCATAAAATATTTTCTACCTAAAAAGAGATCATTGCAATTATTAAAAGAAATAACAAAATAAATTTTACTAAATCAGAAAAGTTTTTTAAATTTTAATTAATTTTCTTCGGAAACAATGAAATATTCTAAAAATTATTTTGAACGTAAAAGTTCTTAATTCAGAATGGCGTAATTTGATTAAGTTACTTAGCTGGACATAATTTGAATACTTATTTATTTTTTATCTTATACTTATATATCATTAAATTTGAAATAAAAAATTAATGTTTTAATAAAACAAGTAATTTTGCAATTTTTTTTACGAAACTAATCATTATCACCTGTTATCACAAAAATATTGATTCTTTTAATATAAAATTTGGTTTCTGAAATTCAAATAAATTTTACTGTGTTCATCAATTTCTTGTATTCATTAATTTCTTTATATGTGCTACATTTTTTTGTAATTGATTATTTTATTCATTTATTTTTTGTTTAGCAAATAAGTTAAACGTTATTTTACATGCAAAATACTTGCACTATTGTTCATAGCACACTTTTTAAATATGTGTTTTTATAAAATTTATTATACTCAGCAAAATAATATTTTACTTGAGAAACATAAACAATATAAATTGAAATAAATATTTAAAAAAAAACTTATTATCCATATTTTAAAAACATAAAATTAAGGTAGATTTATGATATAGTTAATTTTAATTTTCATAATACTCTATTTTAAAACTAATTGCTTCTTCTGTTACAAAAAAATTTAAATAGTTAGTTTTTTCCAGATTTGTTGAAGAAAAATACACTGCAATTATTCAAGATTTTAACAAAAGTGGAAAATCATCAATTACATTCCCTTCTTCTTTATCTGCATTTGAAAGGAGAATAATACATGAGGTATTATATTATTATTTTTTTTAATTTATTAATAATTGTATATTATTTGAGTTTATTTTTTAAAAACAATTAACACTTTTTGAAATTTAGTGTTAATAACTTGTATTTTGCATGTCAAGGCATTTTTTATTTTATAGTTTTTCATTTGTAATTAATATTATTGCAGTAAATACAATCTTTTTACTAAATTGATTCCATATTCTTTAAAATGGTAGTAATAAATGTCTTTATCAAATCATGATAAATTACCTCTGAATTTGGAATATGCCTGTTAATTTGTTCATATGCCTGTTGGCTTATGTTCTGATTCTTTTACATGCATAAAGCTATTTTTTAATCTTTATTTTTTTATTTAATATTTACTATAACAATTTCTCTTTTCAAAAATAATTCTTGCTTTATAATTAGACATATTACGTTCATAAAATAATTAGAACTACAATTTACTAGTTACAATTTTGGATGACTAATAGGAGCTTTAGAGTAATTAAAGTAAGGAGCACTCATTTTTTGTAATTTTTTAATTAAATTCCAAAATCTAGTGATAATCAATCTTCCTAAGTAAAATGAAAAAAGAAATTCCATAATGTGTAAGCTTGATATTAATTTTTCAAAAATTAATGTATCACTAAAATAATAATAATAATAATAAATTTACTATTTTGGCCAAAGTAACAAAAATAGAATTAATATGCATGTTGATTTTTTTAAATTTTAATTCATATCTTGGTTCTGCAGAAAAAATATCAAAAAAATTCCATAACAAGGATTTTATGTTAGGAAACTTAATTATAAAATTCATTATTTTGTTTTAATTTTTATTCCAAAATTTTTTAAATGCTATGTTGCTAAAATACTGTTTATATTTTAACTTACTATTTATATGTTTTGGTGTCTACCTTTTCGTACTCTTAATTTTAAAATTTCTCAGATGTTCTAGTACCTAAAAATTTATTTTATTTGTTTGAACTAATTATATATTTGTGTATTGATCAAATATAAAAATGACAAAAAATGGAAAAAAAATTAAGAATAGACTTTGAAATGTATTTAAAATGCTTTTATTTTTTATTGTCAAAGTTCCGGAATTTGTGAATACTAAACATTCTTGTGGAATCTTTTCAAATATAATTACCAATTTAACTTTATTGTTAATTTATCAATTAAACTTTATTTCATATTTTAAATGCTTATATATTGTTATATTTTGTTAAATGTTTTGCAAGTTAGTATTTCAAAATTTTAATAAAATATAATGCAATTAAGTGCAGCCGTGACAATATATTTTTATATTATATAATAAGTTGTCACAACTGCATCAAGTATATTCATTTGTGCAACTTTAGAAATGAATTTTTAGAATAAATATTTATATTGCTTATTGTAAACCCAAGGAGATTACTGAATAGTTATCACAATAATATTAAAATAATAATAAATTTGGTAACACAATAATAATAAAATATAAAGTAGATATAAATGGGGGGACAACAAAACATAAGAATATATACCAATGTTTTACTTTTAATTGTTTGTTTATGCTTTCAACTGTAAAATGTTTAATTATTAATTGTTTTAAAATTCTTCATTTTGAAAATCTAAATGGAGTATTGAAAAGTATGAAACAGTTAGATTACATGGCAAAATGCATATAAATTATGATTTTATTTATTCTAGGTTTTATTTTATATAAATTTCTAATTTTTTTCAATATAATTTTTTGCTAATTATTCTGCTATAAAAATGTGAAATTTTAAAAAAGATTAAGCAAAATTTCAGAAACTTATGCTGGAAAATGTCATTGGCAGTACTCAAAAAGAAGCAACAAAATCCATCAGTTTTGTTCTCGAAAATGCGATTTGATAATTTTAAAGATTTCTTTAACAACATTAAAAATTAATTTAAATAAAAGCATTATTTTGAATGCAACAGATATGTATAGTTAAAACTTAAATTTTGCATTGATTCTCACATATCTATATAATTTTATAAGGAATTTAATAAAGAAATAAGAATCTGAAAAAAGACTCATCCCTCTTTAATTATGCTTTAATAATAGAATGATACTATATATTTTCCTTATGAGTAGCTGAAAGAAACAAATGTAAGAATTAGAATTGAAAAGTTGGTGAGTTTGACAATTACTTGATAAAAGTATAAGAAATTGAAAACAATAAAAAAATTGTAGATATGGATTGAGAGATGTTATTGAAATTTATAATGATGAATACAATTATTACAAATAATCAGTACAATCCAGTAATTAAATTTAACTCACAAGCTAATGTACTTTTACAATTTTATTTATTATCTTTTACAATTTTAACTTACGTTAGAGTATATTAGTTAAATAATATTAGCGACAGACACTTATTATAAAATCCCAGGTATTAGAAAGACTTTAATTAATAAAGTTTATTAGAAAGACTAATTTGGAACGACATCAACAACATGGCTAAGTTGAATGCAGGGTCGACCTAATTATGATTAATAACATTTTTGACACACTTATAATTAAAACAGAAAATTGCATACTTAAAATGGAATTAATGGTTGCTTAGAATGCTTAACTACATTTACACAAATGAAACTTCCGCATTACTTATGATGATATTTGGAGATGCGTGTGTAGCCCACTTGGAGGATCCATTAAACCTGACTGCTGTACCAGGCAACTAGGAACCCTAGAGTGCCTTGTTTATTTGGATCCCCCTTTTTTCACAATGCCATTCAGGCGAGCTCAACTACCTCATGTTCAGTTTCTAAAAATTAGCAGTACTGTTACAATTCAGTGGAAAATATCGTACGTCTTGTTTCACATTCGAACCATGTCCTCTCGCAGTTCAACCAATGACCTCTCCTTGTACAGCTACTCGTCTGGGATCTCATAACTTTCAACTCGATGTATTCGGTTTTTGCCTTCTCCAAAACCTTAACTACCTTCTCTATCTTGCTAGAACCAAAACCGGTTCCTGGCTATTCTGTTACTACACTTTACCATGTGCTCTCCACACCAAAATAACCAGCGTCTCCTCACAAATAGTTATAGTTGCCAATCACGAGAAAAATTAAATTGTATCCATTTGTGGTCAGCAAACTGACTCATTTGATGTAAAAGAAATATAAATAGACCTGGTATTAAAAGAAATTAATAATGAAATTTGCACAGTTATTTAGTTTGAATGATTAATTTTAAAAATGCCACTGTGGAAAATAATGCTAATTTTTTGTCATGATATAAATAATCATTTCACATAACAAGAGATTATTAAAGTATCTTATAAATAAAGCGAAATTTTACTTTTAATTATTGGAAACATACATTAAGGTAATAAAAAATTTAACTTTTAGTAATAGTAATATCTAAGAAATAGCATATTTTCATGAATTCATTCATTAAAAGGAAAATATTTTTTTATCAAATAACTCTAATTCCTTTAATTTTGTCTTAAAGAAAAATTCTGGAAATATATTATTTTACTGATTTTCAGAAAAATTTTACTAATCAGAAATTTAAATTGAACATTTATATTTAAATTTAAAAAATTTTTTGCCTAACTGTAAAATAGTTTGTTTTTTAAATAACAATTCCTTTTGGAAAAGTATAAAAATAACCATATCTAAGCTTGATTTTGTTTTTACACTTTCATTGAAACTTCTAAAATTTGTATTTATCACCAAAATAAATTGTACATAAAGCAAAGAGAATAAAGATAATGAATTTAGAGCAATTTTAAGAAATTTGGACTGTACAAAAAATAAGTTGAAATTCATTATAAATTTTTAAATTTTGCATTTAAAATTTTCATTTTTCTAAACAGAAGCATAGTATTCAATTGATAATCATTTTTACTTGTAACATTAATAATTATATCAATCTTTCATCTTATTTCACGAGCTTTTAAGACAACTCCAATCGATGCTCTTCTGATATATACTATACACATGAGCATGAAATCAGAGAGGGCACTAATATTATGGTAAATGTTGCAAGATTAGCAGGTTGTTTCTCCCTGTTGAATAGTCCATCGTTGACACGGAACTTTAAAATTCAAAGGCTTTCCTTTAGAAGGTTTTGAGATGAAAGAATAATAAAAATTGAACTAGGAATTAGAAAATCTCATCAAATCACAAAGTAAAACTGAAGGAAGGAAACACATGGTCAAAATTAAATGAGGCATTTAAGAGAGAAATGGATGACCTAATTCTTAAAACTGTAGCCTTGGAGAGACTATACATGAATTGTACACAAGACAAGTAGCTGCACATGCACAGCTGCCAACTCTAGTGATTTTTGTCAGGTAGCTCCTGAATTTTCATCATTTTTCCCGATTTCCTGATAATCAATTAATTTTTGGCAATTTCAGTGAAAAATTTAAAAACAACCGAAATTTTGCTGGAAAAAAGTCTATTTAGTTATTTTAAGAGCTTAAATATAGTCATCAGATGGCGCACTAATATAATATAATATATGTACAAATGTGTGTGTGTATATAATTTTTTTAAACAAGTTCCTCTGAGTTTCAAATCTGCTGTGGGAGGATTACATTGTAACCACTAGGCTGCTAAGACTCCTATGAGTTGGCAATTATATAATTAGCATTCAGAGCAGACACCAGGTGCCTGTTTACATAGGTAATTTAATTAGAAATTATTTCATGAAACAAAGTATTTGTCATTGAATTAAATTTATATAATAATAAATTTTATGTGTTTATATAATTTTATAAATTTAATACTTATAAATTGCACTAGTGTAGTAAAAGTTGCCCTTTAAAATAAATATTGGGACATAAACTTGTTTATTTTTTTACATGTCATATATTCTTTTATCTTCCATAGTTGATGAATAGTAGTTCCAATAAAGTGGGTGAATATTTTATTTAAGATTAACACGAAATACGTTTAACATAAATCATACTCAGAATGTATAATCTAAGGAATAAAATTGTCTTTTTGTGGTACTACCCTATTAAACGTTCTGTTTCAAGCAAAAATATTGGTAGTAGTGTCTCCTGATTTTTTCCCTCCAAGTCACCTGTAAACAAGTGCATACTTGCTTACGGGTGACTCCATTTGGTTGACTCTCTGAAATGTTGGCGCTGGTGTCTATTGTAGCTCTTCTCATTCTACACTCTTGTTGGATTTCAGCTATTCAAAGTGCTCTGCTGCAGCTCCAGTGATAGTTTGAAAATTTTTCAAGGGCTGTTTTACTGTCAGATTCTAGAACTACCTTCTCTCTCCCGACAATTGTTTCATCTGCAGCTGCTGTGTCAGATATTTTAAATATTCATCCGGCACTTAATATTTGGTTTGAAAACATAAAGAGGTTGCATTGGGTACCACCACACTGGGGATTCCAGAGAAATAAAATAGCTGATTTCCTGACAAAGAAAGCAACCAATATTGTGCAGTAGCAGCTATACTAATTCCTTTCAATTAAAAAGTCAGGTTAATTAAGAAAATTTTAAGAGAGGATTGTTGGAAAAACATAAAAAACGCAAACAAAGACTAGAAATGAATCAGTGAAATCACAAATATTCCACTTTGGCTAGAAGAGGATAGATTTATTGCAGTTTTTCGCTGGCCACCATTGTCTCTCTAAATATCTAAATCATACAAATATATTGTTAAGTCCTCATTGTCAACTGTACAGCATACGAGAGACAATAGACATGAACCATTTGAGTCGTTACCCTGCACTGAACTTGGGACACTTGTGAGAGAGATGCTGGAAAGGTCCACACACTAGGTGATAGATTTATAGACTTACAGTAGTTTAAGTTTTGTTATCTGAGTTTGTAACTTTTTTAATGTTTGTTATTCTGACTTCAGTTGTCTTCTAATTTGCATTTAGAAATGTAAAAAAAAAAATTAAAATTACTATAAAGCTATGAACCAGAGCAAGAAATTATTAATAAAATATTAACTCCAGCACTTAATTTTTATGCCATATTTTTTTTAACAAAATAATTCTTAATCTGTAAAAAAGTATTCTGTGATTTTAATGCTTAAAAAAATTTATTTTATAAATTTCTGTTTGCACTGATAAAATTTTTTTGCTTAAATTAAGAGGTTCTATATAGTAAAATATTAACTCCAGCACTTAATCTTTATGCCATATTTTTTTTTAACAAAATAATTCTTAATCTGTAAAAAAATATTCTGTGATTTTAATGCTTAAAAAAACTTATTTTATAAATTTCTGTTTGCTTAAATTAAGAGGTTCTGCTTAAAATATAAACTTTTTTTAAGAACTATAATTTTATTTTGTTAAAATAATTAATAAGTTACCATTGTTAATATTAATTTCTCATGAATTTTCTTTATTTTATATTTACTATTTTTTTTATTTTTTAGATTTCAGAAAAGTTTAAACTGAGTCATATCAGCAAAGGAGAAGGAACAGAACGTTACATTGAAGTACGAAAACTTCCCATTGCTGATACTTCTAATTGCATTGACTTATCAAATGCATCTTTAACCACTGAAAACATGTTTGATAAAATAAAAGACATTCCTGATAAAGTGCAGGATGATAAAAATGAATCCACAGTCAACCTTAAGCCAAAACTAAATAAATCAGAAGGAAAAGGACCAGCTGTTAAAAATAAGCAACCCCAGAAAACTAAACTTAAAGTTTTAAAACTAAAAGAAACAACTGATGCCGAAGATGATTTTGATGCTCTCATTGAACAAGTTATCAAAGCTGATAAAATGTGCAGTTTTGAAAGATGTAAGAAAAATATAGCTGCATTGGCACAACTTTGTAATTTTTGCAGAAGAAGATTTTGTTTTGAGCACTTTATACCAGAAGTCCATGGCTGTGGAGATGCTGCAAAAACTCACGCCCGCAGCCAAATTCGCAAAGATCGAGCGATTTATCCAGGCAGTGGTAAACCCGAGAAGAAGATTGATCCAATAAAGCAATCTTATTTACAAAAGAAACTTGATAAAAAACTCAGTGAACTTTCTAGTCAAAGAAAGCCAAAACCCAAAAGCTAGTACAATTTATTAGTTTGTAAAATAAAAATGAAATATATTTTCTTAAAAGTGTTATATTTTATTGGCTTTTTTGAATTAAAAGAAAACCAAATAATAATGAATTAATTTTTTATAACTCTTTTTAAGTTAATTATATCGCCATTTTAAAACAAGAGTTAAGTGATTCAAATAACTCTGATTTTAAGATACTGAGCTATTTTTTTTTATTCAAATATACATATAAATAAAACTAATTATTTTCCAATTTCTCAAAAAAATTTAATAATCCAGTAATTCTTTCATTCGGAAGATAATGTGATGCATAGTTTTCTTTAATTTATCGTTTTAGTTTTAAAATCAAATTTTAATTTTGATTTTACTATAAGTCAATCATTTTGATTTCTAAATTTTCATTTTTTTTTACAAGTAATCAAGGATTATTTGAGAATAAAAAAGGACATAATTATATCTTGTCCTCTTATGTATCATAAATTTTTTTTGTCTAATATTAAGATTTCATATACACATTTTTAGGAAACTATATAATTTCCACAGTCGAATTGCATAAAAATATTAAAAACTATTAATTTTACATATTATTTATTTTAATTTGTGTTTACTTGCACTTTTAATACCATTAATTTTTTTCTAAAATAAATAATTCTTTAATTCTTATTTTTGCCCTCATTTTAATTTGCGGGTTCCATTTTTACCTTGAGCGGAAATATTGCAATGATTCAGAATTCATTATAAACTGCTTTGCTCTAGTCAAAAATTTATGTGGGAAAAGAAAAAAGACCGTACAACTACTAAACAAAGAAAGCAATTCTAAATCCAATTCTGGTTGTCTGTTTTGTTGTAAATATATCCTTGATATGAAAAGTATAATGGATAGCAATTGGGAATATGAGATAATTAGTAGAGATAATAAGATCGTCCAGTTTTTTATTAAGTGTTAGTGTAGTCTTAGTGGGTTGTTATATCAATTGAAGAAGAAATTGATACTGGCACCGATCTCAATCCAACTAGTGTCACTCAAATGTGAAACCGATAAGTTACTGAGTAATACAGAATGGTATGTAAAATTTCTTGTCTTCCCATGATTAACGACCGAGAGGACGACATTGTGAGATGGATTTTGAAAAATAGTGCAATCACATCAGGAACCATTAGTCAAAAAAAGGTGTTTTTGTATCATCTCCCGTATTTCCTCATACAATACGTTTTGGCACCGCGCAGTAAACATCTTGTAAAACATTTTAATGTCCGCATAAATTACTTTCAGGAATGTCTTTTCAAGAGCCATATTCATGTGTCGTAAGGAAAGAAACTCCCAAGCGAAACCAACCTGACAGACGAGCTTGCAGAAGGAAGAAAAGTAACATTCATATCTTATTCAATAGTATTTGGGATCGAACCCCGAATCTTTCGCTCTGAATACTATTTGTCCTACCTTTAGGTAGCAGTGGACCTGGTGCGATGGCGTTTTCGAATTTAACATTCTCAGCTGCTTGAATTTGACTTGGAAGAGGCTTTTTCAAAGTCCCTTATGTTTTTGGATTTCCAGGCTGTTTATGGACTTGGTCTAGTATTGGAATTAGACCACCTGTGTTTATCAACAACAACACATTCTCGGCATGAACTATTAATGGTCCATGCTGAGAATGTTAAACTTGAAAATGAATGTTAACTCGAATAATGAATTCAACAAGGCGATATTTTCTTCGATTTCACTTGACACTGCACTACAGGGACAGAGCGATTTGGATACACCCAATGACAAAGGTAGATACAGGAATAGCACGTCTTAATTTTGCATACATCATTCTGATGAACGTTTAGAGGCTTTGAGAACATTTGTTTCTTGGTTGTATTCTATATCGTCGTAAGTGCGGTGCACCTGTTAAGATAATGTAAGTAGCCGTTGGGTATGCGCCATGCATACCCAATCTTTAGTTCTGATCGACTGTAATTGGAAAGCGATTGGTATATTTAACTTCTTAAAGTCAGTGTCTGTCTTATTTTCAAGGTCTGCGAAACATTCAATAGGATTATGCGAGAACTCATGTGTTATCCTCACTGTGGCCTAGTGATAGGACACCACTCTTTAGAACAAAATATCCTAGCTTCAGATCTATCTATTGTTTATCTAAAGAAATTGATATTCCATGTCCACATGCATGTTTGTTGGGGTGGTGCTTGGACTTATGAAGTCCTCACAGAAAATACATGGTAGACTTTAAAATGCCTTACAGTGGCCGCAATGCGATATGCATGGGCTCCAGATTCCTTATCAACTGAAAATACTTACTCATGTTGAGATTGGCCAGTTAGTTATTGCGGTTAAAGAATGACAGACTTGAAACAACAGACCATTTGACATCCAAGAACAATTCGAATATCTAATAATAGGCAGTTTTAGCTGCCATGAGTGATAACTACACTACTGGCCATTAAAATTGCTACACCAAGAAGGCGACATGCTACAGACGTGAAATTTATATGAAAGGAAGAAGGTGCTGTGATATGCAAATGATTAGCTTTTCAGCGTATTCAGACAAAGCAGGCGCCAGTAGCGACACCTACATTGTGTTTAAAGGAGGATATTGTTCAGCCGGTTCCTTACACACAAATTGCATTTGAACGTTGTTGCCTGGTGAAAAGTTGTTGTGATGCCTCGTGTAAGAAGGAGAAATGCGTACCAGCACGTTTCTGACTTTGATAAAGGTCGAACTGTAGCGTACCGGGATTGCGGTTTATCTTATCGCAGTATTGCTGCTCTCGTCGGTCGAGATCCAATGACTGTTAGCAGAATATGGAATATATGGGTTCAGGACGGTAATACGGAACGCCATGCGGAATCTCAACGGAAACCTAACACTAGCAGCCGAGAAGACAGGCATATTATCCGCATGGCCGTAATGGATCGTGCAACCACGTCACGAGCAGTGAGTCAAGAAACGGGGTCATTTGGAAGACAACAAGTGTCTTCACGAACAGTTCTACGACGTTTGCAGCAACATGGACTCTCAGCTCGGAGACCATGGCTGCGGCTGCTCTTGACGCTGCGTCATAGACAAGAGCGCCTCCAATGGTGTGATCAACGACGAACCTGGACGCACCAATGGCGAGACGTCATCTTTCCAGATGAATCCAGGTTCTGTGTACAGCATCATGATGGTCGCATCCGTGTTTGGCGGCATCGTGGTGGACGAACACTGGCAGCGTGCATTCGTCATCGTCATACTGGCCCATCACCTGGCGTGATGGTATGGGGTGCCATTGGATACACGTCTCGGTCACCTCTTGTTCGCATTGACGGTACTTTGAACAGCGCATGTTACATTTCTGGTGTGTTACGAACCGTGGCTCTACCCTTAATTCGAGCCCTGCGAAACCCTACGTTTCAGAAGGATAATGCCCAACCGCATGTTGCCGGTATTGTACGGACCTGCCTTGATACGGAACATGTTCTCCAGATCTTTCGCCAATAGAAAACGTTTGGTCAATGATTGCCGAGCGACTGGCTCGTCACCAAACGCCAGTCACTGCAGTTGATGAACTGTTACATCGTGTTGAAGCTGCATGGGCATCTGTACCTGTACATGCAATCCAATCTCTGTTTGACTCAATGCCCAGGCGTATAACTGCTGTTATTACTGCCAGAGGTGGTTGTTCTGGGTACTGATTTCTTAGGATCTATATATATATCTAGCCAAATTTTTTGAAAATTTAATCACTTGTTATTTCTAGTATAATATATTTGTCCAATAAATATCATTTTGTTATCTGAATTTCTTCCTGGTGTAGCAATTTTAATGGCCAGTAGTGTATTTTTAATTTCGCACTTCATGACTGTTTACAGCTACTTGCAAATTTAATCATTTTGCTTTTCTGTCATATTGTTCATTTACAATAAATTTTTCTTTGATTTTCAACCTGGAGTTAGTTTAATGCCCAAAAGTGTATTATAAACGAGCGGTGGCGAAAATAAGAACATTTGCCACTCTCCTCTTTCCTTCCGATTATGTTGCTTACTTTTATTTTTATCTAAGAAAGTGTTCTCAAACAGAACACTGGAGTGGGCTTGTGGCGGCGTCCACCAATATACTAACGTGTTTGCTAATTTGAAATTTATATAAATACATATATATAAATTTTATTCTCATCAATAAATTGAATTTATTTAAATTGTTACCAAATGCTTGCCTCCTTGTTCGGCGATGTACATTATAGTTAAATCTAAAATAAATATTTCTGAAAATTCTTTTTCCTTTAAATATAAAAATTAAATTCTAAAGAATCCAAAAATGTAATTTTTCAATTAATAATTAAAGAATAGTTTTTTTAATCCTTAGCTAACAACTGTTTTTTTTTTTAAATCCAATTTAACATTTACTAAGTGATTTTCTTAATACAAATATTAAAACTTAAGATAATTTTAAATTATCTAATTTTATTATTGTGCCAAGTAATTTATTTCATACAATACTAATAAATAACTCATATAATATTGTCTTTAATTGATTTTAAATTTATGAAGCACACTGAATGCAAATAATGTGAAAATTAAAGATAAATAAACATGGTTGAATTTGATTTCACCAATTTTCTGGAAATATATAATTAATTTGAGATCTTATCTTATTATAATGGAAATTCTTTTAGCTTAAACAAATATTATAGCTCAAATGTTTAGTTTGGTTATTTAATAAAAACAATCCATAATTAATTTTTTAATAAATATAATTGAAAATTATTTTAGCACAGTTTAACATTTTTTCACATAGTTAAGGTTTGGTTTGTTTGTTGCTCAATGATCACTTTTTGCACACAAGGGCTAATTGGATTGGGACCTACGGTTTAAAATGAATTCTTTATCACAACAAACATATGCAAACCCAAAGTGGGATTCGAATCCACAAACTGTTGAAATGAAGGCACTAACCATTCAATTGCCAACTAGAATTTTACACAGTTTAAGAGTCCTTTTAACTTTGGAAGGACATTGCCACAAAGCACAGATTGAAGATCATAAATACCAGTTAAAATAATTTATTGCTATAATAGTATGTGTATATATATATATATATATACCTTAATACAAATCTGAAATTTGTTGATTTGAAATCAAAGCAGCCCAGCTGTAAAACTGCTTTTTATAATAAGTTAAATGTAAAATTCTATTATTACTATTGAATAACAAGTGGTGAATTCTATTTTTATTTTTAATGCACATGGAATTGGAAATAAAAAATGTCTAACTTTTCCAATTGTGCCACATGATTAGAGCCATTTATAAATTAAGTGATCTTTAAGAAGGCATATAATGCATGCCAACAAAAAGTTTTATAGTAGCTGCATGCTTTTAATCTAAACAATATATGATGCCAAAGTTTGAAATGTCAAAAAGGTACATTAACGCAATAAAGAAAAATAATTATTTGTCTAATATTGTATACATTTTCAGTATGAATTAGAAATTGAAAAAAGTTCATGGCAAAACACACTAAACTGTGTATTTTAAAATGAAAGTATAAATAGGATTAATAATTTGATCGAAATTAAAATATACCAAGATAAAATATCAAAATTAAATTTAAGTATTTTGGCTTGTGTTGTTTTTAGGTATAAATATAATTAAGACTTCTCCAAAACAAGATTTTTATTTTTATGATTTTGTATAATAGTAAACTTATCAAAAGAATAATGAATTAATTCAGCCAGTAAAGCAAAGGGGGGAAAACGAACAATAAGAGATATTGTTTTTCTCAATTTATTTTGAACAGTAATTTTGCAATGTCAATTTATATGTGAAATAATTCCATCACAGCGATGAGTGCGCCATCTGTAAATAAGAAATACTTAGTTTATTTGTATCGAATGTATAAACACATATTTTTAATTCTGTGGATAGGAACACAATCATTCAATTTTTTACACTATATTAGTAGATAAATTTTAAAATAAGAAAATAAATTATGACAAATATTTCTCCAAGCAAAATAGTATACAATTAGACAGTATATCTGTACTCATAATTTTTGAATAAATCAAAAGAAATGTATTAAATGATCCCTTCCCTAAATTTTGATTTCAAATGGTTTTCGAAACACAAAGAATTGACTAATTCATAAATTGAAATTAATTATCAATGTGAACCATAATATTAAAAAAATATCACGGTTCACATTAACTAATCTTCAATTAAATGAAACCATAATATTTTTGGTAATCACATAAATTCATAACAGTTAGCAGTTATGTTTTAAAATACAGAGCTCATATGATTCTGATATTAAATGCTAAATTACAACAGACAAAGTAATTCAAATTATCATTAACTTTTACAGGAAAAAAAAAATTGTTAAAATCAAAATGTAACCCAGCACACATTTTTTAGAACCCAGAGCTAAAGAATTGTTTTAAAACATTCAAACATAAATCTGGTATTTAAATATTTGTTTTAAAAGACCCTCACTATTTGTTATTTACATGTCTAAGGTACACAAAGCAATTTGATGGCACCCTGCAGCGTTAATGTAGATTTCGAATCAAAATAAATATTCATGAATAAGATTAAAACTGAATCAAATGCCAAAGAGGTAACCTAGTTGGTCTAATATTACATGATAATGAAAAAACTAAAATTGATTTTAAGTATATATGAATCTAATCAATATGTATGCAAGTTAAAATATGTATGATTAGTCTTCAGATGTTTTATAACAATTTAATGTAAGTAGTATAACTTTTTTCAATAAATATATAAGCAAACTGTATAAAAGAATATAAAATCCTTTTATTTATTACTTTACAAATAACTTTGACAAGAACAAACATACATGCATGAAAATGAAACTATTGCATTTGAAGAATTAGCAGAAATGTTATTTGAGGTGACTTAAATACAGATGAAATACATAAAGGGTATTTATAACTTAAAAAAAAAAAAAAAAAAAAAAAAAAAACACACACATAATTTATTAATTTCTAGATTTCAAATAAAACAAATTTAAATTTTTTTAAAAAAAGTTTGGACTTCAAAATAGATATTTTTTCTTTGATAGTTAAAAGTATAATAATTAATAATTTTTTGCAATGACATGTAAATTGACATTGCTCAAATTTAATAAACTTGCTAAACGTTTAAAAAAGATATATCAATGATATTTCTTAAATGCATTATTATAATTTTGCAAACTGTTGAGAAATATCAAAAATTATATTTACAAGTTAATGGTAAAACCTTGACAAATTTCTATATAATATGTGCATTAAAAATTTGTGTGATAACTAAGTAAAGACCAAGAAAATAATCCTGTTTTGTATTAAAAAATATTGTATGATTGGATGAAATTTTTCATCCAATGAAATCATCATTATTAAAAAGAAATGAATGCCTTGAAAACAGGGGAAAAGAAAATTTATATATAAAAAATAACTTAACAGTAAAAAGTTTGAAAATAAATAAAAATATTGTTTTTAATATGTATCTCTATTTACCACTTCAAATCTCATATAACTTAAACATTTGAAAAGTAATTACTGCTATTAGAATTTATATTTTACACATTTCTGATTATAATATTGAACATTTTTTTGAAAATATTTAATTTATATATATTATCTTCATTGAAATTCCAATCTAACTCAAAATAATATTTCTATATTTTAATAATGAGGTAAAATTAAATTCCAACTGTAATAAACATTCATAATTAAAAAATGCTATAAAATTTATTGAGAAAAAATCATAAACAAATGATACTTTTGTGTTCAAGTAAATTTTCAGTTTTCGTTAAATGATAAAATGAGTTTTTTATTGAATATTCTTGCAGATATATTCACCATGAGTTACTCCTACTGATTTATAGGACAACCATAATTCATGTATCTGCACAGAAATGGTGACATCAGATTAATTTTAATTGCCATAACATTTTTCCCTTTTTTAATTTTATTATCCAGATGATCACACAAGTAAAGATGGTGTGGGTTTTTTGCCAGGCCAAGCTTCTTTGGCATACTTCTTTTTTTTAGGTTCCTGGGACATGTTTGTTTCATTTGTTACATTGGGATTTGCTACTGTCAATGAGTAGTCAGGAACAGTTTCTGGTGGTTCTAGATCAATGTCAGGTGCTGGGTTAGGTAGGTGAAGACCTAGTTTTACAGAAAGAGAAGGTGTAAAAAGAGGACTGATGGGACCATGAACAGAATCTGAACGGTGAAGTTCCCCAGCCGTGTGGAAAGACTGAGCCATTCTTTTTGCAGGATGAGATGTCAAACTTGTACCAAATAAATTGGCAGATTCTTCTCTTTGCCTCTAAAATATAACAATATTTTATAAGTTGGATACAAAGAAATCTAGTTATAACTGAAAACAAAATTCATTTAACAAAATTCAATTTAAGGAAACAAAATTCATAAATATTATATAGTAATCAATAGAAACAGACAATTTTGATTTTTTAATCTCAATACTAACTTTGTTGGGAATAATAGCAGACTGAACTAAATTTCTGAACCGACCAATAGTTGGATCAATATCCTCTGAAATATAAATAATCAATATTAAAAATAATGAAATATTTTTATGATTTATTTAGGATAGATATATACACATATATTTTTACCAGGATTAATAATTTCTTCCTCATAACTAAACCTGACAGTTATACTTTTGCGTTTGCGATTTGGTGGTTTGGTCTCTTCATCAGGTATTCCAAGCATTGTGATTCGTCTATTATGGGCTGTGTTGAATTCAGTTAGATTCTGAAAAACATACAGCAATAAGTTCAGTAGGTATGTTGATAAACTGTAAAAAATTGGCAATAATAGAATATCAGTCACAATATAAAGGTATGTAGTTTGTATTACTAAAAGTTATTTAAAAAGTGTTGGAAAATACACATATCAAAGTTTTATAGAAAAGTATCAATAAAAATTAAAATGGAAATAAAATTATAAAAATTCAGAAGGAAATACACAATGAAATCCCAACCATATTCTTGAACTAATTAAGAATTTGATGTAAATAGTATTATATGGCAGTTAAAAAAATATAATATGCAAAGAACTGGAAAATTAAAAAAATTAAATAACAAAAAAGTGGATAGTAATGAAGCAAGTAATCATCCTATATAATTCACTTAAAATGTTGGAAGATATAAAAAATTTAACACAAAAAACTGATCAAAAGTATTTGGAAATTTTTTTTATTAATCTAGTGTCAAAATGACACTTATTTTAGGAAAAGCAAATTAATATGCGAGAGCAATTATCAAAATTTATATAAAGCAAGGAAAGAGGAAACTTATATTCCTTTTCACACCTGGGAATGTAAAAACTGAGAACTAAATATTATATTTTTGGTAAATAAAAGAAACATTTGTAAAACAATAGAATCATACATTAAGTATTTAAAATCTATAGCACAATTAGAATGCACTAACTAAATTCTTAGTTGCTTGCTCATTGATAATTTTTTATGAATGAAAGCTAATTAGACAAGAATTCAAAGACCTAAACTATTGAACCAAAAACAAAAGCAATAACCACTGGGCTACCAGTGTGGCTGAATATCATGGAGTTATATACCAAATTCTAGAGAAAGCAACCTTGAATTTTTGATGTACAATGAATATTTTGATACTCTTTCATAAATCGGAAATAAGTGAAAGTAACTGGAGCCATTCAAAATATTTTAAGATACATAATAATATTTTTAAAAATCTACCAACATACATCACAAAATATATTAAATATATATTATAATTATTTGAAGTAATTTATTAATAGAATAATAAACATACTATTAATAGTGAAATGAAAACTGATTAATTAAAAAAAACATTTTATTAAAAAATAGAAATTTAAAATACAGCTGTCCATATTATACTGTATTTGTAGGCAAAGTGTCTAGAATATATTACTTCATGTAAAATCTGTATTAAAAGGATGCTTTATTGCATTAAAAAGTAGTTAAAAGAAATTTAAAGAACTTAAATTTCATCTAATTATCCATCAGCAACTGACTTCAGAATATCAATAAAATTAAGACTATTGATACTTTACATATTGTTCAAAGGGACTGTACTAAATTAGAGTCATGGTAGCATGCTAAATTCATTATTATAGCTGGTTTGGTTTGTTTGTCGATCAATGATAATTTTTTGCCCACGAGGACTAATTAGACCGGGACCTATGGTTCAAAGTGGATTCCAAATCACTACAAACATCCATGCTCAAGGTGGGATTCAAACCCATGAACTGTTGAACCAAAGGCCAGAGCGCTAACCACTTGGCTTACGGTAGTTGGAAGGTTGTATGTTAGATACTCAACAAACCAAAGACTGCTGTGTTCACTCATGTAAACTGTGACATGTAAAATATAGATATTTGTAATATCTTCTACATGAAATTATACTTATGGAGATCTTTTGATCAATTATAATCAACACTGATATAACCTTTTTGTGGGTCTTGGTTTTAATAAAAAAATCTTTCCCTTCTAACCTATTCCCAGTAATTTATCTCGAGATTCTTATTCTCAGTTTAGGGACATCCACATCCATTATGCTCCTCCATATCTATGATTTTGCTCTAAATCTTTTATAGAAAGAAGTTATACTTTAAAAACTGTTCTCTCAATACTCATTTTCAGCAGGCGACTAGCCTAATTTCATTTGACTCAATTTAATGTATTTAATAATACTAGCATCTTTATATATTTTAGATACCTAAGTCATAACTTTTCATCAAAATATGAATTAAAAAAAAAAAAAAGAACATTAGAATTTTTTAAAAAAATTTTCCAGTGCTTTTATTCCTTTTTTTATTTTTAAATTAAAGTCTATCCCTGAAGCTTAGGTTAAAAATGATTTTTAAAGCTTGTGCAACAAAATTTCTGTTGTCTTTATTAATTCCAGAAAGGTCTGAAGCTAGAAAAATAGCAATTTGCAACAATGATCCTTTTAGAATCCGGAATTAATATCAAAATCCAAATCGATGAAATTTTTCAAGATTCTAAATTAAAAAGAGCAATCTTAAAGATAAGGTTAATTTTCTTTTTTTCCACAGTACATATTTTTTTACACTTACCCAGAGTTTCAATATCAAGACTGCCTTCTCCAATACTATAAAAAGGCTTATCATAGCTCAACTGCAAATCTTGATACTATATCTACTTTATTACACAAGAATATGAACTCATTTACTAAATACAGTACCTCTTGCATTAATACTAGCATCACTTATAACTTTCTCCAATGCAAAATAGAAAAGGAGGCTTGCAAAATGCATTCCCCTCCAACAACCGTTACAAATCGCAAAAGTAGTAGATATATGTCCCTGCACCATTATCAGCGAGAATCGTGCTTAGAGTGAGAGTTGCAAGCTTAATTAACTTTACTAAAACATTAAATTCCTATAGAGCTTTTAATAAACCAACTCTATCAAAGTTATCATGAGTTGCCCTTAAAGTCCATAACAAATGGTGGTCCTGATTTTATCTTTACACTTCTCCAGAATATGATTTAAAGTAAAGGTATGATCAATTTTAGATCCTTCTTCTCTGAAACTACACTGATAATCACCAACTATCTTGATAATAGAAGATAGGTGATTGAATAAAATATTAGAGAAAATCTTATATGCAATAGACATTAAAGTTATTCCCTATAATTCTCACAGTTTAAATCCTTTTTTATGCACTGGACATAAAACTTGGACAGTAATTTTTCAGAAAGCAGCATTTCTTTTACCCAAACAAATCATATAATTTCCAGATACAAGTTAGATTTTTTCCATCACATTTGAATCGTTCAATAGAAATAGCATTAGGTCCTGTTGCATTAGTATTTTTCAATTCATCAAATACCATGCTGAATGTCCGTAATTGTAGGTAAATCATGATTGATTCTTAGTATCACCAACCATGAAATCCTAATTGTTTGCCACAGCAGAGTTTAACAATGTTTCCCTAATCTATTTAGAATTTTATTTCTTTCATTAACAATATTTTCAGATATTCTTACAAAGAATTATTTTAGGTTTAAAGTCCCTATGCCTCTCTTTAATGGTCTGGATGAAGGCCCTACTTTTTACTTCTGCCTCTGATCACAATTTATAAATTATGAGTATTCACTTTTAAGTTAGTAAAAGGTATACCTCTGGGTTCTTTAAACATGTAGCCTTCAAATCTGCCTCTTTCAGTGCCAAAAGGTAAAATAATCCTAATGTGATTAAGTCTGAAAGAAGTTATACTAAAAAAATTTCACTATTTCAATTTAATTATACATATGTTTTTTAATGTTTATTATCAAATATAAAATTGATATTTCCATATACAATAAATTGCTTTAAGTTTAAGTTTATATAATGTTGAACAATATATTTAATTAGACAATTCAACAATGAACTGTGGCACCTATATTCAAAATAGTCATCTAGTATTAGAAAATTAGACATATTTTTCTGCTTTTGAAATTATGACGCTTACAATCTTTATAAAAGAAGAACTTATACAATTTACAGGATATTCTTATCATTATCCTGATATGATTTAAACTTGTATCCAATTTTAAGAATTCAAATTTATTGAATATATTAAGAAACATTTATAGCAAATAAATGAAAACAAGATTTTCTAATATGACAAACAGAAGGTTGTTTAAATGTTTTTATTAAAAAGTATTTTTACAAAACCGATACATTTTATTTAAAAATTAAAAATATGATATTTGCAAGCAATAATTTGCTTAAAAATTTATTTCTAAATTTAAAAACAGCTCATTTTTTAGTAACAGCCACAAAATTTTACTATATACAATAATCATAAAATTATTAAAATATATTTCATTCTAAAGTCCCACTGAGAAAAGAAACAAGAGTACTCAATAGCTTTAAGTTCACCAAGAATAAAATATTAATCATTCATCAATTCTTATGTTTGAAAGGATCATTAGGATAAGTTTTCATTATCTTGATATGATAAATAATTTTTAAAATGTGGGTACCTTTATAAGAAGTCACAAAAGGATAATTCAAAGCTTTTAAATACAATAACTTTTATAAAAATTTCCATCTTTAATCAAAGTTAAACTAAGATACTGTGAAGGAAGTTTTCGTAACTGGGCATAAATTCACACACTGGAATCATTAATTAATATCAGTCAATAAATAAAAATATTTTTTTCATAAAATCATTTTGTACAACCCTTAAAAATTATTTGTGTACCATATCTTGGGAAAAGGTAATAATTAATACTTAAAAGGTGAAATTCTGAAAACCCAGAGCTTACATCTAATTCTGTTTCAGGTAATCCTAATAGTCCACCTTCTAACTCTTCAGTTTTCTTTTCTAAATCTTCTGATGTAGACCGATTTGCTTTTTGAGGTCTTTCTCGTAATATATACATTCTAGTTGATGCCCCAAAATGGAATTTGCTATCTACAGGGAGTTGAGTTGGTTTATTAGGCTCCAATCTAATACTGCCAATGAAAGTTCCATGTGCTATTTTATAAAATATAAAATTAAAAAAAAAAAAAAAAGATATAACAACTATTAGATAAATATCTATAAATCCTCAATAAAACATGTTTAAAAATCAAAATTATGAGCATTTTAAAAAATCTACAATTTAGTAAGGTGTATGATAATAAATATATATATGTCACTCAGAAGAGACCAAACTGCTTTGGCTCGACTGTACACTCGACATTTAAAACCCTTCATTTTCCAATGGCACCAAAATCTTCTGAGTCTGCACCAAATGCCACATTGAAGAGGGCAGTTCCAAAAATCTTTTAGATTGCACTGGTCGACTTCATGATGATCCCCTAAAGGAGCCCAGTTTGGCTGTTTTGAAATTAAAAGTGGACGACCTCATGGGTCTGATCTGATTTCAGATCAGAGGGATTAGTAAGAAGAAAAAAAGAAGACTTGGCAATAGGTTTTGACAACAGTAAATAAAGCAATCAGGAATTTACAACACATTCCCAACTTTATTTGGTAAAAAAATAATATAAACATTGCCATCTTAATATGTGCAACAGTTTACTGAAGAAGTTTATTTAAACAAAAATTTTGATAAGCAAAACTATGCATTCATGTAAAACTTATATTGAAGAAAATCAGGAAAAATTAACAGCGATGTAACTCACATAATATAGAAACAAAGAAATGTTAGGTGTGAAAGAATTTTGTGTGTAGCAGGTAGCATCTTGCCATCAAATTCTCTCATTGTATACAGTATTTTTCAAAATTCATTTTTTATCAGGTTCTATACATTAGATAATACAAATGCTAAAAGATATTAATAGATTATTATCAAATAATTGGGAATAGTACACAAAAAAAGTTGTACTAAAGTTAATAAAAACTCCTTAAGTCATTCATTACAAAGGTGTGTTTGTCAGAACCAGAAAAGCATTTATAAAAATCTAAAGTAGAGTGTATAAGAATGTAATTTTTACTCTTTTTTCTCTTTTATATTTTCCCAATATGAGATTTATAAATCTAAACAATATTTTCATCCCAATTTACTTAAAAATTTAAGTTTCACTATAACTTTTCACTAAAAAAATCATTGTTTTAATCAAATTTTAGAAAAGCATAAAAGATTTAAAAATACATGGAAGTCCTAAGTTTAAAATAATTAATAGAGTTAGTGAGCTTCATTCTATTAATCTATAAACCAACCTACTTTTAAAATGATATCAAAACTTAAATTATTTATTAAAAATATTATACAATTTAGATAAAGTAATTAAAATAAAGGTAAAGGACCACAGAACCATGCAGGTTGGATAAGATTTCCAATATTAGCGTCAAGCACTGCAGTTATCTTGCCAACCTAAATTATGTTACTGTGTGGAATATCCAGTTAAAAAATACCAATAATAATCAAATTTTAATTTTAAATTAAAAATATAAACATTTTGAATATTCCATTATAATTACTTACTACAGAAGTATTAAAATGCTAATAACTAGTAACTTATTTCCAAAAAGATTATGCAATAAAATTAGAAATATAAACTAAGTATCACAACGTCTATAGCAGGTAACATACAGGTAATAAGGATAAATCTCTAATGTAAACAAAGAGCATTTTTATTAACACTCAAATTTTAATTAACCAGGCAGTAGCGCACACTTTAAAAAAATTCAATGTAGCACTATCTACCAAGAGACAGCTGGGCAATAAAGTTAAAAATTTAAAGTAGACTAAGTGCATTTTTATTAAAACTCAAATTTTAATCCATTGAGCAGCACCCACCTAAAAAATATTACAGTAGTTCACAATCTAGCCTCAATTTAATATGGGCAATAAAAATAAATCTAAAATGTAAACAAATATTCTCAGTTGAAATGCACTTCAAACTATTAAACACTACCCCATGCTAAATAAATCAAAATATCAATATATAAAAATTGATAAGCAATAATTAATAAATGACATAAAATATTACATGATAGCACAATATTAATAAATACATAAAATAAAATAACTTATTTAATCATTGCTTGTAGAATCAGTGGCACCGACATGTCATAAGTTCCACGAGGAAAATAATAATTTGAAATAATAATTCAAAATGATGAAAACAATTTAAAAATAAATTTATTTCATAAAGTTTCGGTTGGAAATAGAATTAAAACTTTAGTTGCATTAATGTAAGTGTTACATAATTTTTAATATATAGTATTGAATATAACTGTAACTATATGTACAATCTTTTTATTATACAAAATCTACTAATCATGTATACTTTAAAAAAAGCAAAAATGTGTTGCAGTTAAACAACCTAGTAGGTCGCTGTTATCATTATGTATTATGTCTAGTTTTTATCATTTTAGAATGTTTTAGTAAACGTTATTTACCTACATAAGTATTTTGTTAGATTCTTTTTAAAATTATTTTTGCATACATCCACCTAATTCTAATGTGTTTATACTCTGCACATCTTTTACATAGACACTTTCAAAATAAATTTTATATTTAAGAAATTTAAAACAAAAACTCACTGGAAACTAATATTCAAAAACTTAATTTTCGAAAATATTTCAAAATATAAACATTAAATCAATACTTATACTGTATAAGGAAATAAAAACAAACTACTAATCAAGTGCTTCAAGTGGATAAAACAAATTTCACATATGCACAGTCATCAATATTGCACAGAATCATAATAACAATCATTACACAAAATTTATGCCACACAAATGTATTCTGACCCCTTTGTGCACTTTATCGATCACACAGAAGCAAAGTCTTCAGCAGAAATAAAAAATATTGTACTAAACTGGAAAAAAAAAAACTAAAATATTTAGTAAATTTGATCATAATCAACTTTTGAAATATGCTTTTATAGAAAATTATATACAATTTATTTATAACTATGATGGCTGAAGAAAAAAAATTAAGTAAAATTTTTACCTCAGTTTAAACAAGATTATAAATTTTTTAAGTTTAAAAATAGTAGGCTTTTAAAAAATCAATGCAGGCTATATGAAACATGACTGTAAATTTACCAGAGAGAATTAAGAGTATTAGCACTTGTCAATCCTTTAAAACATAGGTAAAACACGACGGAACTGTACAGGGTTAGAGCAATTTCCAATGTTTGTGCCAAGCTATCTTGCCAACCCAAATTACCACACTAAGTGCACTACAGTGACAACTGGGCAATAAAATTATCACATTACATTAACATTAACAAATAGCATTTTTAATTAACCGGATGTGTGACACTCACCTTCAAAAAATTTCAGTATGGTGCAAAATAACACCAACGTGAAACACACAATAAAGCTTACTTAAAGATGTATTTACATATGTAAACAAACAATTTCATAAAAACTAGACATTTTTAAAATTTTATAAAACTACTACATTTTTTTAAAAACTACAATTTCTAATAATCCTTTTGAATAAAATTTTAATGAAAAATAAAATAACCCACCCAACCGAGAAATAATAGTTTTAAGTGCTTGGAAGGAATCTTTTACTGTATTTTCTTTATGATTTCTCTGCCATACATACTCTGCAATGTATGAATCAAACTGACCTTGCACCTGATGAGTGCTCCAAACAGATCTTTTATTGACCAACCAAACAAAAATTTGAAACAATATTGAAAAAATTATAAACAATATATCCAAAAAATTCAAGATAATATAACTTTAAAAAAATTCAAAGTCGGATAACGAGAACGAACAAATTGGTAAATTGTAAATAAATAAAATTAAACGCTTCAAGTGTTGCACACTAAACAAATTTCGCGCATGTCCTACAATCACCTTAAATCGTAAAACGAAAATCTCATCATGGAAACACATTCCATACAGTTAAGCCAGTTTGGTGTGTTTTATCGGATGCTTGGCGCATTTTACCCTCTGTACAGTTCACTACTCTTAGACAAAAACAAGTCTTAAAAGTTATCTTATGTATTAAAGCCTATATGCTACATTCTAACAATGAAAATTTGAAATTCCCTACACATGAAACAAAATATATTTCTTTTACTAAAACTTATTATTGCAATGAAATATATGAGACTATATCACAGATATTTTATTTATATATACATTGAAGTAATATTTTAAATAAAATAAATATTGATCCCACATTCTTCACTATTTATTTCATCTTATTATTATTATTTTTTTTTTTGCATTACTTTATAAATATATACACTTTAATTATAAGGCTTTTTTTATTTTGAAAATTTATTACATCAGAAATTTTTTTTTATTTATAATTTATCTTTATAGAATTAAAATTCTACTGCTGACTTTTAAATTTTATTGAATAGTATAAATTGCTAATAAAGTTTATAGTTAGAAATTAAATAAAAATAGTATGAAATCTTGTTCTTGCATATACATAACTAAACCATCAGATTTTTTTAATAACATAATTTTTTAAAATTTATTTGATAGTTAAAAAATGGTTCAAAAGGAGTAATATATTAATTTATAAAGAAATATTCAATTTTCAATTTCTACCGTAACAAATGAATTAAAAATAAAAAGATTAATAAATCTAGTTTCACATGTAATTTTCAATAAAATAAATAAATAAATAATCAATTAAATATTCACTTAAAAAAAGTACAACTACATTTTCTTTAATAAATATTTAACTGACATGCTTGAACTTAAAAAGGTTTATCATAAACAAAAGCTCTTTATTACTTAAAAGAAATTATTTTTGCAAATCTTGATTTTCTTTTAAAAAATATTTAAAATTACTCTAACAATTATGAAGTAAATTACATTTTATTGACATAGATAGTTGATTAAAACACTTACTAAAGATTCAAAACTTACTACTTCCAAGATCTACAAGAAAGGTGCGATTCAAATGCTTATGATAAACTAAAGCAGCATGAACTCTCGAACAAGATGCGTGATCAATGCAAAAATCATTAAGCTCAGGATTTCGTCCAAAAAGGTAACATTTCTTTTCATCAATCATTAATTTCTATAAATACATAAAAGGTAAACATTAATTTATTGTCATTACTTCATAGTTAAGCAATTTATTTTAAATAAAATTAGCAAGGTTCATAGCAGAAAACACATTTTTGACAATTTAAATTATGACACTAAAAATATTAAAAAATCAAAAATAATTTGCAATAAATGACTGCAGAGAAAAACTATCATATCTTTTGAAGATAATAAATGCTGCATGTTATTTTCATAAGAGAATTTTTACAATGTTAAATTCAATTAACATTATTAAAATGATTTAAAAAAAAAACAAAACAGAATTAAAAAAATAAAAATAACACTTAGTTTTGACTTATTTATATTACCCTTAACTATTGAAGTTTCTCAAACTTAACAAGAAATGTGGAACATGCCCGTCTATTCAGATCAATTAAAAAAATTTAATTTACTTAAAAACAAAATTATTTGAAATAAAATACATGTTTGTCTGTTAGAATATTAGTATAGGTATATGGAATTTAGATTAGATTTGATGATAAACTCATAAAAATAAACAATGAAATTTTTAAAAAATGAAACATGAATGTAAATTTTAATCATGTAAATTCAATTGTATGAACCGCATTATCATGTAAATAGTGTTTTCCTGATATTTTGCATTCTATTGTTATTAAAAAAAACCAATCTTAGGATATGTTTTTGGGATACTTTTAAATAAAATAAACTATTCAATGATTTACGTTCAACTTGGTTTCCATGAAACATAACATGAAAGAGATCATAGGATGGTGCAGTTCAGTAAAAAGTATTGTGAAATTTAACTCCTATAAAAGTAAAAATAACCAAAATAAATTAAGGGTTCAATACCCCGCACTGGATAAGTTTTCATGGAAATGTAACTGAAAATTTTAAAAAAAAATGGAAACAAACTTTGAAATTTGTATTATTGCAAACAAAAATTATAAAAATAAACACACACAAGGAAGTACAAATAGTGATTTCATCAAGCATTATTGGAACTGATGCTCTTGATGTTTATAATACTTTTAAAAAAACACTTGAGGAGAAAAAAGAAAAGTAATGTTGAAAAAATCTGAGTAATATTGTGTTCGCAAAAGCGTATACACAAATAATATTTTTTTTTAACTGATCGCAAAAAGTCATGAAAATTTTGATGATTTCCACCTCACTTTTAAGAATACAGGTGCAACATGAAGTTAAGAATAAATAACTTAACATGAAAGTAATCTAACTTTAGAAAAAGGTATTAAAATGTGTAAAGCCCATGAAAATGCTGAAAATCAACTTAGAATTCTTAACAATAGAAAAGATGTGAAAATCATAATAAAAAAGAAATTATGGCAACATGCAGGGTCCAAAAAAAGAAAGTTTTTTTTGGATAATCAAAATTATTTGGGTAACTTTTGTATTCATAACAAAATGTTTAGAAAAATAACACAAGATGAAACCAGAGTATGCAAAAATTGTGTAGAATGAAATGTGTTTTATTATAATGTGTCCTATTCATAATTGTCCTGCAATAAAATATGCACTATTTCTATGAAAAGAAATGAATTTGCATGAATGTACAAATTTTAAAATATAAACGTGTTGACTGAAAACAATTCTGATTTTGAAAACTATGTTGATAAATTGAAAATGTTTAAAAATGATGAACATATTCTAGGTGAAGTAAAATCATTAATAAGAATGATATGAAAAACTGAAAATAAATCATTTGAAATATTTATATCTAAAACTTAATATTGGTTGTCAATGTAGCCTAATCCCATATCATAAATTTACCCAGGACAAAATCTCAGAGGACTCTAGGATTTTACTATTATTTTCAAAAATTTTTTTAGTTTGGAACATGTGGGAAATCGATAACATAAGTAATTTTACTTTGTGTTATATTCTATTTAATCTGCTATCTTAAACAATATAATTTTAATTTATTAAGTATAGTATAAAAATATTTGAAATGTTTCTTGTTGAATTGTATTAGTCAATTAAAATTAGAATTTATTTTATGATAGGTGCCAGTGCTTGCTTAATTAGAATCCAGTTTTCATGAAAATGTATGTTATTTACATTATTGATTTAGATATACAACACAATTGTTAATACTTACTTGGTTTTGTTAATACTGTACATTTTTAAAGTGTTTGCATTCTTTTATTGAATTAAAAGAAAATTAAAATGATTACATTTTATTGTCTAATTAAGAATAGCATTGACTTTTAGAGATATACATTTATACCTAAGAGTAGAGAACTGTACAGAGGGGAAAATGCACCAAAATAGCTGTTAAGCAATTTTGGTGCATTTTCCCCTCTGTACAGTTTGGAATGTGTTTGTATGATGAGATTTCCATTTTCAGATGTAAAGTGACTGAACGAAATGCACGAAATTCGTTTTGTGTGCAACCCTAGAACAATTTAATGAGTAATTTTATTTGTTTACAATTTAAGAATTTGTTAAACTAATGTTCCCATTACTGGACTCTGAATTTTTTTTTAAGTTATATAATAAAAGGAAAATATATTGTTTATAATTTTTAAAATATTGTTTGGAATTTTTTTAAACTTATATTATTTTGAATTTTTGTTTGATCGGACAATAAAAGATGCATACGAGGTATTTGTTATGTGCCTAGTCAGTGTGATTCTTTCCTCGGAGAGTATGTATAAAGAAACCATTAAGAAAATACAGTAGAAGATTTGTTCGAAGCAAACCATTCTTTCCTGGCCAGGTAATTTAGTTTATTTTTCATTAAAATTTCATTCAGAAGGATTATTAGAAACACTAATTTTTTATAAAAATTGTATGTTTACATTAGTAAATACATCTTTAAGTAAGCTTTATTGCAGGTTTCACATTAGTGTTAGATTGTGCTACACTGAAATTTATGAAGGTGGGTGTCACATGCTCGTTTAGTTAAAATTTGAGTTTGAATAAAAATTGTAATTTGTTAACCTTAGAAGTTAAGCTACATTGCCCAGTTGTCACTGTAGAAGGTAGTATTACCCTGAAACTTTTTTTTAAGATGGGTACCACTGCTTGGTATATAAAAATTTGAGTTTCAATAAAAAAATTGTTTCTAATTATTAAAATTTTAATACTAATTATGATGAAATAAATATAATGCATAATTATGATGAAATATTCGAAATTTATATATTTGGAATTCAAAATAGCACATGATCTCTAAGTTGAAGATCAAACACGATCAGTATTTAGTAAGTGGATATTGCGCTTAATGACATAATTTAGATTGGCAAAATAGCTGTGCAGCGCTTGGTGCAAAAATTGAAAATCACGCCAATCCTGTACAGTTCTGTCATCTTATACCTACATTTGTTTTGTAATATGTAAATTTTATAAAATATTTGCGATTACGATTATAACCTTTAGTTTTGTAGGTCTTTATTAAATATAGTTCTAAATAATATTAAAAAGAACTAAATTTAGTATAATATTTGATGTTTGAAATTGAAAATAGCGCGAGATTGCAATAATCCTAACTGGAAATTGTGGGTGATCAGGATTTTTAAAACTATTATTGCATAGTGACATGTTCTCATTGATTTGGTGAGATTTAATGAGCTATTGCCTTTTAGACATTTTGCATTTGGAAATCTTATAATTTTACATTTTTGAAAATCGTGCCAAACATGTTATGTATACAAGGAACTAATCAGCACAAAAAAAAAAAAAAAAAAAAAAAAAAAAAAAGTCTCCATTTAAATTGTGAAACAACTAAATATATAATTAGCTATTTTGATAAAAATAAGTTCTTGCACATTTTGTATAACTTTTAAGCATATTATTTTAGCAAAAGTTCGCTATTGAATACATTTTTAATATTTTTTTTCCACAAATTTGGTAAGAAACTACATGCTATAAATAAATTTATTTATAGTAACATGATTATTTTCAAAATTTATTAGGTGCAGATAACAAACAATAAATATATATCTCAATAAATTTTAAAAAATTATACATTAATTAAATTGACACTATTTACACAATTTTTATGTTACAAAATTTACAATAAGGACAAAAAAAAAAAAAAGATTTATTAATATTTCTGAGTTAATATTTAATATACCTTGTATCTTTAATTATGACATTCAATTGTACACAAATTTGAAACTGCATAAACAGATGAATTACCTGAATCAATTTATCAACTTTCAAGACATCAAGATGAAGTCCAACAGGTGGCTTTCCAGCCCTAGGAAAAATACACATGCATGATAATGAAATGAGCAAATGTCTATTGGGCATAGTTATTTATATGTATATAGAAATATGAATTATTAATGCATGATATAAGAAAAACATTAATAAATAAATAACCCTTCTTATAAAATACTTTCTATGCACAATGGCAAATGATAGCTGTCTACGATGAAATCTCAAGTAAAAACCTTGAGACAATTTTCAAGCATAACTAAAAGTGCAATGTGACTCTTTCTTTGAAACTTAAATCCAAAGTAACAAGACAAAAAAATGCATGATTTTAGTATTACAACAACATGTCAACAGAATTGTTTTTATAACTATATCATAGAAATTTGCCTTTATTATTATTATTGATAAAAACTTCAAAAATACTGGTACAGTAAACAATATTTTAGCTACACCTATGTGACAATTTCTAAAAGCATAACAGAAATTATCAAACTACAATTAAAAAAGTTCATATAAAACAAAATTATTATTTGCAACAATGATTTTGGATTTCTGGCTAAATTGAGCATACAGTCGCCACAGGCAGAAAATCGCCAAATATGGTAAAATTTGTTGATTTTTTTCCTTGTCAAATTAATTCACCAAAAGCGATTAATAACTGAATGTAGTGATGGAATATCATGGCCTTGCACATGCCTGAAACACATGCACGCAGTTCAAATTTTTGCCATTTTTACTTTGGATTTCACTTTGCAAGTAAAGTGATGGAATTTTAATATTGTCTTTTAAATTCATTTTTTTTATTTCACTTTGGATATAGTGCCAGAATTCCAATCCTGCTTTTTATATTAGTTTTAAATTTTGCTACAGTTATAGTGCTGGAAATATAATTCTATATTTTATAGTCATTTTTGATTTCACCATGAATATTGCACTAGAAATTAAATTCTGACTTTTATATTTATTTTGGATTTTGCTTTCCATGTAAAGCGCGAAAAGAAAAATGAAAGTAAGAATTTTATTCTAATTATTTTCTGCAGGCATAGAATTCTTACAATTATATTTTAAGTATTTAAATTTTCAATAATAAATGGGACTACAGAATTCGTCAACCAAATTCCTTGAATGGTATTTTATGTATTTAAATTTCAAACTATAGATTAGTTATATAAATAATTCTGGATTTGTTTCGTAAATTTAATATTTATAGCAGTATTGTTAAATTAGAGGCATTGCATGTAACAGTATTTTGTATAAACTGTAATATTCAAATAACTTAAACTATCATTTTTGGTGTAAATGTTCCACATAATGAATAAAATTATTAAATGATATTTGAAAATTTCTTTTATGTTCTAATGATTTAAAAACATTCTCTTTTAAATCACTGGATATATCAAAATTATTTTCTTAAATATAAAAAAAAATTCATTTATTCTGAAATTCTTCATTTTATATATTTTTAAGCAGATGTTGTTAAATATTATTTTCATTAAGATGGTTTTATTTTTGCAACTTTATTTCTTTCAATTTCAATTCGGAAATATTTTTAAATACAAACTTTTATTTAAGTCTTATTATGATTACTGTTTTCTTATATAACATTAGCTCAGTAATCTGAAATCAGGGAAAACCCTGATTTCTCATAAGGATTGGCCCCAATTAAGGATTGCTTATAAAATTTGAATACCCATATCTCCTTCGCTTGGCAAAAATCTTTTTGCCAATTTGGCAAGGCTGAGATCATAGTAATCAGTTTTACCGGGTTTCTACATACTAACAACAAAATACAGGTACTTGCGGATTAGCGTCATCACAACAATTTTAAACCAAACAAATATTATAATTTTTTTATTATAATTTCTTTCCAGAATTATAGTTAATTTTTCAAAATAATAAAAAAATTTTGAATTATATTTTAAATGCTAATTTTGATTAAGTTTAGAAGCAAAATTAACTGTGGTGATGCTAATGCATAGGTAGCCAAAAATACACATTATTAAAATTACAGAATAAAATTCCATCGCAATTTTTTCTTTAAATTTATAACATTTTTATGAACTTTACCTTGAAGTTCAATAAAATTTCAAAAAAAGAATTTTGTTTATTTATTTTGGAATATAATTTGATATCTAAGCTTTCAATTTTAAATAAAATTAAATACATAATATTGAAATTACAAAATAGAAACTTAAAACAGGATGCATGATAATTATACACTGAAGTTCGATACATTTAATATAAAATCGAAATTAAGCATGATTGTTTGCTCTTAAATTATGGAATCAATATATTTATTTTGTGACTACAAAAAATAACTAAATCACTGTTTATTTCCAGCAATTGATTGCTATGTATACAAGTTTTGTTTATAATTTCATTTATTAGTATAAAATATGAAAGTGAAAAATTATTTTCAATCTATCAAATATTTACTGTATTTAACCGAATGATTAATTTAATTAAATGTAAAGTAGTACTTTTATCCCCATTTTTTCGTAAGTGCGGCATAGAATTGGCATTTATCATAAATGGTAGAAACTTCCTTAGTATAAATTCAACTAATGTTCTAGGGTTGCGTGTTTGTAAAATGACGGAAGTAATGTTGCTCGCAACATAATTACAAGGAAAAATTAGTAAGTACCATATTTCTAAAATGCAATGTTTCTTACCATGAGGGGATGTCATAATGATTAGCCATACTTATAAATTCATGATAAAGCAGTCTCAAATAATCTAAAAATGATAGCAAATATAAATTTCAGAAAACTTTGCATTGAACTTAAAGGTGTAAAATAAATCAAGATTACAAATATTCTACTAACGTCTCAAAAATTGGTATCAAGACTAGAAATATTTTACTAAAATTTCCGCGAAAAGAAGGTATATAAGAGAAATAACAATTTCAACGAATGAATTAAATGAAGAATAAAAGGCCTTTAAATTTTATTTTTACAATAGAAACCTAGAGTTTCTCAATTTCTTTAAACTATCACTCATTAACAATCATTATAACTAAACAACAGAAGATTGAAAGCAAAGCAAGATGTTTGATTGTTGTTCAAAAAAGATTGTAAACATGCCAATTTTTGGAAAATAAATTGCCGTTTTATTGGACTCATTTTTAAAAATTTGCTGTAACTTATTATGAAATATTTGATGAAAAAATATTTTAAATTTAATAAAAAATTTGATTAGTTTATAAAAGTTATTTACTTTAAAACTACATAATTTAGAAATTAAAATTTAAATATTGGCATCAACGTGAAGCAGTTTTGCAATTTGTAAACAAATATTTTTCGTCTGTTTGTTGGCTTGTTCCCAGAAGTGTGAATTGTTAAATTTTATTAAATATATACTTTAATATATAATACATCTAAAATGAGTGTAGATATTATTAGTGCGTGTTATGCCCTATGTGTTGCTGGTGGTGGAGTATTTGGTTATATAAAAGCAGGTGAATTTAAAATGCTATTTCAAATGAATGTTTTTGTTTTGTTTTGTTTTTTTTAGTTTTCTAACATAATAAAATAATGTAACCAAATTATTTTTCACATTATTAATTTCTAATTGCTAATATATATTTATATTAGTACTTAATTTTTCCATATTAAGGCTTTAAATATTTCTGAACAGATTTCTTTTATCTTGCTGCTCATTAAAATAATATGTTTTAGAAATTAATTTCATGGTAATTTAACCAAATAATCAACCAGTATCTATTGTTTTAATAATAGTTTTAACACGCATGTACTTATCATTGCTTTGAACAAAGTCATGCGATGCACAGGAAAACCTATTTAAAGATTTGATTGCTGGTATTGTAAATGTCTTTTAATAGTTAAGAGCTAATATTGATGATCTCTTAGACTTGGTAATTTAAAATTACATATTGTTTGTATTAAATTTACATAATTTGAGTCTTGTTATAAGCAAAATTATCAAATGTGAAATTTTGTCTTGTTAGTTTCTTTTTATTTTTTTAATCTTAACTTATATAATTGTAAATTTAATTTGCTTATTTTCTTATTTTAAATTCCCACAAATTTTTCATTTCAATCAATGTTGTAGTAACTTTTGATTTCAATATAACTTTTTGACTTTTTCTTTCATATTTGTTTTGTTATTTTTAATTGCTTATGAAGTATTTAAATGTGATTCTCATTTATTCTTATTTAATAATTGTTAATTTGTCATTTCAGTACTTTATGATATAGTACTTTGCAGTAAAGTGATCAATGTTGTGCTTTTATGGAGGGTAGATACTAGATGAAATATTTATAATAGATATTTGATTTCAATTGTAAATTTATGTGGTGAAAGTTCTTTAAAATTACCTTGGTGATTAATATAAAAATTATTGAAGATTTAACATCAAATTTATCAAAACCTTTATGTTATCAAATCCATTTAAATTCATAAATTAAAAAAGATGCCTTTTTCAGAATAGATTAGCATTAAAAAAGCAATTTAATACTTTAAATTTCAAATGAATTATTTAAACATATGATATGAGAAAGTATTTTATAAGACTATATTTTCCCATTAAAAATAATTTTTAAGATTACAATTAGGTGTAATAAAAGAAATTCAGATGTTTTCTTATTACTTAAAACTCTTTGTAAAATAGAATGTTGTCTTTAGTATTATACAAATTTGATTATTACGTAATAAACTTTTAAAATGCCTTGCTTAATTTTCTACTTCGTTTGCAAATATTCTGCATTTATTGTTCTTGGCATAAAAACATTAAATAATGGTATTTAAGAAATTTCTTAAACATATTAATATTAGAAATTAATTTATATGTGTGGAACTTAAGAAATCTTTGTAATAGAAATTTCTGAAAAAAACAAATAAGGCTCATGTTCCCATGGAAAAGTCATTGGGTAAAAATCTACAAAAATATGTCTGCATAGTAAAAATCCCCTGCATTGTGTTAAGTACTCGTGAAAACTTGATACGGTAAATGACGACAGACCCATACGGGATTAGCGCGATTTAAAATTTTCACGCCAAGCACTCTACAGCTCTGTCGCCAACCTAAATTATGTCACTATGTGCGATAGCCGTCAACCATTAACGATCGTGTTCGAACTTCGGCTTTGAAATCGTGCATTTTTCCGAATTCCAACTGTTAAAAATTTGAATATTTCATTATAACTAAATACTGTAAAAGTTTTAAAATTCCAATAAATAGAAACAAAATTTTTAATATATCGAGCAATGGCACTCACCTTAAACAAACATCAGTGTAGCGCTACCTACTACAGTGTCAACCGGGTAATAAACTAAATTTCGAACTTTAAATAAAAAAATGAAATTTGTTAAACTCGATTTTTAATATACCAAGCAGTGGCGCCCACCTTAAAAAAAATCAGTGTAGCGCTACCTACTACAGTGTCAACCGGGCAATAAAGCCAAATTCCAAACGTTAACAAATTTCATTTTTTGTTTAAATTCGAATTTTAATATAACGAGCAGTTACGCCCACATTAAAGAAATTTAAATACGCGGCACATTTTAACACTAACATGAAAAACATAATACACACAACTTAAACATTCATTTGCTTATGGCCTAAGTATATGACTAAAATTGTAGTGAAAAATAAAATTACTCACCTAATCTTCATCGCTCTCCAAATTGTTACTTTTCGGCAAATACACCAGTTTTATCGCATCTAAAAAACCTATTATGTTTTCCTGATGATCATTTCTCCATACTTCGCGAAGATGTGAAGTCAATATATCCTCATCCATACTTATTAATTTTCGCAAGCAACACAAAAACAACAAAAATCGAATATCGAAACTCAAGTCTTTAAGATTATTCTGTAATAGTTTCAAGGGTTACGTACAAAACGCACATGTAAAATGAAAACGTCATATCTACGTAATCCGAACCGGTAAACCAGTCTAGTGCACTGTATCACATTCTTGGCGCAAACGCTTGGCGCATTTTAACCTCTGTACGCTTCTCTACTATTTAGCGCTTGATACATATAGTTGAATTGACAGCTAAATAGTTTTCTCCCATCAGTTAAACAGTTTGTAAGTTCAAATCTCATTTTGGATTTGTATGTTTGTAGGGGTTCATAATCCACTTTAAACTATAGATCCCAGTTTAATCAACTCTCATTTTAAAAAATGAACTATTGAATGACAGAAAAATCAAACTATTTGACACATGTTTTTCACATAACTAACATGAAATGTTTTTTATAGGTAGTACCAGTTCTCTTATTGCTGGATTGACATTTGGAGGCATCTTAGAATATGGCGCTTATCAGACATCTGTAGATGAGAAAAATTTTGTTTTGTCTTTTGGTAAGAATATTGCATTATTCCTTTGAAATAAGTCTTAGGTAGAATTTAATAAGTTCGGAACATATATTAATGATTGTAGAATGTTTGAATGTGTTTCTTGAATTAATTAAAAGTTCTTACTCATCAATAGGAATGTCAGAATTAATTTTTATTATAAATTGAGATAATGTAATTTTTGTATTAATTTAAGAAATATACACACATGGTATATATTAAACAAAAAAAAAAGTTTAAGGTACTATAAAATAACTCAGTTTTAATTTATGGACAGTACAATTAAAAGAGAATTATGTGCAATTATTTAAGTATTTTTTTTATAATTTTTCAAAATAAATGTCGATTAATAAATTAATTTCTTTTTATCAAAATTGTTTTTATCTGTTTTTTGGTAACTTTTCATAGTTGCTTTTATTTTTTTAAACTATGTAGACAAAAAGTAAATTTATAATTTGATTCCTTTACTAAAAATTTGAGAAGCCTGAATTTCTTTATACATAAATAAGCTTATTGTATATGTGCATATATATATGTACCTTCCTATACATTATGATATTTAAAAATTTACAAGTTATTAGAAAATGTTATGTACCCATTAGAAGAAGTTGATCATGTTTTATTGTAAATTACTTTAAAATTAAAAAGTCACTTTAAGAAATGAAAGTACAATATTGAGAATAAAACAAATAGGTTAATTGTGTATTTCTGTTAAAAACATTTTTAATATATATATAAGGCATGTCATATGCCTATATATATTTAAAGCAGGAACTATGTGAATAATTGTTTATTTCATATTTTTTTGGTAAAATTCTATTTCAATTAACCATTGGCATGATTTTCAACTTTCTTGTCAATAGAAATTACATTATTGTGTCAATTCATGTGAATTAGTGAAAAACAAATGTATTTTCCAGTTTCATGTATTTTTAATATTCTACAATAGTTTCTTTCCCACTTTGCTTCACCATCTACAGTAAATAGTTTGCATGAAACTTGTATCAAACTTCCAATGTTATTAACCAAAAACCAGTGAAACGCTACTGTTCTACTATAGGTATTCTATATAAATGCAATAAAATATCAACAATAAAATAGAAATAATGTGATGCAATATTAGTCTTGCAATTTTATTTAAATGCAAAAAAATTTTTTAAAGAGTTCTATAAATTACATTTCTATTTTTGTAGGTATCTTGCTTTTACAAAATAAATTTTGTGCAAAACATAAGATAAACAAAGTGTGAAGGTAGAAAAAGAGTTGAAATCTGACTTATAATGAAATTTGTATTATGATAGTGTATTTAAAAAAAATGAAAAAAATTATATTAGAGTATGGAAATATTTGTGTCTTAATCTACCATATTAACATATTTCTTACTTTCAAAATTTCTGATGCAGTGGGTCCTTTTGATTTTTTATTGAAAATGATAGTATGTATAGTGAATACAAAGAAGATATCTTATAATCATCCTAAAAATATCAAAATTTATTAGTATGATATTGAAACATTGGATTAATGGAAAAAATATACAAATCTGCAGGTACGACATTATTGTATATCTTTAATACATATTCGTAATCAGTTGTAGAAGCAAATTTTTTGCATTGCAAGCTTTTATTTCTTGTCAATGTATTTACGTTAAATTCCAATTTTCTGTTGACTTTTATAATAATGAAAAATATTTCTTTATAATTTTAATATTTATTTGAATACATTTTAATAATTATGATATAAGCTTATATATATGATCAAATAAATTATAACAATGTTGTATATTTAAATGTTGTGATAAAATTTAACTATACATTACAGGAGCTACTGCTACTTTGGGTGCAGTTATGTTAATACGGTATTATAATTCTGGAAAATTTATGCCTGCAGGATTAATAGCTTCTATGAGGTACAATATATTTTTTATACAATTTTATTATGTATACTAAATTCATGAGGAACAAAATATTTTTTTTCCATAAGTTATATACACTAATGATTTACTATTATTTATAAAATTTTGTAACATTATTCATAAAAGAAAAACTGATAAATAAGAATTGGCAATTGAGCCAAAAATAATTTGTATAATTACGTTCACAAAATAGTTTTAAAATTAAATTTCAAAGTTAGTTCACAATATAACCTATAACAAATTTATTTTATTTAAAAAAATGTTTTAATTTAATTAGAATCAAAACAAGAAATCATTAAATATAAGATTTACTATATTTGATAATAAACTTAATTATAATTTGATTAAAAATCTTGTTAATATCAAATTATTATTAATAATTTTATATTATCAAGATTTTTAAAATTTTTCATTTAATTTTATTTATATGAAAAATATTTTATATGTAATTATCTTTTTTATCAATGGTCTGAAATTCCATTTGAATTTAAGTGTGTATGCATATTTTATTTTGTCAAAATAGCTTCTATTTTATTTTACAATTATTTTCATTTATATTTTGCAATGTACATGGTTTTGTATGTATCTATAATTTTAGAAATCAATTTTACCTGTAAATTCGACTAAGAATATATTTCATAAAACCTAGTCTTAAAAAATATTAGTATTTTCATTGGAGTTTGTAAACCTGATTACAACTCACTTTTAAATAAACTGGGTTATTTTGATACTTTTTGAAATAACTATATAAAAATTTATATAGTATTTTGTAACCATCAATCATGTGCTTTTACAGATTAATTTTACTCATCAGTAATTTATAGCTTCCAATTTGTGTGATTTGGCATTGCAAATAATCAAGCTAGTCTGAAATTATAAATCTAATTTTTTTAGCATAATTGATTACAGTTTTAAAATATGTGCTATATATAAAGTGTTTTTAAAAGAAGAGACAAAAAATTATATTCTTTAGTATATTTATTTTTTCTTTCTTTCTTTTAAATTTATTATTTCCAAAATTTATTATTTTAAAAATTTTATTATCTTTTTTTAAAAAAAATATTAATTTGAGTTAAAGGAAGTTAGTTTTTATTACTTTAAAATTTATTTTCGCCTGTGGTTAATCTAATTAGCCCTTGTGTGGACCATTGAACGACAAACAAACAAAAAAATTGTCTGTGTTTAATTTAGTTTGATTTTCACTCTGACTATTATAGCATAATCAGTTTGAATTAGTAAAAGTTAATAATTATGGATTAATAAAGGGTTATTTAAAATATAGATATTTTTTTTAAAATACCCTTGTATTTTTAAGTATTGGAAATTCAATCATTTACCATCTATGACATTTAGTTTTATTTTGCTGAATATATTTCTTAATATAAATTGTTAGATGGTTAAACATTTTTCTGTATGTACTGTAATATATATTTATTAATATCAAAATGTTATAGAGTTGTTTTTATTCTTAAGGCCCTGCTAGACCACCGTTGGGGAAAATCGAATCCTATGTTAATGCTATGGATAATATTTTAACATGTCACTTTCATGATAGAAACTTCCAATCTTTTGCAAATTACAAGAAACAGAGCTACTGTCACCTCGATGCTAATTTTTAGCGTTTAAATATTTTTGAAATGTCAAAATATCTCCATCCAAGTAAATTTCAACTAAATCCTAATTTCATTGAGGTTGTACCAAGTTTGGTTTAGAGATAATTTTTCTGTGTACCATTTTTTCTGTGTACAATTAAAAATTGAACATTTTTGTTTATTTTAAGCTAAAATATTTTTGATTACATTAATATTTCGATACAAATTTTGATTAGAAATCAGACTCATTCTTATTTCTGAAAATCCATCTCTGTACACAACACCACCTATGAAGCTGGAAATGCCAAACTTGGCTGATTTTTGACTTCACTACAGTAACCTAAAGAAGGGGTAATTTCTGGGAAAAACTTCTCCCCATATGATTCCCGCTGTTTTACGATGCAGTTGGAAAACACTTCCAAATTGAGCAAGAAGAATTAGTTTTTCTCACTCACAAAATAGGAAAGACATCTGTAAATAATGCATGTTAGATTCTTGTTTATTATCGTTGTAAAAGTAGTAATGATATGTACTTTTAAATCAACTTTATTTTCATTTAAGTAAATTTTAAAAATTAAATATTATAAACTGTTTTGTGTTACCCTGTTCAATTATATTATATACTACGATTTTGAAACAAAACTACCTATTATATATAACATACACACATTTATATATATAAATGTATATATTTCTTATAAAATATGATATTTAATGATAAGAATGATAACAAGTTTATCAGAATAATAGTGAGACAAATATTTTAATTTGAATTTTAATTATTTTCCAAAATTAATGAGTTTTTATCTCTGCAAATATTTGGACTTATAATTTTACTTTCAACTTATTTCATGAAAGAAAACAAAAAATATTATACACTGTACGGTATGATTAATAAGCATACGATATTATCATACTAAAATATTGCATCTGATAAGAAATTAAACATATTTTAAATTTGAAAAATTATATATATTGTTGAAAAAAATTGGGTTTCTAGTAAAAGTTCAGCAGAAAATCATAAAAGCACTTCAATAACAAAACGAATGATAACAATACATTGCAACACACTACAATGCAATGAAAGGCTTAAAATGCTCTTAGGGAAATCATTTTATGCTCACAAAATTTATTTGAGAATAATATTGTCCTGCGTAATGCAAATGACATTACTAATGACAAACAAGGAATAAAAATACTAAAATATCAAAAGAATGAGTTAATATCATGTAGCACTTAAGGTGATATAAAATATGTAACTGAAGTTGTAGTTTCGATGTTCGAGAGGAAATGCTTGAATTTAAAGTAATTATATAGAATATGATAAACAAGCCCGATAACTTTTTCCCATGGAAACTTAGATAAGGAAACTTTTATTGTGTTCTATGAAGTTAATTTTTGATTTTGATAATTTTTAATTTTGTTTCATTCATTTTCATTGTACGTTCCAAAAAATTAAAAATGGGGAATATATAATTACTACCTTTCTTCTAGTAGAGATGCTGTATTAAAGTGATAGCTTTGGAGCAAATAAGAGAAACGGGAAAAATTATTAACAGAGGCTAAAGAATATCAGTAAGGAAACTGTGAGTCAATTAAATATGCTCATTGTCACTTGAGTAACTCGTCTAGAAATAGTGTGATTGAACGACTTTCTTTTTGTTATGGCTACAACAATAATTAAATCATAAATCAATTTGTTGCCACTAAGATTCGCTACTAGTACAATATCATCTCCAAACAGGTTTCTAATACAGCCATTCTTAACTATTCAACCGCAAGATTCTGTTGAACATATTCATCTTGACGCATTTCTCAATTGATGTTGAATGCTATTTTCTGAAAATTCAAATTTCCTGTGAATTTATTTCAACATTTTTACGATTTTAAATGTATTTGGATCTACGAAATGTATTTTATCTACAAAAAGCAAATACATGATATACAAACGAGAAAATAAATAAATTACCAGCTAGATTGTTGTTTTTATGTAACTATTTTAGGTATCATAATTCTTATAAATTGTCACTTTTTTCAGTGTGTATATTAATCAAAAATAATTTGCTGATCTAAAGAAATCAACTTCAAAAATAATAAAGGGCCAATAAGTGACATATATTTTACAAAAGGAATATATTATTAATCGAAATTCATGAGATTTGTGTTTTATATTACCTTAATGACTTAAATTAAATTGATTCCTCTTAGGTTAGAGAGAGAAATTATATTTATGATTTCACTGCAAAGCAAGTCCTTTCCCCCCTTGCACTTGTCATGGGTACAGATGCTTCTAATTTGAGATGGAACATATATCCCCAACTTTCCACAGATCACATCAGAATATTGTCATTTTCATGATTTATTTGGAGAGTGGTTGTCCACAACCTATATCGGGTGAATTAGCCCACATATGTTTATTCTTTCTTTGTGAATTTTCTCTTTTAAAGTATCTCCTATAGTACATAAAAGTTTTATTTTAACCAAATTCAAAATTAAGTTTAAAGTTTTCAAAAAATTTTTGATGCATATTAAAAAATTTAAGGAATTTTTAAATACGTAGTTAAAAGTTTAAAAATTAAAAAATACATCGAAATCTAATGGGTATATCATTTGATAAAACTAAACAAATTTATGAAAGATCTTTATATAGCTACTGTATATCACTATAATGTATTTTTATTTTACAGTTATAATTTTTAATATTTAAATGTGTTTGGATGTATTTACTCATTTCTAATTGCCTGAAAAAAATTATTCCATTTATCAAAAATCAGATGGTGATGAATTACGTGATTTTGCGATGAAATTGAAATGTATAAAATCCATAGTTTCTATATAATACACTAAAAATAATTCACAAAATTTAAACATAAAATATTTTTTTAATTAAATTAGAAATTATAAATATTGCATTTCTAGAATTTCATCGAATCCAAAAGAGTGAATATTTTTCCATTGTGTATTTTATTTTTTTTTAAGATTAAGTTCTTAATCTCACTAGATTATACATATTATTGGGAGAATATTTTTCTCAAATATTAATACTCTAATTTATTTAGTGTGAATATTATTTTTATTAAAATTATATTTGTACCGGAATAATTAAAATTTTTGATTGCATTTAAAAGAGAATGCTAACAAATTGACAACTTTATTTTTAAAGTAATATGTTTACACTTATTTTTTCTTAAATAAGTTACTTTATGAAATTAATAAAATTTTCATACATTTTCCTTTGACTTGAAAAAAAAATTAATGGGAGTTTAATATCATTATAAAATAAATTGTATATGTCATTAGTACATTTAAAATTTTTATAAGGAATAGAGAAATCAACTTTATTGCATGGTTTTATGTAATGAATAATTTGCCAACGGAGAGAAAATCAGAAATTTAACTGAAACCACTAATGCGTCATTGTAGCATTAACTTTATTATTTAAGAAATCTGTTTTCGTATATTGAAGAAAATATGTGGTGTTGAGTTTTTTTTACCTGTTCCACAAGAATTATTTGCATGTTTATTTTGAGGACTCCTTCCTGTGAAATCACCAACTTGCAGCTTTTTAATAATTAATAGTAAAAATATCTTTTTAAATATTATAAAAAGGATTAATTTCCAAATCATAAAAAGTTGAATGGCAGGGCAATGAAAAAAATTTAACTGAATTAAAAATATAATTCTTAGCCATAACTAACCGCTACCCTTTGATCAAAAAATAGTAAATTTAAAAACAGATATAATAAATATCCCAAATCATGTGTTTGGAAATCATGAAACATGCAAAAAGTATTTTTGTAGGGAAAATGGCAAAAACAAAAAATGACCTTCAGCTCCTCAAAAGTGATAATATTTTATATAAAATATTAGAAATTTTAGATTCTTTAGCCCTGCATGCCAAAAGTCTATTATATAATGCTAATACTAATATTGTAGAACTACTTATTCTAATATTGTATATGTATATATATATATATATATATATAATTTATGTTTTTTCATCACGAAATGTGAATTGCTTAAACAACATCAGCATCTATTCAACACCTGCAATTTGTCTTCATATTTTTCATATTTCTTTAGTGCAAATAATAAAATCCGAACTCTAAAATGTAAATAAAATAATCTTTTCTTTAGAATCACTGGCAACTAATGGTCCCTAAGACGGCAACAGGTAATTCAGTTCATTGAGCATTTGTACTGATCCATTTTCCCTCACCCCTATTCTAAGAAACCTGAGGGTAATTTGATGTAAACATCCACAAATTTAAAACTATCTTTTTTTGCTGTTTTTATGGTGTTTGTACTTTAATTTTTCGCAATGTGACGCGTCAAATCTGTCATACTCGCTAATTTCGAAGGATTGATTGACAATCAATTTCAACCAATAATATTGTTTTGGATACTCTTCTCTACAAGCTTTGAAAGCTAACACCAGATGGGGTGGCAAGACAATGGAAGTTCTCACCTAGGTCTGGAAGAGTCTTAAGCAAAGTTTTTGATGTAAATAAATATCTTGTTATAATTATTGGTATAAGAGATTAAAAAAAGTTTTATGACTTTAAAATTTTAAATCTTGGGTGGTATGGTAATACAACTCTATGAATAAAAAAAATGGTGCACTCATTCATAGTTAATTTGCTATTAATGTTGTTGTTGTTGCTTATCCCAACTGGTGTGACAGTAGCATCACACCAGCTTCATGAATCCATGAGTTTTCAGCCCTCTCCAGAACCACCCTTAGACTTAATTCCACATCAGCCATCTCACAACCAACACACTGAAGAATATGAGAGGGAGAGGCCTGTGCCTCTTGAGATTTGGGGCAGAGAGGGTAAATCTTGACACCAGAAACATGTCTCTAAGCAAGCAGGTAGCGGCTTGTCAGAGCTGTTTGATCACATCTTTTGTGCACGCCCGCTAAAGCGGAGCCAGGATATTTGCCTTGGTACCATTCATGGACAAGTTTGGCATCTTTAAAAACAGCATTGATATACATCCTGAATTTGCTATTAATATTAATGATTCTGAATATTTCATGTTTAGTTGGGAATTTCATTTTATTTTATGAAATTTTTTAAGTCAAACTGAAAAGAAATTATATTGAATTGTATTTATCTCACTAAACATACAAAGGACTAACCTAATATAAATTTGACAAAAAAACATAAAATTTGCTCTAATATGATTGGGCTACATACTATATAATTTTTGTTGATCATAAAGATTTTATGTCCTTACAATAAAATTTTATTAATTTATGATATTTTCAAAATAGGAAAGCTTTTTCTTTAGTTTCTTGAACTTTGCTTTGATATTAAGATATATACTGGATATAGAATTGCGGAAAAAGAATTTGTATTGCCTAATATATTTTTTAAAAGTGATAATATAACAGGGATAGCCAAGCTCCTTGATAGCCCGAGCTATTTTTCAAAATTTGAAATATTTTGTGAGCCACAATTAAATGTGTAATTTTAAAGGTATACAAAGAAAGCATTAAAAAATTTTTTAGAAATTATATTTATTGAAAACATATAAATAAAAATACAAAATATGTGTATTGAATTTAAATAATAAAGATTTAATATTTATTTTACTTCTCTTGATAATTCTTTAAAATTTGGAGGATAATTGGTGACAGCACTTCTCAGTAATTCTTTGTGATGCTGGCTAGTTAATACTGATTAGTGTTTGGATTTCACCAATTTTAAAGTGAAATAAAATGATTCATATAAATGCATTGTTCCAAATATTGTATAATTTGACAAGCAGCCTTTATTTTAATTCAGGGTACTTCGATTTTGGTGCAAAAACCCAAAATTCAGCAATCAGCATTGATTTGAATTTTAGTTGTAGAGCATGATCTTGCATCGCTATTAATTCTAATTTTCCAGATGTTTTTAGTTCATAATTATTATATTGAAAAGAGAAAAACTTAACTTGAATTATATTAATTTCAAATGGATTTAGAAAAAAAATCAAGAGACTATTTAACATGTTTCAAGTCTTGAAATCTATTTTGGATTTCCGTCAATATTTCTTCTAACTTTTTTATACACTCGTTGTGTTTTCCTTGTTTAATATTAGAACAAATTTTTTTAATTTGAGGAAAATGGCAAAAATTTTTACTTTTTATGTTTTTTGTAATTTAATTTGAAAACTAAGTATACACTCTGAGAAGTCAGATATTTTATCTTTTCTCTGCAGTTGTAAATTCAGTATTAGCAAATGTTCAAGACCTCAGTCAAAAATATTAAGTCTTGAAACACTCGTCATCATCTAATTTTTAATTGGTTATTTACTTTTTTATAGAAATTCAGTTATTGCGCGGATCAAACAAATCTATAAATTGATTTAGTATGTTGTAACTAGATAATCATCTAATAATGCAAAAAAAATAATAATAATAATGTCATTTGGAAGTTTTTATTCTTTTAACTCTTTAAGGAAATTTTTGAATTGTCAGTGATTTTTTGCATGGTAATTTACAATGTGTAACACTCTTTTCGTAACATCAGGACATTTGAAATATTTTGTAATGAGATGTTCTTTGAGAATTATGCAGTGAATCAATATGACTTGTGAAATCTGAGAATTATCAATCCAATATGATTGATTTTTTTTTTACTCAGTATTGCCGAAGCTTTATTAGTTGCAATGTTTACAAGTTTATTAAAAGGCACATCAAAAGTTTTCATTATGGAATCTAATGCATTTATAATACCAACACTGTGAAGTTGAAAATGAAGAAGGCTACTAAATCTAATAATTCTTTAACCATAAAGTCAGGTGATACAAAATGTGTGAAAATGCCAACTGTGGAAGACCTGTGATATCTATCCATTCATCTGGGGCTAAGCTGAATGCAATACAGTTCTTCAAATCATTTTTTGAATTATTGTCAAAAGATGTATTAATGACAATTATGTGTTACTTGATTGTGTGTCTCGAGATGGGAATTTGTGAAACAACTTTATGCTATACTGCATCATTTGGATCTAAAATATTTAGTACATCTTCAATTTTTTTTTTATTTATTTTTTTAATAAACTCTCCCTTCTTATATGGATGTTTTGCATGATATATTCCAGGCAATAACAAAGCTGGCTTCAGCCACATCATTAGTTTGATTGCTAAGTGTCATGAAAATTTACTGTTTATTTAAATTTGATTTGAAATAAGCAAGTTTATCTGACCTTAATTTGGAATTTGGTGGATACTGAATTGAGAATTATTGGTTTCATAATGTCGATGCAAATTGCTTGCTTTATAATGTTTAGTCGTAGAATTAAAATTAATACATAATGTTTTTTCGTCATTGTCAATACAAAAGAAATTCTCCTCCTACTTGTTGTTGAAATTTCTATTTCTGCCCCTATTTTCTTTTTTTTTTATGTTTATTCTCTGTTGTCATATTTTTAAAAGAACTAGAAGTAAATAAAGAAATTTATAAAATACAAATTTTGTGTTATTAAAATTATAATAATACATATTACGAAAGAAATTATGGTTAACTTACCGAAAATTCCAGATAAAAAATTATATACTTAGCAAGAGTGATACAAAATGTTTCCTCCAGAGTAAAATGTCAACTGTCCATTGCAAGGAAAATTTACAAATTCAAAATCTGTCTTGGGTCTGTTGATTACAGATGTTCATACTTGTTTTTATGTTCAGAGTTTTCAATGAGTCATATCATTCTTAACTTGGACGGTAATATCACAATGTTGCACTTGGTCTTTAATATTTGTTGTCATTAATTTAAAAGATATTTTGAAATGTGTATGGAATGATAATATATTAATAAAATATAATAACACAAAAATGAAAAGGAAATTCTGGTACATTTATAGAGATTCACAAATTATACTTCAAAGAGCCGCAGGTTGGCCACACATGCTATATAATATAATTTTTTAAAATCCATGCCTATCCAGTTGTAATTTGTTTAATTCGGTCTATGAGCACTATTGCTTAAATTATTATAGCATTTTAATAAAGATCTATTAAAAATTAATAAATTCTTTTAAAAATCGTATGTGGCAATGACAGTTAAAAAGCACATTCTACCTTGCATCCCTGCCATTCAATGCATGAATTTTCGTTTCCTTGGAAATATCATATAATAAAAATTTTAAACCGAAATTAAGCTAAATATTCTAGATTTGATTTTCATTAAAAATAATTGCGGTTAACAGGGTTTTTTTTATTTAAGAGCTTTATTTATATGTATCTAATAATGGAAAATCTAAAATGTTCTGAAAAAGAACATATATTTAAATTAAAAAAACGATTTTATAAATACAAGCAATATGGTTTTGGAAACATAAATAAAATGTAAATTCTTTATGGATTACAGTGGAAAAAATAAATTACTAATCATTTGTTCATTTTACTAAAGCAAAAATTGATAATTCAAAAATAATTAACAAATTCTGATCAGCAAAGGAAATATTAATAAAGAATTATTTTGGATATACTAGTTAAATCAGAGCCACTAATTTAATCATATACATTATTGAATAAAAAAGTATGCAATTTTAAATAAATATAAAAAATATTTGCTTTATTTTTCTTTATTTGTATCTATAAATATTTTTAGTTAATACCTTTAAATTATTTATTTAAAGTATATGTCTCAATTTTCATTAATTTTTCTCATTGTTTTATATTTATTAATTTATTAAGTGGGAAGGTGACAATATGCTTAAAGTTTGCATAAGATTATTTTTGTGTGTGTCTACAGTGCATATATTTATAAGTAAAAACATATAATCGATTCATTTCATTTCAAACAAAAAACTTCTGTAAATATATATTTCAATCATTGATATGAGATATTTGAAATATTGTAAGCTTTTCTTTAAAAAAGTTACATGTTTGCAAATATTAGGATGAACTTATTTTAAATCACAAATCGTTTTGCATATTAATGACATATAAATTAATAAAAAAATGCACTATTTTATGTTATAAAATATTTCATGTTTATGTTCTTGAACTGTAAAATGCAAAAAATCATATGATGTTTTAAATTTATTTTGCATTCTTATAGAAGAGAGTCATAATGTGATTAAGTTCATAAATTGAGAATTGTAAATTATAGAATCATCTTCATGTGCTTTCTACATTGTATTAAAGACTATTTTGATTTTATTAAATATAGAACAGATTGTCTTTTAGGGGGTTAATTTAATTTTGCGTCTGTAATTTCTGCAATCAATTTTCTTTCACTTTTATTAACCTTCTGTTAAATATAGATTTTCAGAGGAAAAAAAATTATGGTGAAAAATTTGAAGTTGTGGTTAAGCGTGTCATTAATATCACATTATAAAAATAAGAAGTTTCAATGTAATAATTAATAAAAATGAACTTACTTTTGCTGCTTAAGTAAACCTTAGTATATCTTTATAGCAGAAAAAAGGCAGCATATTATGTTTAAAAAAGTCAAAGTCCTGACTATTTAATGAAATTTATGTGCTTGAAAAATCTGATGCAATCTGCAAAAAAATGAAAGAACTAACAAACAAATATTAATTACAAAATTAACAGGTGTTGTTATGGAGCTTCACGAAATCAAAAACTAATAATATGTTAAAATATAATTGTTGACTATAATTTTATAAAGAAATTATATTGGAATATGTATATATAATGATTTGAGTAATTTCTGAAAGTTTGCAAAAGTAAACTTAAGAAAAATTTATATATTTTTTATTAAATAATCATCAATATCAAAATTTTCTATAAATAATTGCGTTTGTTATAATTTTTATTTTTTGCTTTCTAAATTCTTTTTAAATATTTTGATTTTAAAATAAGCTTTTATTCATCTTTGAAGTTCACAGATATTGAAAGAGAATCACACAAACAAATTTTAAGATGCTAATAATATCATTTATTATACCTTATAAAGTGATTAATGTAAAATAATTAAAATAAATACATAAAAATTTTCTATTTTACCTGCGGGGCCCTCATTTAATTCTTTTAAAATCATCATTAATATTAAATCGAATTAAAATTAGAAATATTCATATTAGTTTTACTAATATTTGTTGCTATCATTTTAAAATATTGATAAATATTATTTATGCATAATTAATGATATACAAAAATAATTGGTAATTACTTATTCAATGATTGGGTGTTGATACCTTCTGGAAAAATTTTGCTTGAATCCTGAAATTTGCTTTTTGAGAATCTATACAAATACTGTTTTTGATATGACTGAAATTTAATAAAATTATATGTAATTAATAAAAAATTTTAAAATAAAATAATTTCTTGTTTTTCTTATTTCAGTGGCTTAATGCTTTTGCGATATGTCTACAAAAATATACTGGCACACAGGATTTAATGTCGCAATGATATTAAATGTAATAGTCTGTTCCATTAAAAGATCAAAAAAAGTATTATGTTAATCATTTACATAAAGAAATTTCATGTTTTTTGACTCTTTGTACTCATGTTTCATATAGATTATGAAATACTTTTTAAAATTGTTATTTTGATCATGATGGTAAAACAAATTTTCTGAAAAATCTTGTTATAAAGATCTTTATATCTTACATTCCTTTTCATAGTGATATAAAATTGTTATTGTGTCAAATATTCTTCATATTATATTTCATTTAAATTAATATAAAAAATTGAGAAAATACCATGATTAAATTTTGATGTAAAAATCATAAATAATATTGGTATTTTTGAAATATATATATATGAAACTGGATCATTCATGTTTTTTGAAAAATAAAATACTTTAGAATAAATAAACATTTCTAATATTGTCCAATTTTTTCTGTAATGATTAATTCTACAAAAATATTTTTTCATTAATTAATAAAACATTTTTGGGGCAAGAACAAGTTATTTTTCATATTATTAAAAAAAGTCGTTAAATTATTTATAAATTTAGAATAGGCATTGGAAATTGCACAGTATCATTCATTTTTAAAATTATAAAATGTACATATGTATTTAATAATTCATTATGTCTATTAAATAAAAATATTTTCCCCTATTAGTCTGGTCATTGTAAATTTTATTCTATTTTTAAATCTATATTTTAAATTTGTCTATTAACCAATAAGCTCAGAAATAGTAAGATTAATAGCTATTGCATAAGCTAACAATTCTTATGCAATAGCTATTAATCTTACTATTTTATTTACTTTTTGGTAATTGCAATATTTTTAATATGAATATTCTGTTTCATCTTTATATTCATAAATAGTGTACATCAAATCTTTCTTACATGTATGAATAGTTTTTAATCACAAAACGCATAAAAATTTAATTTTCTTTAATATCCTGTTAATGGTTTTAGTTCAGTCTTATTAAACTATTACATTTAAGTTTATATAAAATTGACAAATGATTGCAACAAAAAAAGTTGATCATTGAATGAGAATGATGGAAATTCAGAAATTTAAATATATTTAAAAATATATGTATTGAGGACTTAATCAATTCATCAAAATATATTCAAAATGATTTCAGAAATTTAATAAGTTATCTAAAGAACTATATAGATAATAAATGATGGTAGAAATGATATAATAAATATTTTTATGACGTTTTACAGGCATGATTTCATACATATAATTCAAAATGTTTAAGCATGTTCCAAGTTTCAGGACAAAAATGTTAAAAAAAAAATAATAATAATAATAATAATAATAATAAATAAAGAAAGAAAAATATTTACTTTAAATAATATTAAAAGAGTGAATCGACACGAAACAGCCACACACACACACACACACACATATATATATATATGCTAATAGTGTCTATTGACTATTTCTCTAACCATTGTACATAAAGTTCTGTTAGTGAAAAGTCGCTTATGAGGTAATGCATTGCATTAAAATCATGAAATCAATATTGTATTTCTATACAGTTTAATAAAATATAATTCTTTGTATCTTCCTTTATAAACTTCTTAAATGTTCACTATCTGCTTTAGGTACTATTAATGGTACCATATTAGTCATAGGTATTTACTGGAACTTTTCCATTGGATAATTGTGTGATCTCAAAATTCTACCAGTTAAGAAGATTTATGGCAATCTTTTAGGATTGGTTGTCCAATGTATTGTTATAGCTACATTCCATTGCAGCTAGTGTGATATATGTTGCACTTATATTTAATTTGAGCTATAAGGAAAAACAACAATTTATGTGTTCTTACTTATTTCTTTTTAAAAAGACTACAAAAAGTATTTTTCTATGCACTAATTCCTAAGTAGAAGTGTTTTTATTTTTAAAATCTTATTTTCATTTGTTTTTAATTTAGTTTGACCCTATCTATAATGACTATTGAGTAATTAATGTACACACATTTATAAAGATTAAAATAAAAGATTATTTTAAGAAAATCTTAAAAATAGCTTTAAGTGAATATATTCTTCTAAAGCTTTGGTAACAGTAATGTTGGAAAATCAATCTATCTGCATCTATTCTGTTTCAATTCATAAAGTTTCATTTTATTGTAAATATTAAAATAAAATTTATAAATATTTATTAAATGAAATGTCAATGAAATTAATTAAAATTAATGGAAGATTGTAATTTGAAAAGTTTCCTTTAAAAATGAAATTTTCATTGTAATATAGGAAAATGAAAGATTTCTTAACACCATTATCTAATTTTTTATTAGAATCTTCATTTTGCAAATGAAAGCAGTATACATGTTCTCTTATAATCATTTGTGTTTTTAAAATAGAAATTAATTGGATAATTTTTAACCAACCTATCCAATTTTCATGAATCAATCGATTAATTTAGGAACAATGTCATATTGTGTGCATAAATATAGAGCATTATTTTGCATTGCTATTTAATGTAAATTAAAAAAAATATTTTGTTAATTGCATTGAGAAAGGATGTATCTATGAACTGGAAGTTAAGAGTAATTTTTTTATCATAGCTAAATCAGACACTGCTAATATAAAAATTATTGAAAAATATTTAGAATTTTTTCTATAAATTTAAATATTTTATGAAAAAGTTTCTTGTAGCATAGAAGTGCTTTATGGATTCTTAAATTAATACAAAATATATTTTTGCAGTATCTACTTTCTTTCATTTGCTATGCCTTCTTAACTTAAGAAGAATTTCAAATTGAAATGCATGTATCACAGTTCTTGTGCATTCGATTTTTTGTTTTTTGGCATAAAAAAAACTAATTTATATTTTGTATAAGCTTTTCCCCTTTTATTATAGCTTTTATTTTTCCTAGCAAAAGGATTATTTCATTCCTAAATAAAATTTTGCTGTTAATATAAGTTCTGTGAATTGATATGAAAGCTCAGAAAAATTCAAAATGTATAATGACAACTTTAAAAATAAATAATTAAAAATTGGCATTTTTTAAAATATGCTAGAAAATTAGTTAACAATATGCACTGCAAGAAAAAATAATCTCTTAAATATTAAATTCAAAACATTTCAAAAGAATATAATTAAATTTGTAAAAAGGATTATTTGCTGTTCTATCTATTTTGAAACCTGTAAAGAAATGTCTAAAGGAATGGCCAAAGTAAAGCCATCATGCATTTCTACAGAATTAGATAATATTCCCAAAAGAAATATTGACTACTACATCGTTATATTTTAAATTTATTGCATTAAAAATTTCAGAGATGAATATGAATTTAAAAACTGACAATATTCAGCTTAAGTATCAATTCTTGGTGTTTATATAGCATTTGTAGAAAATATAATTTGTCTTTTAGGAACCTTTCATTGGATATCATTAAAGTTTTAGCAAAGATTTGGAGGTGGATATCAATTTTATATTGAACACTAGAATAGACAATAAAGCTTTCATTATATATTGAGGTCAGTGGCCTATGTGGGTCAAAATAGATGATCAATTTTATCTAGTTCATCTAACCAGGATTGAACAAATTCATTTGCAGATCAGAACATTATCACCTTGTGAAACTTTATTTCCAGAAGAAGAAGAAAAGTTTTTTTTATTATATGATAGACCCCTTGGCAAATAAAACTTCATAGTTCTTTCCTTAATGATCCTTCTTTTCAATGAACCCTTATATATAAAAGTTACAGTTGGGGTTTCAATAATATGGTTGCTCATACCATGACAAACCTATCTCCATGCTTAACTGCTAAAAGATTATTATCACAATCATATTCTTGGTAAAAAGTTAACCGTTTTGTGGAAAAAGTGAAATATGATTCATTTGACTGTATAACTTTCCCTTTGACATTACAAATCGGCAATAAAATGGCCTAAGGCTGTTCTAAAATATTTTAATATTTACCATGTAATTTACCTTTTCAAGAAGGACTTTCCATAGTATGCTATATTAACATTGTAAAGTAAACCTAGGAAAACTCTTAAACAGTCACCTTGATAAACATGTATACAGAAGTGCAACATTTATCTAATTGTTTTTCACTTATAATTGACCAAGTTTAATTATTAATAATTAGCATAAACATCTCTGAAAAGTGCTTTGGGAATGACTGCTAAATATTCTATTTGTAAAAATATTTCCTAAAGTTGATTATTGCATTGGAGAATCCAGATGTTAATAGAGCTGTCATCATTTTGGCTGCAGTTGTTTTCTTTTCAGACATTACAATCTGCTTCAATAACTGTTGATCTTTTTAATTAGCTTCCTTTTCAGTCTACTATTTTAGTTTTCCAAGTTTATCTTGATACAAAGTATATATACTGTCATGATTTTAGACATACCTCTAAAAGACCTAAAACTGTGATATCTAGATTCTAGCTCCTGACAGAAAATTAGTTCATAGATTCAAATCCTGTATCATGAAAAAATGTTTGTAGTGGTTTGGAATCTACTTTGAAATGCAGACCTGTGTGTGTATCTAATTAGTCGTATGAAAAAAAAAGATAATTGAGTGTCAAACCAAACTTCAATCAAAATTACTGACCTTTGATATTTTTAAAGAAATTTGGCTTGTATATAATTTTTCATTATCAAGTAAGTATTGTGTTAGTATAAAACGATTTTATACTAACACAATACTTACCGCATAGATATTTAAAATATAAAAATATAATGCACAGATCAAAGATTTCTTTGGGGCCCTCTTCTACTTAACAGTTAGCAATCTCGTCTTCAGTTAATCGAATCCCACCTTGGGCTTGAATGTTTGTAGTGGTTCAAAATCCACTTTAAATCATAGTTCCTAGTTTAATTACCCTTCTTGTGCAAAAAAAAAAAAAAAATTATCATTGAGCAGCAAACCAAACCTCTGCTTCATTAATAAAGAATGGAACTTTATGGAGGTCTTTAAATTTTTCACCTCAGATTATACATATATAAAAAGAAAATTGACTAGAAAGTAAAATAGTTTAAGATTCTCTGACCATTTTCCAATGGTCAGACGAAATATCGTCCTGTTTACTTTATTGATTTTCATTCAATTCTGTGTCCATCAAAAAATATTAGGCCTCTCTGTAAGAATCAAAATTTGACAAAAATGTTATTTAAATTGGAAATTTATAAATAAAAAATACCATTGACAAGTCCTATGCATTTAAAGAATATGCTGCTGCATTTTTTTTTTTTTTTTGTATGTATGCTGCATCATTTTCATACCAAAAAACATCTGGTTCTGCCTCTTGTTTCTCATAGTATTACAAGTGCTTATTTCACATAGTATGCACCTCTATGGTAACCCTTAACAAGCAACAGCTGAGATAAACAAGAGGCAGAATCAGATGCATTTATACTCTGAAGAATATGCGGTATATCCATCAAAAAAGTTTTTTAGCCTATTCTCTAAGTGCAAAGAATTTGTCTCTGATATTTTTCGTTAATTAGTTCAAAATGCAATTTAAAACTAAAATCACTCTTAGTCTAAACTTGAAGTACCACATTTAATCATTGTATTTAAAATGCTGAGGTAAGATTTATATTGGAATGTTTTTAACGACTATATATCTTCAGAATATATCTATAAGAGAAACTTTTAAATTTCATAAACTAAATATTAGTCTATTTTTAATAGAAAAATATGTAAATTTCTCAAGTTATTTTCATATGCAGGCTTATTTAATTACTTATTGCATACAAATTTCATTATTAATTTATCAGTCTCATTTTATAATGATAAATACAAGGACATTAAAGGTTAAATATTTTTTCTAATAGAATAAAATGAAAGATTTTCATCATATTTAATGCAGTTATCTACTTAAGGATTAGAAAAAAGTTCAATTTTATGTTTATCAAACATGAAAATTTATTTTGTTACCTTTCATATGAAATTTTGTGATTGGTTTAGTTCAACATCAATATATAGCATATAACATGTAGTGATAATAATATATTGAACACATTTACTTCAGGAGCATTTCTATCATCTAACTTACAGTGTAACTTTTTTTCTTTTTACCTAATGCATATACTGTTTTCTGGTAAAACTTTAGAGTTTCAGCTTTATATTTCTCAAATTCATTTCAAACAGACTATACAGATGTTAAAGATTTAAACAATGTTGATCTAATTGCACCACAGAATTCTGGAGAATTTTATGTAATATAATGTTTGCAAAATAGCATCACACATATATATGTTTAGTGCATTTTCAGTCTTTAATAAATTTTTTATAATAAGTTTTAGTGTCATTTATAGTGGAAAAAATTTGTTGTTGTTCATATTTTCATTACAAATAAATAAAAAGTTTTAGAACTGAAGCATGATTTTAATGCTATGGCTTAGTAGCATTTGCATCAGCACACAATTGTGTGTGTGCATGGGTAGCAATATTTTAAAATTAATTTTTGTTTACTTTAATATTTTCAATCTTAATCTACTATTGGTATGTTGAAACTGAAAGAAAGTTACAGAACTCTTCTAGTAAAGACAAAAATTTACAACTTCAGTACAGAATTCTGCAGCATTTAATACCAAACAAAATAAATGAGTAGAACATGGTAAGTAATCTGCAATAGAATTAATATTTTTAATTCTTGTTTGAACACTTGAATATTCCCACTCCTCAAAGTTGGAGGCATTATAATCATATGTCAAAACCTAAATCCTTTGAAACTTATTATAATAATGGTAAAATTTTCGGCATTATAATTAAAAATTTGTGAAATTTTGTGTCCCAGAACCAAGATACTATGAAATTAAAGTTAACTGATCTATATCTTTTAACTGGCATAGAATCAGCTATAAGTGAGAAAAAAATGGGTCAAATGGAGCTATTAGTTTTAAGAAAGGAGATCCAAAAGGTTCCTATTATAAATGGAACCTTTTGGGTTCCATTTATAATAGGAGCCTTTAATAATAGTTTCATTTCCTTCAAAAGTTATGCCTCTTGATGATGAAAATTTAACAACAGAAGGCTATGTATTTACAAAATATAATACTTTTTATATTCATACAATAGATTAACGAAGAAACTAACATAAAACTGATGATTTTTACATTGTACTGATAATTTGTTCAAAAAAAAGTTCATTAATGAAGGAAATGTAAAGTTAACTTTCTATTAAATTTGAGAGCCGAAAGCAACTGCCCTGTACACTCCAAACTTAGTTAGGCTATGATAATGAACACTTATATGCTTTCTTAAATATCACAAGTGTTTTTACCATTTTAAAACCATCTGAAATATGAACATTGTTCAGTTTATTCAATTAAATACAATGTTTAGTTATTGAATAATTTTTGTTTGTTACTCAATGGTCTTTTTTTTTCTTTGCACAGGAGAACTAATTAGACAGGGACCTATGTTTTAAAATGGATTCTGAATTACTATTAACATATAAGCCCCTTTTGGGATTTCAAACTCATGAACTGTTGAACCATAGGAAAGAACGTTAAGCATTCTGCTAATTATTATATAAAAATGATGATTAACAAAAACAGAAAATAACCAATTGATTTTTTTAGATAAAGCATTTACACCCACATTATTTGATACAGGAATTCAGAAAGTGTTTAGAAGTTTTGGAATTGATTTTTATTTTGAAAATTGGCAACATATTTGAATCAAAATATTGTCTGAAACATCTAACAAAAACAATTTCTAAAAATTAGCAAATTTTAAGTCAGGTTATAAATTTTCTAAAGAGAAATGATAGTATTAAAAAAAATTGTTACAAAGAAACTCTGTTTTAAAAAATTTACACCTGAAATGGGACTATTTTAAGAAAAAAATTAAGGTTTTGGTTAAGGTTTAATAGTAAATGAAAAAAAAAAAAAAATATTGCATTATAATTAGTAATTCAGAAGTTGGAATTTCTTTTGAAATCCAAATTACTTGTCAGCCAATTCTTTGTTTGATAAGAAAACTATCTCTATTTGGGGATGCTGATTTTTCTACACCTAAACCATCTATACTTGGGTCTCTCAAATATTTTATACTTAACATCTTGTATTACCAAAAAATAATTTTTAAAGAACTACAGCAGTTTTTGAATATACAATAAATTCAATTTACTTACAAACTATATACTGACAAAGTAACAAGACAAATTATATGAAATAAAATTTATCTAATGAATAATGAAGACAAAAAGAAATGAAAGCACATTAGAAAGTTTAGGTTAAGTAAAAGTTTCAGCTAAGGAAAATACTTCACAAAAGAAAAATTTATGTTTTCATTATGGATCTCTTTTGTAACAAAAGAATGGAGAGAATATTAAATTTGACATCAAAATAATGGTTCAACACTTTTTAAAATCTTTCCAAAAAAATTTTCTGATGATCTGAGTATAACTTCATGATAATAAAACACTTAATAGTTGCAAACTTGTTATATATTCTAGCAGTATAATTTTTAGAGCACCTTAAATATCGTATTTTGCAGTATTAATGTTTTCTATTATTTAGATACAAATTTAAAATATTCTCATACAGTTTGACTAATAATACAAATCATGCTTTATTTTGATTCATTAATTCAATATTACTGAACTTTATATAAAATCATATTAATTAAATCTATAGATTTCAACTAATTATTAAAATAGTTTAAATAATTTAGTTCATTATTCAAAGTTAGAATTTTAATAATTAAATTTTTTCTGCTAGTCACAACTTTTTTCAAGGAGACTACACTATCAATATTTAGATTTAATCCTGAAAGAGCTTTAAATTATCAGTGCTATTTTTTTTTCAAATATTCTATTAAATAAAGCATGTAGCACTCATTGTTTTGAAATAAAATTTTGTATATATTCTATGAATATTGTGAGGTTCTAACAATCCTTTTATCTTTAGGATAGTACAATATCACACTTTAAAGTTAAGTATATTAAGTCATATCTATTAAGCATTCAAACACAAACAATAATTCAGATGTTTTCAAGACATTTAAAAGTATTCATTTTTCAACTACTGGGAACAGTAGCTACCAATGGTGTTTCCATCATCTAACCAACTCCTCTTCTAACTGGAACAAATACAACTTGTGAATATTTTAAATCTATTTAAAGATAAAATTATTTAAATATAGAATATTGATTGAACTATTGGATACTTTTATAGGATTATCATGAAGATATAATTATAAACTTATGGCCTATTCTAACAATTATAAAGCATTAAAACTATGCTATAAAGAGACATTGTCACCATTAGCATTTAATTTATAATACTAATGCCTCAAACCTATGATTATTTACTTTTAGTGAGCTAAATGATATACTACACTAGTGAAACTTTAAATCAAGTTTCAATAAACATAGCAAATTCTTATCAAAGTTATTTTTAATACCATAGAACAAATATCTTAATGAACCTCTCACATCATAGAAAATAGAGAATAAGAGATAATAAAAATAAATAGAAATCTGACACCATGGTTGGTTGGTTGGGTTTTATGGCCCAAGGTCCAAAATTGGACACGCTGCGCCATATCTGACACCATGATCTTGGCCTTGAGATTATAACGAATTAATCATTAGCTGCTTATATATAAATATAGCTCAATATAAAAACTAATATCAATGCAAAAACCTTTTATTCTGCATTATCTCATCATTGATGAATTTCACTTTCATAGAACACATCGAAATTATAAGTATTGAAATTTATTAAACAATTCTCGAAACATATATATAAATAAAACTACATAATTTATCATGCTAAGTATTTAAATACTAAAAACATGATCACACATGTAACAAACATTCCACCATACAAAATATATTTATCTTGATAAGTTCGCTTTTCAATAAGTCTCATGACTGTGTTTGACATACCCAAAGTGTTTGCCATGTCTAAAACTAATCTTCGAGCTCTTTTGAGAACAGACTTCTGCTCTCGAAGGTTTTGGAGAATACTCGTTCCTGAACCAAGCAAATCGTCGATTCCTCGATGAGCATTCTGTAAACTATTATTATGCTGTATAGAATGATCGATCAGTATGGTTGTATTTTCTTCATTCGGAGTAAATCTTCTACTCAGCAGCTCTTCTCTCTCGCGGGCTTCTTGCTCCTGCATCATTCTCTTGTGAATAGCATTTTCTAAAGATGTCTGGTAGTGACGACAGTCATATTTTAACTGATCTGCTTGTACTCTAGCAGCAACACGTCGAGTTGGCAATTCTTTATTGACTAGAATGTCAAGTTTGCAGCAATTTTGTTCAACGGTATCCAAAAGAGATTTGATCTCTCTCTCTATTAATGGGCTTTCCTCTGGACTACTACGTTGAAGACGAATAAAATGTTGATGAATTGTTTCTAAAAGGGAATGAGTTCTGTGATACAGATTTTCCATTTTTCTTAGTTACAACGATGACTAAATAAACACAGAAAAGCACTAACACACCTAAATTAATATGCTAAAGATTGTTATTTCATTATTTTTATAGATAAGCTGTATTATCAACATAAACTGGTTAATGCCTACGTGTCAACACTGAGACTTTTGCTCAAAACTATGTTTAGGAAACATGAATAGAAAATGTAAGCAAGTAATTAAGCTAGACAAGTTGCCAATATCTACTTCTCGAATAAAATTCTAGAAAAATCAATTTCATCAAAAATTAAATTCCCTACGTTGAAGAAATCCCTAATTGTAGCTGTACAATCCCTCTAGAAAAGGGAAATTCTGAATCTTAATTGATTGATGTTGAAATTAACCAATAAGGAATAGCGTTGGGCGGAGAATGCTAAAGATTGACAGAGAATATTTGCGCTTTTCTATGCGCTTACTGTTAAATCCTGACCGGGAAATACGTTGTCAAGTACCGCACTTATTGAATATATATATTTTCGAAAAAGGAATTAGTAAAAATTAAAAAACTTGTTAACACTTATAAAAATTTGTATAACAATTTAACAATATCTCTCTTAGAATAAAAATCTAATTGAAAAGCGAAACAGAAATGATCAAAACAAACAGACGTGCTTACGTCACACGTTGCGTCATCCTGCTGATTATTATGGCAGTTTTGCAGAGGTAAACAATCACACGCTGGTATGTTGTTAAATAAGGAACCTGCGGACAGTTATCACTGTTGTTAAATTACTATGCAATCTATGGAAAATAAACATCGTGAACATGGGGCGAAAGATAAGGTATGTCTTATAATTATTTAATTCTTCGTAACTATTTTTCTTCCTTCAAGTAATAATAATGTGGTCATGTGATATTGTTATAATGTAAAGGTAAGCCTAATCAAATACTCCAAGACAAATTCCTTAATTTTATACAAAATTAAGTTTAAATTTTAAAGATTTTTATATCTATGGAGATTTTCCTTATCCGATTTATACAAGAATGATATTCAAGGTCGTGAAACTAACGATGCAGTTTAGAATGCTTTTTGTTTATATACATTTTCTTTTTCCGAATCAATGCTTATAGGAATCATACCTAAACAATATGTTTGAATAAATGTATTCAAAACAAAATAATTTGAAAGCGAAAATACATGTATCAATGATAGTATTTAAATAAATTTGTAAAAAATAAAGTTGTTATGTAAGTACTCTTGATTCAAATCAAAAGACTACAAACTAAATTTCCAGTAATTATGAAAATATATTAAATATTATATTTCTAAACTAAAATACGATATTTTTGAAGCATTTCTGCATTTAGAAATGTATTTTGTTTCCTAGTTAAAGTTTCTAATTTTATTAATTTTTTGTAATTGAAATTTATCCCATTTCTAAGAAAGTCAATCTATTTGCTCAAAATAAACTTAATATTAATGAAGAATTTAATTGAATTTATGTTAATTGCTTTTTAGACAGTATTACGAAAAATTTTTTATATAAATTTATATACAGATTAAAAATAAATTGGGAAAATCTTTGTTTTCTGATTTAATGAATTATTTTTATGAAAAATTTAATTTTTTAATATATGATTAAAAACTTAGATAAATTTTGTTAAGAAATTGACTAATTTTTTTATATGAAATATTTTCGAAAAAATATTTTATTTCATAAAATGTTTTTATAATTAGAAATTATTGGGAAATATACTTTAATATATAGTTAAACTTTATAATAACCTGTTGATTAAATATTATAAGTTAGTATATGTTTTTTCAAACTATAAATAATTTAAATAAAGTACTTACTTGTTGTATCAAATATGAATTATTAGTTTTACGGTGATTGTGTTATATAACATTTACTTATAACTTATTTACCTTTTATATTTAGCACACTTCCTCCTAAGTTCCTTGTATTTTAGTAATAGTTGATCTTCCGAAATATAACAGTAATATGCATTTGAAATTTTATATTAAATTTCTTACCTTTTATTATAGCCTATGGGTTACAAATCTAAATAAGATCCTCGTAGTAAAAAGTAAAAAACGAATAGATTCTCATCTTGTAAATTTAATATAATTAGTTACATTAACCGTAGCAAAACTATTTTTCACTTTCATATTTTGTTTTCTAAATATTTCAGTGGTTATATCTTTTATTGTATTTATTATATTTATTATGGGTTTTAATTCTTAATGAAAATTGCATAGCAGAATAAAAATAAATTTGAGATACTTAAAAAATTAAGATGGTTTTATTTAAAATAAAACATTCTTTTAAAAAATTTCTTATTAATGTCAAAGGACATAGATTGATGTTTAACAAACATTAACATATTGTTAGCTATCAACTGATATGTGTTGAAAAGAAATAAAAGTGTCAAAAATAGAAAAACACCATCTGTATATTTCCATTTTGGATGTAAAATACAATCTGAATCACAGTGAGCACAGTGAAAAAATTTAGTCTTGTCGAATGTAAAATACACACAAAGAAGTTGCAAGTACAATCAGAATTTAGTACGCAATTTCTCTTGAACTTCAACAGACAACAAACCCATAAATAAGTTAAAACATTAAAATAATCTTTTGTGGGCAACATAAACTATACATGCAAAGAAGAAAAGAGTTGCAAATGCAATTAAAACTCTGTCCGTAATTTCTCTTCTACCATATTTTTGCAACAAACTTTTAGACTGATGAATAACACTACCCATAGTTTTAAATTCTTCTCCAGTTTCTTGTACTACAGATGAAGAGTTTACCAGAGTGTGAAGTGCTTCTTCACTTTGTTTAACTTGACTTGCCACCATGTTACTGATGGCTAACAAGCTGTCAGTTATGGCAGAAGATTGTTTGGTCAAGCTCTCTTTGTCTGCCCGTATTCGTTTACGCGGAGTAGACTCTGTCTTTTCGAAAAGTTCTTCTTTATTGAGCCGGTCAATAAGTATTTGACAAGATAGATTAGCTTTTCTTAGAGAAAATTGATTCGCGGCATATAGCTTGTGGTATTTTTCCACCTCTTTTAGAAGTTCATGTTTTTCAGAATCTTTATCCTGCTCGCGAGCCAAAGTCTCAAGCTCTTCTATCGAATTCTTCATAGCTTTCATATTTTCGGAGATTTGAATGTTCAAAGTGTTTAGAACTTCTACCGGCCCCTTGCATTCCCTTATGTCCTGTATAAGAGCTTTCGCGGTCAGATCCGATTTCACAATATCCTGCTGTATCAGTCGTATGGTCGATTCATCATACTTTGTATACTTCGTATTGGCATTTGAATTAAACATGTTTATTGATGCGTAGGAAATAATATTTGTTATTATAGGACAGTTGACTGTGAAAAGGAAACTTTTAATCAACGTAGCTGACGAAATTAACTACGAACATGATGGCTTCAAACTGTTGCCAATTTTTGTAAAAACACTTTGATTAATTGCGGTTGTGTGCTTCATTGATGCTTTTTGAAATTTCTGAATTATTTTATTAATGATTGATTTAAAATCTTAATATTAAGTATTTCAAAATAATTATTTAAGTTTAATGAAACTCAAAATTTTTTATTTGTTTGAATGTAATTTTATCCATGTCAGAATTTAGAGTGTTGAATTATTTTAGATTTAATATTTAATTTTAATCATAAAGTTATTTTTTGTATTATAATAATTTTTTCAGTAATATTTAATATAAAAATATAAAACGCGTGGACGAGTTTACTTTGGCCTAGCAACAAGGGGTGGATTGATTATTGGAGCGTCGCTTTCCCAGCGAAATGCGTAGTTGAGTTGATTTTCTCCGTCGCGATTTTGTGCGCGAGCGAAAAGGCCGGCGGTCTTTGAGTAAGAAATTAACAATTTTTACTTATTCATTTATTAAATCACATATTCAAAATAGGAAAATTAATAATTACATAACCTATATAAATTTAATCGAAAATTATAATTCACATGATTTGTTATCCAAATAACTTTTAAATTGAACCCTGTGATACGATGTATCCATATTATAACAAAAGCTAATGTTTCATTTGTATTAGCGAAATAATAATTCAATATTGTTTGTTGATTCTATAATTTATTCTATTTTTATTAAAGTGCTTTTTAAATTTCAAATGGAACATTTTTATGTTAAAATTAAAAAGTGGGTCATTTTGGAAAGTCGCATTTTAATAGCTATAGTATTATATAAAAATAATATGTGTATATATGTAAAAGCTCAACATTGTAAAGCATTTAATTGGAAAATGCTGCTTATTTTGAGTGCTTTTTCAATGAAGTCTATAGTTTGATGTTTATCATGATAAGAGATCAATTGCAGTTAAAAGTTTACAGTAAAATTTATTTACAAAATAATTTAAAAAAATACTTATTTTAATATAAATTTCTTATTAAATTAAAGCAATTAAAATAAATTTATTTTTAGTTTAAATTATATCGTAAAAAAATATTACCGTATAATGAAAAAAAATTTTTAAATTTATCTAATTGAATATATTTTATTTAAACTAATTTGTACTGAAATGTCATTTAATTCAAATTTAACTGTAAATATTCTGAATTCTGTATTATTTAATGTTTTGTTTATTAGAATATTTCATGCTATGCAATGTGCTGATATAATGTCAGATGTTAAATTTAAATTAAGGTCATAATCCTTAAACATTATATTAATCTATGGATTTTCTATAAATATAACTTTAACAGTTTTATTCAATTCCTCTGGTACATAAAATAGTTAAGGTTGAAATGTTTTATTGTTTTATAAATATATTATTGAAATATTATAAATTCTTATTTTTTTTTATTTTTTTTATATTTAACAAATAAAAAAATAATATATAAATTTGAGCTAAGGAAAGTGTTACAATTATGAGCTTTAAAAATGTGTATCTTGTTGCTTTTTAGGTGAGTCCAGAAAAGGAGGAAAGGAAAGAAACAAGGAAAGGGCGAAAGCCTGGTAGAAAGTCTTCGAAGATAGATATGAAAGCCAAATTAGAGCGAAGCCGGCAGAGTGCTAGAGAATGTAGAGCTCGAAAGAAGATTCGCTACCAATATCTTGATGAGTTGGTAGCTGATAGAGAAAGAGCTGTGTTGCAATTGAGAAAGGAACTAGAAATGGTAACTATATTTTTAGGTTTTTGTAGGTAATTGTTTTATTTTACTTTTTAAGATCAATTATTGTCACTCAAAGAGAGAAAGGTTAGTAATAATCAATTTTCAAAATCTTTGTTATGAAACAGAAATAGCTAAATGGTCATTTTTTGTTGTTAGTTTGATCATTATCGTCAACTTACGATGATATAGTTTAAGTTATTTTTACAGATATGATTACAATATGCTTATGAAAATGATATTATTTCTTAACAACAGAAAAGATTATCACTGTTTTAGCTTCTAGCTCTCTAATAAATTAAAATACACCTTTATATAGTGTATGACATTTCACTTAAAAAATAATTATGTATATTTTGTTAATATCTACCAAGATTGGCATCTTAAACATTTAAAAACTTTTTTTATTAATTTTAAAATATCGGCTGAAATATTAATGCATAGCAATTTTTGTTCACCGATGAATTTCAAATATTAATGTTTAAAATTCCTGAATAAAATTTGCCTGGATGATATGAGTAAAATACTTTTTTTTTTTTAATCTTAAAGGTGTTCCAAAAAAAATTTGTCAATAAACGTATTGCAGTCAAATATATAATAAAGAATTTTTCTTAATTTTTGAATTGTTATAAAATTTAAATTTATATAATAACATTAAAAATATATACACATTAATGGTAAAGAAAACAATAAGTGTGATAATCGTAATACTTCCCTATGTTTGTTTCTTAAATTTATCTTAAATTGAAGAGATAAGCTACGAAAGTAGTGTTAGGAAAAAAAATTATATATATAAATATATACACTATATTAATATAAGGAAAAAAATGTATTAAAATAATGAATACAATACTGAAAATATCCAATTTCTTTATTCCAATTTCAAATTTACCTTTGGCAACTCTCCTATTGTTATAATGTATAAATTCACTCTGATTTGCTGATTTTGGTATTGTGTATTTTAATTGTATGCATGTTTCATCTATTGTAAGTATGTTTACTTTTCTGCATATTATATATATTTATTCTAATTTTTGAACTAAGTGTACTCAAAGCTTTTTAGACGTTTGTCTTTCGTGCATGTCAGAAGAGTGTTTATTTTGCATAGCTGGCCATCTCCCTCCTGATGAAGATGTGGTCTTTATGCTTTCTTCTCATCATTAGTATTTTTCCAATTTTATATTTCTGGTTTCAATATTTTTCATGTTTTATCTTATACACTATATATGTGATTTTTTTTTTTTTTTTTTTAGGGATATAAAAAAAATTTTCTAATGAGAATTGCCATACATGACTCAGTGTTGCAATGGCTCAACTGACTTACAAAATTGCAGTGTAAAAGTGTGCAGTTATCCTGAATTGAAATAAGCTCCCTTTAACCTATAGACTTATCAATACAATAAATGCATATAATTAAATTGTATTAATAATTCTTTAGCATGTGATTAAATTGTCTAAAACTAAATTTTAATGGGATTAGTACTTGTCTTATTGAAGAGCTGCAAATTCCCATTGTTGCTGTTGAGGCATTATTACAACATGTCGTACAATTCAATTGATGTTACATCATCTTGTTGATTGAATGTGGCCCCAGATACTAATATTCAGGCACAAAGTGAATAACTAATTTTGAAATTATGTTGATTGGATATCCATGTTTTTAAGTTATAAGGCATTAGTTGTCTAAGTGCTTAAGAATTCAATGATTTAAATTATCTGATTTTTCTATTCCAACTATATTTTTATATTAATAATTCCTTGAAAGCTCTTCCTAGTTGTAAATAAAATACTAAAGCACAGATTTTGTACACCAGTATAATGCTATAAATGTATTTATTTCAGTGTCAAAATATGAATAAGCATCTATAAACTATTCTTTAAGCATCATACTGTTTTTTTTTAAATTAAGAATGTAGCTGTGTATTTGCTAATAACTCTGTCTCCTATAAAGATACTTTTCTCTCAGTTTTTGTTTAAAGAAAACTAATTTAATTCTAAATCTTATTGAAACTACATTCTAGTACTTATTTCTTATTTATTCTTTTCTCATCTAGTATACACAATGGGCAAGAGCACTAGATGAAGGTCATATTCCAGAAGGAGCTCTGAAGATGGTAGAAGAAGAAAAGCGCAGAGAACGAGATCGATTGAGAGACAAGGATACTAATAGGCAATAATTTTTTGTGTTGACTTGTTTCCACATAAGAACAGGCTCACTTTTTTTTTCAATTAAAAATTGTATAGTTTTTTTATTTATTTAAATCAATTATCTGTTGAACATTGAAGTACTAAGGTTTGTACCTTCAAATAATGTTTAAAATTGTATTACTTTAATTAGATCGATTTATTTTTGTTATCCATAAAAGTATGTTCTCTTTAAAAATGTAAGCATTAGAATTCACGAAAATTATTTGACCAAAGATTATTTGATGTTGAGACTTAAGAGATTTTATGAAAATGTTATATTTTATTTTTTTCCTCCTGTTATTTTTCAAATTATTACATGTAAGAAAATGTTATGAATGCTGAAAATTTTATATGTATTTTTTCGTTTTTGTTGTACATTGTGCAATAGTATTGGTGGTTTGACATTCTTTTCGTGCATGTATTAAAATTTAATTTAAGGAATTTTTTTCCATTTTTATTTTTTGAATATTATCTCATTTACATCCAAGTTGAACATAATCTAGTATGGTAATATTTTTTTTAAAGGATTTAAAAAAAGGTGTGTATTGAGAATGAAAGCGAAAAGTTTTAAAATTTGTAGACTTTTTATTCTTATTTGTATATAATCAGTGACCTTCTTTTAAATAAAATTTATAAAAGCAAAACTGCCTTTGTTCTTTTGTAAATATAATAACACCAATATTTTTATTTATTTCAGATCTTTGTTTAGAAAAAAAAAATACAATTATTTTGTAAATAAAAATTAGTAACATCATAAAAATTAAGTAACATAAAAATAACTTTAATCACATTAAATTTGCATTTGATATGCATCTTTTGTGTAATTAATGTTTATATTAGGTATATATTTGAAATTTTCCCTTTGTACAAGTTTATGCCAATAGAAGTACATTAGAATACATTTCATGCTAAAAATCTCCCAATACAGAAATCATATTTAAATGCCTTTTCACCAGTGTACAAATGCCTATATTGAGTTAAATTACTTTAACAGAAGAATTTTTTACAAATTTCAAAACTTAAAAGGTTTTATATATATATATATATTATAGTGGACTGTAAAGGAATATTCTGAAGAAATGCAACAATTATATATTTTTTGACATTTCTGTGTCTTAAATATTATTGTTTGTAATTCTTATGATAAGGAAGTTTTTCATGAAAGAGCTTCTCATCAGAATGAGAGCTTTTATGATATTGAATCTGAAATTCATACTTGTTTCATACAATTTTTGTTACATTCATCACATGCGAATATTTTTTCTTATCAATTGTTTTTCATATTCATCCAAAATTTCAACATTTGAATCATGTAGAACAGTTTCTTTCTTTGCTAATAGGGTTAAATTAATTCTTTGCTAATAGGGTTTAATCCTAATAGGGTTAAAACTCATTTGGATTTCTTTATAATGAAAATTTTTTTTGAAAATAGAATGCACATTTTTAAACTTTTTAATAACTGGACTCATTGATTGTAACTAAGAGCTGAGTTAAATATTACTTTAATAAAAAAACAATTAAATTAGCAATGAAAATATTAATTTTTATGCACTAAATTTGCTTAAAATAAATTGAGTGATTTATCATTTCCATTCACAATTTCAATAAGAATAAGTTGTACTGATATTACTTGTGATAATTAGATCAATGTAAAAATCTTCTTATAATAATAAACAAGAATTATGATTGTTGATTTTAAATGACGTACTATTTACAGAAGTTGGTTGTAGAAAAACCTGAGACTGTAAGATATTTAGACTGTTGTCTCTAGTAATTTATTAAGAATTTTAAGAAGTGTTTGTTTAGTTGGCAGTCAGTTTCCAGCTATCGCTTTCTGTCCACTGTAAAGTATGTAAAAACATATCCAATTTCTTCATAACTTTGAACCGAAGTTGACAACAGAACTGGTACCATTTTATTAATACCATGTCACAACTAGCTTTGTTTTCCAATCGCCATTAATGAATAGGTATGAAAACTATAAAGCTGGCATTACACTTGAATTAAGCAAGATTAGGATATTAGTAGTTTTAAATCATACTCTAGGGACACTCGAGTTGGCAGCTGTTTGTGCCATACGCCAAATCAACAGTAGAGTATAGAAATTAACAGTAGTTTTAAAAATCCGTAGATCCGAAAACATGACGTTCCTATCAGCGCTAGCTTGGTCAGTCCATTATTTAATAAGTAGATTTTTTATTGAGAAAAAAACTATAAAAAAAAGTATTCTTGAATGACTAATATTCAAAAATTATTTTATGAACTAATGTCTGTACATATCGCTACACACTTTCATAATATAAGTATTACATGAAGACATTATTCACAAATGCTGAATTTATTCTGATTGAATAGTTCGGAATGTGCACAGTAATAAAAGGCAGGCTCAAACCCCGAGCCTTAGGCTCTTGCATAGAGGACTACTTCTGAGTCCAGAAATAGAAATCTGCTTTCAACAATCAAGATGTTAAAAGTTTACAAAAAATTTCATTTTTTATAAATGAATAAATACATATAATGTGTTTTATCTCCCATATCTCAATAAATCGCAATTATTGCTATGAAATCACGAAAGATATCCTTCCTTATCACTGTAAATGTAAAATTAGTATTAAAATTAAAACTTTTTTGAATTTAACTAATTTGTACTGTCGAAGATTGATGTGTTGTTACTTATGGTTATGTAGACGTATATGTAACCAAATTTTTTTAATTCTTGTATTCAAGCGTAATAAAACACTTGTTGTTAAAAAGTTAAAACATTAACAAGAAAATTGAAAGAAATTCTTATTTTTTATATTTATCTCACTATCTCTGTTTTTAGTGACTGCTTTTAGTTAAATACATTTCTTTAAGTTGTTAATCACCAAATAACTTCATTTTAAGTTTTTGGTTCATGTATACTTTAGAAATTAAAATAAGTTACTGATAAACTTCCAACAACGCTATAAATAGGTTCCAAGAAAATACCATGTTAAATGAGACCCTTTACCATATCAAAAAGAGGGGTTACAATTCGAAAACATTTAAATTTAAGGTAATTTAGAAGATGCTGAAAGATTTTCGCAATTTTCTTATAAAGTTATAGTAACCGCATTATGCAAAAGTTACGGCCTTTTATCCGATCATGCTAGAGATAAACATGCTATAGGGTTCCAGGTTTTAATAGGACTACCTGAATTAATAATAAAAAACGCAACTCTTTTAATCATTATAGCAAAATCTTTTTTCAAAGTTATTCTACTTAATATTTTAAGTGCATTATTTAATACTACGTCATGAATTTTGTAATTGTAAATGGTCATTGAGAAGTTTTTTTTTTAACACTCCTTATGTATTATTTTTCATTGAATTGTGGACCGTATTAACTTCTCACAAGAAAGAATACCTTGAAAACTCTCAAGCTTAGTTAACATACATGTTAAAGGCACAAACACAACACACCTCTTATCTTCCAGCAATAGTTGAATCAAACCTGAGATTACTCATTCCAAAAAGTGGTATCCTAACCACTAGAACACAGCGAATGTGAACCAAACAGAGGGCATTTTTAACTCTGGAATTTGTTACAGGACTTTTTTAAGCTTTGACTGTGTACATGCTTTCATGCAAGATTTGTTGCTGATGATAGACTGTTCTCGCATATCGCAAAAAGAAGAAAACTGTACAATTCTCCAGCACCCATGTAAACAGATATACATACAGAATAAAAGCATTTTCTCTTATTTCTCAGCACAGCTATCAAACCATGTGTAATTTAAATGTGGTCCTATTTGTAGTACACTGTGAGTCTAAGTGCATTAGTTTTAATACAGCGAAGAACTGGAATTATAATGAGATTCTTGTATGTATGCCATGTTGTCCATTCCGGGAGGACTTTTCTGATAGTGAAATTCACTCACATTTTTCAATGGTGTATACCCGAAATGGATCAAGCACTCAATGAGCATACAAAAAGAAAATGCTCAACATTTTTTCTGTCGCGAAACAGTGATTGAGACCGAATCTGGAAATTTCAGCTCCATAGAAAACCTTGCTCTTCTACTAGGTCTTGGTAATATATCACTCCCATCAGTGAATTATTGATCAATCAATGTTTATGTTTTTCCTGTGATGTGTATGCAGATTCACCAAATGAAAATATGATTAATGTAACGCATTAGCGGAATACGATAAAATAGGATTATTGTAACGTATTAGTTGTCGTGAAACCAATTGCATTTTCGTATATATGCATAAATATTTTTTTTTTTACTAAGAATAACAAACACAATATTAGTTGCGCGAATTTCACACACACACAAGCTATTTAATATTCTTTCATGCATCTATATCCATTCCATTTCCTATCAAGTTTCATAAACAAGAACTGTGATGTGTGCTCATTCACTACAGTATTCGATATCTTAAATTTCTTTTGACTAAAGAATTTTTGAAAAATTAACTGATTCGAGTTAATCAAAAAAATAGGGACAATTTTCCTCCGTGCAAAATAGAATTTAAATGATTCTTGGACTGCTGAATGACTTCATTTGTAAAGAGTTGAAAATGTGATAAATGTTACGCTTCATTTATTTTTTTATTAAATGTGTCATTTAGAAATAAACATAGAATCTGTCATTAAGGAAACTCGCGCGCGTACTTGAAAACTATAGTGGAAAGTGTCTTTTGCGTAATGCAATAGAAAATAATAAAAGAAGCCTCTAATTTTACAGAAATTTAGGAATTAAACGAACAGCTCCCATTTAAGGTCGGTTTTAAGAACATGAGATAAAATCATTTGTCCCAGAAATAAAATTTCTTCTGAAAATAAAAATCACACAGATGCAAGTTTAATTTGATGTGGTAAATCGAGATATTCGCTTTCTGTTTTCTTACTTTCTTTATCCTCCTCTTATAATAAAATATGTTGTACATTAAAAAGAATGTTTCGTAAAAAAAAAGGTAGACATTTAAATATTTTCCATGATATCTCAAAGCTTCTGACATAAGAGTAATTCGAAACAAGTGTGATGGAAAAGAAATTATCTCCCAAATCTTATGCACAAATATGGTTGAAAAATTTTACTAGGTACGTAGTAAAATTTCAAAACAAAACTTTAAAATAAATGCAGTTGAAAAAAAATTGTTTATAATAATTTAAAGAATGGTTTACCTATTTCAATTTTTTTCACGAAACCTTCGCTTCCAATTCAATCTAATTAGTTCACTGGCTTAAATATATAATTACATATTAACCAAGCAAATGTAAATTTAGATTCGAAAATTAACGAATTAATTTGAAATTTTAAAAACTGTTTCTTCACATAAATCATTTTTCAACAATATATTCCTCTCCCCTTATAATCAGGAAAACAGTTTTCTCCTTCCTTTGTTTCTTTCTGACTGCATTAATATCAATTTATAAACAATGTTATTATTTTTACTTTAGAAAGGAAAACTAAGTGCATCCATTTTCGCAAAAATATAGAACATTATTTCTAATTTAATATTATGCATTTTTTTCAAACTTAGAATTATATTTATTAAAATAATTTTTGATAAAAATTTCAAAACTTTAGCTCTTATCAATTAAAATATCATTATTTTTATTGTGTTGATTGTGAAATTTTACATAAAATAAATTGTGATTCTTAAAAATAATTTAACAAAAAATTTTATTAATAATATTAATTGATAATAATTAATATTTCATTGTATCCACGCTTTCCGTGTTCAATCAAGATAAGCAAAGTTAAATACAGATTTATAGAAATAGTTAATTGTCATATTACATACATTGTTTTAATCATAAGTTAAAAACACGATTCTACAAAATTAACTCTCTAATGTTCAATCTTTTATAAAATTAATTTAATAAAATAGATAAAATCTAATCTAATTTTTTACCATATTTGGTGAAATTAGATTTGATAACTCATTTAAAATATAATAAAACCTAATTGAGCTGAAGTACTCAGCTAATTATATTTCATTCTTTTTTACAGAGAGGGATTTGAATTCAAAATAGAAAGTTATTCTGTGAGAGAAAAAAAAAAAAAAAACTATTATAATTCCGTTTTATTAAAAACAAACAATGGTACATTTCTGACTTATAATGTATTCTGTACCATTTTCTTAAATAAAAATTTTTGAAAATAATTACCTTCTCAATTCTTTTTAACTGATTTCTTTTGATGGAAAATATGTTTGAAATTATAAACTAATAAGAAACGTAATATATACTTATAAATTAAGTAAATTTGTTTATTTAATATTAAGTATAGATGCTAATTTTTAAATAATACTATGTAAATCTGTAAAATGATATTATTACATTAACATAGTATTTACATCTAAAATTATGTTTGAATAATTTTACGAATGCTCTTTTGATTTCAGAAAAAAATTGCTTTTATTAATTTGGACTTCATTTCATTATTGTTTTTTTTTTTTTCCAATGGTAGATTGTAGACAGTTACAACTGCAACAGAGTCTCTTAATCTATTGTTCCCTGATACCAAGGAACCGGCCAGACACAGCGACCTCTTAGCCGCCGAGGCGTTGCCCCGGGTGCACCACAGGGGGTGGGCCACCATCGCACCCTCACACATGCCATAGGGACCTGTTTATAGGGTAGGGGCCATTCAAAACCTCATTCACACACAAGGAAAGGACAAAGACAGGATAGAGAGAGAAAGTACCATGCCTGAACCGGGATTCGAACCCAGGACCTCCCAATCCGTAGTCAGGCACGTTGACCACTAGACAAGTTGGCCGGCTCATTAAAAATTGTTTATTCCTATAATTGGAAATAGCATCTAGTATTTTTTAAATTGATTCTTAAATCAATAATTAAATTTATAGATAACTATACAATAAGAATAATTTGAAATTTAATTGCCTTACTATGGAATTATTATTGATAAATAAATTTTTTTCATGAGCATAACAGTATCTTTTTTCATATTTTTGATATCTCATGCTATCATTGTCAATGTTTTATATACAAATGATATTACTAAATTTTCGCGATGTATTTAAGGTAATTTACCAAAGTTAGCTGCATCATTATTATTATTTTTTTGTATAGTTGGATCCTAGGAAACACATGATTAAAAATGTTTGATACAGTTAAGCACATTAAAAAAATTTCCAATTGGTCAATAGAAATTTTTTCTTGATAATTCTTTAGAAAAAAAAAAAAAAAAAAGTGTTCAATTTCTTGAATTTTCAGAATGATTAGTTTTGAAAAAACAGGAGCAAATATTTAGCACAAATAATTAAATTTAACAATTTAATTATTTGTGCTAAATCTAGAAAACGTAAGATAGCGTAAAAATCGTTACATATCTGGTTTGGGGGGGGGGGGAATATTAAACACTACAATAATCGTCAGTGAAAGAGGATTGAAAATGAACCACTTTGTTTTATTTCGAACTCAGAGATGCACAGCAAATATTCTTTATTTTGTAAATAGTAGAAAGAGAAGACACGTGACACAGCTTTAACAATAACATTCATCTAATTTAAGCAAATGAACTGATCGAGAAATGGGAAGAAATATGACAAGAAATAGAGGTAAGAGAAGACACGTGATAGCTTTAACAATAACATTCATCTAAGTTAAGCAAATGAACTGATCAAGAAATGGGAAGACATATGACAAGATATGTGGTTATTTTTCTCAGAATAAGATTGTAATGGGTGTGACTTCTTTTTCTAAAAAGTTAGATTTTTTGGCATAAAAAACATTCTATTATTAAATAAAAGTTTACTGGTATTTATGAGCGCACATAATTTTATATAATACGTCATTAACTTTCTAAATAGTTAGTATAGTTAGCCATTAGTATAGTCTTTATTACATTAATGAAGTTGTTTTATTAAACAAAATTGAAAAAACAGGACTCTGCTATATTATCAAAATTTATATGAAAAATTTTAGTCATCTTAATATAAATGTAAAATATACAGAATTTTTTTTCCATAAGTTCACAGTTCATTTCCAATATGCAGCAGGATGAGAATCTTTAAAAGTCCATTTTGAAATATTCATGAAAAAAAATTTTAATATTAAAAAATTAGATTTACACTGTTAAGTGTAAAAATTATAACATCACTATTAATATCTTGTCCATTGTTAGTTGGATAACAGTTCATTGAAGGATATACTAGAAGATAATCTATAGCAACAACATAACAAACATTATTACAGACTTCTGTTCAATATATATGAATCTAGCCATTGGTACATTGCACGATTCAGCATCTCTAAGATTGTCAAATTTTGTGTTTACATTTGTCAAAAATTTCGACGCCTTCAAGGTTGCACTGACTAAATTCATAGTTAGGTTTTATGATTTCCAATAGAATATTTATTGTAAAGTAATACATTTGGATCATGATTACTGTGATATGTAATTTAAAATTAAAGTTTCATTAAAATTTAAATATATTGAAACTAAAATATTTTTAAACTATTTACATACTAATTAGTATAATTTTGTTCACTGAAAATGATGACTGAATTTATAAAAAGCTATTTTTATTATTTACAATAGTTAATACTTAAAGAACTATTATTTTTCTTTATAAGGAAACTATTCTCAATTATATGGATTATATTGTTTAAAAAAGAATCAAGTTCAAAATTTATAATTTTTAAATAGAACAATTTTTAAAAAAAGTTATATTAGATTTAAACACAGAGATTAATTATATATATCTTCAAGTCAAATTTATTTATTCTGTAAGCTGAATTGATTAGATTTAAATCCTACAAATTCTGATGTTTGATATATAGTCAACAAAATGAATATAATAAAACTAATTTTTGTACTGATGGATTTGAAAAATTTTAGCTGAAAACATAGCGATATGGAAATATATAGATTCATTTATTGTAAATGCAGCTTGTGTTTTTTCAACACAAACTTAATAACTTCGAAAAAGAAAAATAATTTTTTTAAAAACGATTTTTATTTCTAAATTATAATACCTGATTAATTGGAATTTTAAATATTTTAAAAAGAAATTTATATGGTTTATTTCTGATAATATACTTTCAATACAACATTGATAAAATATTTATTGGATAGGTTTTATGCATTATTTTTCATGCAATAATTTTCAAGAACATTTTAACAATAAAGAACATTTATATATTTTCTGAATAAATTAATGAATTAAAACAAATAACATATACATAAAATACAATTTCCATTTACAACAAGACATGAACATTTAAATTAAAATTTCTATGAAATACAAAAATTACACTATCTTTAGATCGCTAATTTATATAAAAAATGAAAATGCTATTTACAAAGGAACATTGGCACAAAGAAGATTAAAGCAATTTAGGATTAAGTAAAAGGATGACAATTTTCATTACAAAAGTATTCTATATTAAACTTCATAACAAATGAAGATAAAACAAATATTACTTATATACATAGTAAATATACATTTTAACAATTTTGATTAACTCTAAAATTATTTCAATCAATTGTACTCTGAAATATAATTAATTTAGATCTCATCAAAAATATTTAATAGCAATTATGAGTTTCAGCAAAAATATTTTGATAAGTTTAACAAAGAAATTATAAGACCAGTTTTGATTTATAAAAAAACAGCATTCCTTATCTTAAAATAAGGCAAAATTTGTAGAAAATAAATATAATATAAATAAATAAAAAACATTTTTTACTTTTTTAATTTTGGTATGTAAAGAAATAAAAGCAAAAAATAAATAACTAACTTTTCCAACGTAAATGTGTAAGTGTCCCATTCTAAAAGAATTCCAAAACCAAGAACTGTTAATCATTGTAACAATAACATTGATTTGTATCAAAAGTATTAAAAAATAAATATCATTTGTTCATACATAAATCACAATCTGATTTTGAAATTACTTTTTAATAAAACTTATCAGCTTTGAGTGTTAAACAGGTAACAACATAAATTAAACAAATAAATAAAATAGAGTAAACTTATAAACATGCAATTTGTACTAACAGTTTGAGAAACAGTAATTTGAGATCATATAATAAAGTACCAGTATGCTTTTATTCAAAAACATAGATTAATTTAAATAATTTTGTATTTTACTCTTATATTTCTTTTTATTTACAATTTATTTAGAAAATGAATTTTACATATGTTTAAGAAAATTTCATTTTGACATTTATTAACAGTAAATCAAAGAACACTAATACCAGTAACATCAGGAGAGGTCTGAATTAAAGAAATTTAATGTACGACTATAAATTTCTTTTTAATTGTATTTTTATGGCTCTTTTATGTTTTTTACAATGTCTTATCACATTTATAATAATATTACACATTTATTACATAGATAAAATAGTCTGGATTATAAATTAAGGAATATAAAAAACATTGATTCAAAAGTATTCTTTACACTTTAATAAATATGACATAAAACATCAGTTTTAAAGCTACTCCTGATGTGACAAATAAATTTGCTTTTATGTTTCATTTCAACACTAATTTTATTTTATCCATTATACAGTGAAAAAATTTGATTACATATTTATCCAAGATCCTTAAATTTTTATAAAGATAAGTTCTGTAATATATATCTACTCCTCAGAGTATAATAATTTCAATATGAACAAATAAAGTTTTTATATTAAAAATATATAAAAATTTATATAAAAATTACTTAATTTCATAATAGTTCAAACGGGTGAAGAATTACAGCATTAAAATTAAAAAAATATCTAACTCTGCTATATATATATATATATCTTTGGTTTTTAATTTTAAATATTTCAAATCAAATATTTAGCGATGTTATAATCACACACACACACACATATGAACAGTGAACATCTAAGAGAAATTTGTAGAAAGAAATTTCAGATTCAGAGCAATCTCAGAAAAATTATTCTATTATAATTTTTGAAATGAAAACCTACTCTCTACAAGAAAGAAACTATAATTACATATTTATTACATAAGTAAAAAAAAGCCATAAAATAGCAATAATTGTTGCTTACAAGATGAATAATCAGTTGCTACAATTAAAGCCTTTAAATGTACTCAAGAATATTACAACACTAGACTTAACATCTGTTTTAGCAATTTTAATTTAATATAAAAGGAAAATAAACATACTAAAACTAAAAAAATTTAGAAAATTTCTAAAATTTATTGGTTAAATTATGATAGAAATTAATATATTGTTATCTGATATGTATTTTGCTATAGTGTTTAATAAGCAAATGGTGAAAAGAGCTTTAACTTATTAAAAAACATTTAGCATAACTTTTTTCATATTTAATAGTATTTATAGCAAACCTTGTTTTTTTTATAAAATAATTTAAAATCCTTCTACCACTTTAATACTACAGTTCTATAAAAATGGAAGTAATTTTAAAGAATTAAGTGTTTATAATGAATGCAATTCAATAGACTCATTTTTCAGCTTCATTACAATTGACAGAGATTTCAAAGGTATTTATGATCTACAAATAACTTTTTAAACTAAATACAGCTAAAATTTGAATTTGTGCTAAACAATTGTCAAAAATTATAGCTGCATTTAGTATAATTTTAACATACTACTTTTAAACTGAATTACTAGTAAAATGAACACAAAATAAAAGAAAATATATTATTCATTATGTATTTCCTATTAGCATCTTAATGTATGCTAATTCAAAATTAGTAAGTCATAATGTCTATTCTGTCTTAAATATAAATTAAGTGAATTTAACCCATAATACATTTTGTTTTAAATGATTTTATTATTTAGAAATAAATAAAAAAATTTAAATAAATAAAAAATAAGAAGGGCTCCAACAAAAAAGTATGAAAATAAATTCCCCTAATATTCCATGTGACCAATTATTTGAAATTTTACTAATAATTAAGGTAAGCACAAATCAAGTTTCTGAAACTCAAAAATATCTATAATGATCTTATCATTTTTTCAGATATCTAATTAGCTTAAGACAATTGTTGGAATTACATCAAAAGAAATAAATATTAATAAATTTCAGTGACTCTAGTAGGTAATACACAAAAAATTATATATATATATAATTTTTTGTGTATTACCTACTTTTTTGTGTATTATTTTTGTGTACAAAAAATTATATATATATATATATTAAAATACAAAGAAATTTATTCCATCTATTTTAGATTTTGATAAAAATTTCATGCTTTTTATGGGTATACATTTTTTTAATCATTTTTTTCTTTTCCTTTCTTTGGATCTTGTTATATTCATAATATTTATTTTCTTTTATCTAGCAAAGGATAGAATAAATTAAAAAAAAATATTATTACTTTAAGAAAGGTTAAACAAACTACCTGAGATCCTTGACTTATATCAAAATTTTTTATGCTATGGGTATTTCATGCACAGATTCATGGTAATTTACTGCATTATAATTATATATTATATCTATATATTTTTCTTTATAAAATAACATTCAGGCAGGTTTTCTATTAAGAAATGTTAACTATGAATGACAATTTCACGGAACTTTTACTCTCCCTTGAAATTGGCATTCATAGGGAATATTACTTTAGTTTATTATAAATTTGTATGAGAGTCCATTGTGAATTCAAGTATTTAAATTTTAGATATAATGAGTATTTTATTTTTAGTAAATTATATATATATATATATTCCTAGTGACTATACTGCATTATATTCACTAAGTATTGTGGTCTGAAAGCAATGGTTAATGTTTTTAACTATAAACAGAACATTAATTTTTTAAATTAGCAACTTTAGTTTTCTATGAAGTTTTAACTGTGTGAATGCTATTTCATTTTATTATTTAGATTAAATTATTGTTTAAATTAAAAAAACAATTTAAAGTTAATTATCTTATTTTCAAATGAAATTTAAATCTCATAAACATTTACACTTGAACTGCATTCTGAACATTTGTTAAGCTGAATATTGGTATGACAAAAATACTTGGATATCTTAAGCTTTCAACATAAATTATAACAACAAGATCAACATAAATTATAAAATCTGATGCAATATAAAGTTTATTCTTAATTTTTAAAGCATTATCAATTAAGAATAAAATAAATGAATATATTAATCAAAGTATGTTTTAACAAAAAATAATAGAATTTTAATAGAATTTAAGAATATTTTTTAAAGATTATTTTTTATCAAAATTATATTTCAAACTTTCTTAAAAGATTAATTTTTAAGTGTAATAAAATTGATTCAGATATCTTTAAAATGTACCAAAAATTCTATTAGTATTACAAGGCTTTCAGAAAATATTTCGATAATTAAAACACAATACCTATATAACATTAAATATACTGTAAAAAAAATTAATTGGTTCAAAAAGATAAAATTAAATAATATTTAATGTAAAAAAAAATTGCATGTTAAAATAAATAATATATGTAAATTACTTTAAATTAAATAAATAAAATATATAATTAAACTCATAATATAGAGTAAAAGATCTGGTACCTCAAATCAGTTACATCTTCATTCTTGAAATAAATCTACTTTTCTAAAACATCAATTTGGTTTGAAGTAATTGAAAGACAAAATTTGTACTTTTTATCAGGAAATCAAACTTATTTACCTAATAAATTCTTTTTGAGAAACAAAAATTATTATGACATTTAAAATGTCTGAAACACACGTACATTTACAGGCGGTGTATACATATAATTTCTTCAATAACATAAGACTATTGTAAATAATAAATTTTTCAAAATAGTTTCAGGTTGAAGTAATAATTTCAATTATTTTAATGTAAACTAAACTTTTTTTAAAAAAGTGCATATTAAGAAATAAGTTATTCTTATTTTAAAATGTTAATATAATAACACAAAAAAATTAACATTTTATTTATACACAAAAATATTTATTCATAGGGCAATCTTTTTTAACAATAAAACCAATCTGCATTAATTAAAAGAATAAACAGATCTTCTTCATACTTGAAATCAGTGTCTAACTTATTCAACACCAATTAAATTTCAATATATTTATAAATTTATTTGTTTTAAAAAATAATAATATCATGATTAATAAAAATTAAGTTTTCTTTGGTTCAAATTTTTAAATCGTTTCAATTTATACCTTTGTTCTAATAAATTTTTTCAATGAGTAAAGAGTATGAAAAAATTGTGTCTGTAAGATAATGAGGGACAATATAATTGAAAGTAAAAACACATTTCATGAAATATTTTGTGAAAATATTTTCCAAAATAGAGCACATTTACAAGCATTAATTATTTCAAGAAAACATTAGATGTTTACTTTTAAATGGAATGATATATAAGTATAAAATATAGAATGAATTTCTTATTCATGAGGTGATATTTTCAAAACATGTAGTTTATAAATAATTTTCTTATAAAAATGAAACTCATAAGATAGTTTAGAAATGTTTTGTGAATAGACATGATTGAAATTTTAATCAGTCATATGCAAAAAAATAAGCTCATAATTTTTACATTAAATACATCTCAAATATATTTTCGATAGGAAATATCTGCTGTGATAAAATTTCAATTAAAATCAAGAGGTATCTAATCGTATAGTCCTGAGCTTAAGGCGATCAGCTAATACACATGCTGCTTCATTGGAGCCACCACAGTATTTGGAAGAAGAGAATACAGTCAACAATTTGCCATTCAACTGAACCTAGAATAAATGAAATTCAATTTATACTTACAGTATCATTGGAAAATGAAAACCTTAAAATAATATATATCACTAAATTAAAAAAAAAAAAAAAAACATTGTCAATAATATAAAAAATATCAAATACAAAATAACAAGATATTAAAATAATCATTAAAAACATGTTAATTTTGTACATGGTAAACTTACTTAAACACATGTCAGAAACTATACCAATATTCATGAGATATATTATGTCATATGGTGCATAATTTAGATAAATTAAAAAAAAAAAGATTGTCTCATTTTTTTTTTAAACTTAGATTTTAAATTGGAATTTGTATATACAGTGCAACAATAGATTAATAATAATCATCAAAAAATATCTACTTAATGATTAATGCATCAATTAATCTAATTGTATCAAGATATTTTTTTTTTATATTTCTTTTATATTTGAGAGAGAATTATTAAAAATGTTGAAAGTTGATTAGGAAGTTTTATTTATTATTACCATAGATATTTAATAACTGGAAATTTTCTAGTTAGATAACACAATAACAGAATTTAGTAATAAGAGTTGATATAAATGATTTGACAATTTCAAAGTTTACTATTCAGCTACTGCCTGAAGCATATGCAAATGAAGACAAACAAATAAAATATTTATCGGTTATCTTCAAAAAAAAAAAAAAAAAAAAAAAATTTAAATTAACAGTAATTTCCAGTAAATTTAAAAATAATAGTAAATTTATGAAATTTGATAAATACATTTCCTGTAATTATAAGATTTAAAAGCAAAGCACTCTATAACAAAGATTTTTTTTATCAAAGACACATAATAATAATAAAAACAGAAATATGCATACAGGTCATAAAATTGAAAATATTTGATAATACGTTTATCATCATTTTTATTTTATTGAAGAAAAATAATTTTTAATATTAAAACATAAATAAATAAAAGTATTTAATCCATTGATTTTAGTACAGATTTATGAATGTCATTTTTTATTGTATATGAAAGCATAGTTGTTCAAAAAGGATGCATGAAAATATAAATGTTCAAAATTGATCATCTTTTCATCATTTTATAAGAATATCTTAAAAAATAAAAAGAAGGAAAAAACCAAATAGAAATATTGGATATTTTCAATATATTGAAAAATAAAAGGATTTAGCATCTTGTTTTGTTAAGTTCCAAGTCATGTTAGCATTGCTGGGAATGAACTTGCAGATAATGCTGCTAAAAATGCCTCTGACATTTTACATAAAGCATTAACATTTTTTGATATTAAACAAATTATCAAAGATTTATTTCCTTCCACTTGCAAAAAACATGAGATTTGCAGGCGAACAATAAATTATATAGAATATCCTCCCACATTTTTCCATTCCCAGTTGCTCTCATATGAATAGTTTATGTAAAACACACCTTCGTATTAGACACACTAGATTTACACACAAGCACTTATTCTTGTCTTGGAGAGCTACGATTTGAGACGTGTAATGTACCATATACAGTACATCACATTTTAATTGTCTGTCCTAAATTCAATGATTTATGCATAATGCTTTTTAATACTATAAATTTAATTTTATCAGACTTGATTGGGTTTAAACTACATAGAAATTTGTCTTTTTACAAGCAATTGGTTTTTTGAACTCTATTTAAGATTTTTATTCATCTTAATCCTTTACATATGCTTTTCTTGAACATTTTAATACATTTAATCCTATACATCTGACTAATCTTTTAACACAGAATTTTTACCAATAGTTTTAAATATTGTATGGTGCAGGAATGTCCAATATAGGATCTTGTATCAGTAAACCTCACAAAATCAATCAAAAATTCTACAATTTTGCATAATTAATATAGGCTTCTTTTTTCAATATATTTCTCAAAAAAAAAGTAATATAATTACAAATAATACAAATATTTCTCTCTTTGATATAGGATGATTAATTTGAAGACTTGATATGATTTTGACAGCCTTATAATAATTAATAGTCAGATATCAATTTGACATGGAAAATTATATTAAAATACATGAAAATTAGAAACAAATCATAGAAATTGCACTTTTTGTGATAAATAACATTCTACACCCATTTATTCATTACAGATTATTTTATCAAATTTATATAGCAGATTAAATAAAAATAATTTAATGTAGATTAGTAAAAAGTAAACAGAATTCAAGAAATAACACAGTTAAGATTAATTAGAATAATTTTTGTGCATTAATAAAATATTAATTTTAATTCTTACTTTGAAACCAGCTTGTTGAACTTCATGTGCACGAATAACATGGGACAGACCATTTGAGTTCAGAAAATTTTCTAAAGCTTCACTTGAGAAAACATGAGCTGTTCCTCTTTTGGTGTTGGGCAGAAAACCATTATTTGCTTCAACATCAGTATTTATATTTTCAATACTGAAAATTATTTAAGTTAAAAATATAATTATGGTAATTAAAAGCAATTTTTTTTAAAAATTTGCATGCATCTGAATTTGAAAAATGAATCAATTACTTCAATAAATTCATTATTTTATACAGATTACCATACCATAATTAAAACTAATACTTAATTTTTCTCAATATTGTGAATTGTATATAAATTTAAGTTCATACAAATTTATTTACCCCATAAGCAAATATTATAAATAGACAAGTAAGTATCTGTAAAGAGTATTTTCAAATTCTATAATCCTTAGGAATTTTCACTTTCTAAAATTATAAGTTTTACAGTACTTTCTCTTTCCTTAGATATCATTTTACAGCTCTTTATTCTCAAATTTTAGTAAACAGAATTCAACCATTTCAACTTTGATCTTTCTCTTTGTGGATTAGTGTATAATTCTATTACCATAATTTTCTCATGAATAACTGTTTCCTTCACTCTTTCAATGTATCTTATCTACAGTGTTCTTTTAGCATTGATGCACAAAAAACATATAAAAGCTAACATATAGAATTTAATTTAAAAAAAAACATTACTTTTAAGTTAAATAAAAATAGCTATATTGGAAGTTTCATTAACAAATTTGTAACTTACTTCATTGGATCATTCCACATAAGTTCCCATGCTAAAGTGCTTTCTCTTTCTGGATCTGATAAAGGTTTAGGTATTTCATTTATAGCATTTAAAGAACCAAATCCTAACCAAGGGGGTGGAATACCACCATGAACACAGAATACCTGAAAAATAAATATAGGCATATCTTATTATTGGAAAAACTAAATAAATTTTGGTCTGAAAATAAGACACTATTTGACAAACAGTAACTTACATGTTATAATTTTTGTATAAAATAAAAATTTTAAGCATAGAAAAAATTATAAATACTAAAAAGAATAATTACAGTTGAACAATTATGAATTTTTGGCTTATAAATATTTGCACTTCAGTTTCTGTCAAAAATATAGTGCATTCTCTGCAATAAAAATTAAAGTAGCAAGACTTAATGATATCAATGTAATAATGCACAATACCAACCACCAAGAAGCCCAGGGAAGATCATCTATTTGAAACTTTTGCTCAGGTTGTTAAATGTTACAAAACAGTCATTGTGAAGAATAAATTTCCATTCATACAGCTGGAGATCCTTACTGAGATGGATAAAGTCCCTATAGGAAATCATCTGCCTAAAGTTCATGGCTTTCGTTTAGTGTCTGGAGCACCGAACCTTGTATGTGTCTACCTTAATACCATGAAATGGGTTAAAAAAGTCTCTAGTGGTAACAAAGTCAAAGGTGTTTTTAGTTTCAATAATAATTGAGAATGAAATGTTTTATGCTTTTCATTAAAATAACTATATTTCCTAAAACCCACAAATTACAGAATGCAGTCACAAAGTTTCAATAATGATAGTAAAATTAACTATATTATAATTACAGCTATTGTAAAATAAGCATGTATTATTTAATCAATAAAAGTAGCAACAAATAGAATAACAGGGCTTCTGAAAATTTCTTACCATACAGAACTGAATATTTCCTACAAATTAGGAAAAACAAAGAGATGTCAATTTAAAGAGGTAAAGATTGTAAGTTACAAACATCCTTCAGAATTCTTTATTTGGTTGTATGTAATCAACTACCATCCAACGATGGAGGGAAAAAGTAATTTCTGATCATTATAGATGAATATTCCAGAAAAGTAACAACTATTTCTAACTAGAAAAAATTGGATGTTTTTGAAACCTTTGTGCAATTCTAAAAAACTGAAAGGTTTCTTAAGAGAAAAATAATTTATAAGAACTCACCAAGGTACAGAATTTTGTAATCCAAACTTCTTTTGAATTTGAGAATTTCTTTGATAAGCATGGAATCAAGTACAAACACATACATAACAGTGCAAGCGAGCCTTGGATTGTATTTTAAGGTTAACAAGTTTGAATATAAGCTCATCTGCAAGTGCCTTGCAATTTTGCACTAGAGTCAGGTGTCAAGGTCACACCAAAGCTGGCATCCTGCTCTCCACGTCCACCTCACAGCATTGGAAGGACTTGGACATCGAAGATTAACAATGAACACATCCTCAACTCTCAGAACTTCAGGAATCTAGTGAGGGCGAAAACGGTTACCCTCCTATCATTGCCAACAGCAAATGATGCTTCCCTTTGCTGATCTTAACAGAAAGCAGCATAAATCTACTGAGCCACTGAAACTCGGGAATCAAGAATAAGTGAATCCAAGCCTACTTACTGTAAATGAATGGAAGTATCTAAGAGGTACAACCTGATGATAATGGATAATATCAAGACGCTTCTTCAATCTAATGGATTTCTTCAGAAATTCTGAACAATAGCCCTTATGTTTTACATTTGTATAGAATCATGTATAGCAGTTAAAATCAAAGATTAAGTTCTCAAGAACAAATAATAGAAAAAAAAAGAATAAGACCAGGTAGATCAGAAATTAAGTCTATAAGAAGATAAAATGTAATCAGACACAAATACAGAGTGAAATCCAATTAATCTCTTGCTCCCATGTTCATTTATTCCAAGAATTAAAGATTCAGTTCCTTGATGAAATATCTATTTTAGAATAAAAGGTACTCAAAATATTTAACTATATTCATTTAAAGATGTTGAGAGGTATGGTGCACAAAATAACATTCAATGTGATAAGAATTTATTAATTTCAGAGCTATGGATCATAAAATTTCAATCTTATTTTTAGTTATCAATATTATTCAAGAAACAATCTTATATGGATCTATTTCCATTTTTTTTAACTATCTTCAAGAACAAAATTAATCATTTGCATACTCCAATCTCTTGGGTTTAATTGGAAGATCCTTTATAATGTTGCAATTTTAATGGTCAGCAGCGTGTAAACTTTTATCAAATATAACTCACAAAATTGTAAATAAGAATAAGCATTTATGATATTAGTTTCTAATGAACACTGATTTTATTGGTTTCAATGGTTTTTAAATTTAATGAGCTAGATAATTTAAGATATTTTCATAACTACAACTTTATATTCATTAAAAGTGGTTAAGGTATTAGCTGTAATCATTAACAAAGAATATCCTGTATGCATATACATATATATACAATGAATAACTGAAATTTAAATATTAAACAGTTTTGAAAACAAAAAATCAAAGTAGGTAACAATACTGATATTTTTTTAAAAAAATGAGACACAAATATCATTTGGAAAATAATATGAATTTTTATTTTTATAACAAATCTACTGAGTCCATATTGCAGAAAAAGGAAAAAAAATTAAATCCAATTTAAATTAACCATAAAATAGATGTTCTTCTGTTTTATTGTCAATGCGTTGCTGGCTTGAATCAATAGAAAATAGCTTCTCAAACCAATGCTTTGGTCTCTACATAAGAAATCATTTTATTAAAAAATAAACTTCAGCAATATTTTTAATTTTGATTCCAATAAGTTGAAGCCATAGAGTCATCACTCAGTATGGGTGTCATGTTCAAATCAATTTGAATATTATTAAAGGCATTTGGCTCCAACCGATTCGAAACGACTTCTGGAATCAGGGTTTCAAATACTTGGAAAATATTCTTCAAACATGAAATTGTGAAGACGTGATAAGTGGTTTTAAAGAGAATAATAGAAGTTTTAAAGGATTTTAAGATAATGTCAAATGACAAAAGAGATGTTGATAAGCTGGGGCACAAGGAAAGTTGGTGAACCAGAGAGGCATGCAAGAAAATTTTAATCAGTCAAAGACACAAATTAGAAACGATAAAAATTTCAGGAAATTTTTAAAGCAATACTGCTAAAGATTTGAAAATTATTTAGAACAACAGTTAATTTTTTTGTTTTTCTTTTACAAATGGAAAAAATTGTAATTAAAAAACATGTCTTGATTACTAGTAAAAAATCATAAAAGGATTTTTTCTCATCTCCGATGACGCTCAGACATTTGATGGTAAACTTAGCCTATTTTGCTGCCACTTCAAGAATGTGATTTGAAGGCAGGCTGTAAATTCGTCAACAAATCAGATTTATGATGCCATCTCAATTGGATATCATAATTAATCATGTGTGACTTAGATGACATGTTATCTGTCATTATAGATATCTTAAACAAATGAGAATTGTAATAAAGCGAAAAAAATCATGATCTCAGCGGAAACAACAAAAACAACCACTTTATGGTTAAAAAAATCCCAATACATATACAGAGAAATATATTTTTTTTAATTTCACAACACATATGATTTTAACAGCACAAAAGATTGAAAAATTCATGAATTACTTTTTTGCTGCAAATAAAGGAATAAATATTTAAACTTTTGCAAATAAGAACTTTTTAATATTAATATAAATATGTTTATTTATTTATAATATAAATGATTACCAAAATTATATTATTTAAGATAATTGGAAAAATTCTTTTCACCTTAAATTTTGATGCTTTAATTAACAAATCATATAATACAGAAATAAACCTTTTAATGCAGATTTATGGTACACAAAATTTTTATTTTATTTGGAAAATAAAATAATTGTTTAAGTCATTCTAAAATTTACCTTTCCATCAATAACTGCTGCTAGTGGCATAACATCAAAGCATTCGTTGATAGTATTCCACACTTCTTTTCCTAATTTATCACCAAACTTTGCCAAACACTCTCTAGGAAGGCAAAATAATTATAATATAAAAACAAATCAATGAAAGAGACATAAAATACTTCAAAACAAACTCTTTATCGTTTGAATCAGAATAATGTTTACAAATGCATTATTTTTATTTATTCTGGGTATTAATTTTATTTTGACCTAGATTTGATAATTAAAAAATAAATAATTAACTTAATAGAAGAGTAATTCAGTCATTCATTCAGAATTTTTTCAATTAATTTGCATTAACATGCAGAGTGGGAAGTTGATTTTTCTGTAGTAATTTACATATTCACCCAGAAATGAGTTATACTATAAGGGATACCTAAATATTTTGAAATAACAGGTCAAAAGGTTCATGGCATAAATATATTTAAACTACCCACAAGACAAATTGACATTGATACAAACACTACAATTAAATTTGGAGAAGTGCAGCATTAGCTACAGAATTTCACAAAGCCATGGTGCTCAGTGAAGAGCTCCACTGTAGAGAAGTAGAGGACACTCATAAGAAATTAAGAGAGAGATGTTACAATCTCTTTTTCTGGCTCTATCATTGTGCTGGCAAGGAGACAGGATTGGAATAATAAGGAAGTTTTGCACATGAGTCAGAAAAAGTTTTTTTTTAATCAACCTCTTTTACAACTCAAATTAACTGGAGTTGCTTCAGTACTTTGAATATAAGGAAAAAGAGCTGAGCTATAGTAGGTTCTTAAAAAATATCATTATGGCTAATTATTTCTTCATAATTAGCCATAATGATATTTTTATGGTAATTGGAGAACGCGTTGTTAGGATGATGTATGGACCATCTTGATGAGGTGCACATTTTGATATTTTTTTCAGTTTATTATTTACAGGGGGTGTCAGGTTACTGAGACTTTAACACTGAAAGAATAAAACATTTGTTTCTTTTTTCTTATTATAGTAGATTTTTCTTCTGTCCTGCTCCATTTTGATATGCTCTTGAAGTTCATTTGTGATAGATGCAAGCTTCCTGAAATATGGTATGATATCAGGGGTAAAATTGTCATTTTCATTGACAGCTTTCAAGTCTTGTACATCATCAGCAATTCTTAATTCTTTACCGAATTGTAGGAATGCATGTGTATGGCCAGTTGCATTACATACAGCAATATTCATGATGCAATAAATCAGTGGTGATTCTAAATGATCGTTAGTGTTGTTGTCTCAAACAAGGGTTGCAAGATGAGGTTTTAGGTCTCTATTCTCATATTCATACAAGCAGACAAGTATCAAGTTTTGATTGATAATGATGATACAATATTCTTGTTGAAGAACAGAACTATTGAGCTGCAGTCTATATTCGCTGATGATTTGGGGAGGTATACCAAGTTTCATGAAAACTTCTGCAATCAAGATTGTGGCACATTCACTCACAGTTGTTTGAGCAAGTGGAAATCCTTCTACTGTTCAAGTAGCGCAATTTTCAATAATAAATATTGAAGATAACCAGTTTTAGTTCTTGGTAATTGTACCCAAATCTCAGGGAGTAAAAAAAAAAAAAAAAAAAAAACTTTGAAAAAGGTTTGTGAGTTTTTGATCAGTAGCTCTATAATGATATCGTTCAGAAGAGTTCTTCACATAATTACTAATATATTTTCTCATTCCAATTTAATAATAAAGTTTGGCAATTCTTTGAAATGAGGTTTTATCTCTATAATGGCCAGCCAAAAGATCAATGACACTTTTTCATGGATTCATACTCTGAAGAAGGAATGGCCAGTTGAGCTTCTTTGGAATCAGCATCTGGTACATATTGATAGAGAATAGTTTGATTCATCAAAACTCCTAATTCAGTTCAATCGGCCTATTCTGTTTCCTAGGTAGATTCAAAACTTTCAATTATTTTTCTCAAATTTTCATTTTTGGGTTGAGATTTTTACAGGTCTTTAGAACTTCTAATAGACATGTTTACAATGCTAAATTAATAACTTTATAAGGAGATTCTTGTTCATCATACTTACGGAAATGGAGCATGTCATCAACAACATTTGATTTTCCAAGCATATACAAAACTTTCAATTTGTAAATTTGTATTTCAAATGACCACTGAACAGGTAGTTCAGTTGGAGACTTTAAGAACCCATCTTAATGGTTGGTGAACAAAAGCCACAGTAATTTGAGATCCCTCAAAATAGCCATAGAACTCCTTTAAAATCTGTACTATAGCAAAAGCTTCTCTATCTGTTGTTAAATAGTTGCATTCTAACAGTAAAAGCAACCTACTTACATATTCAACAGAATGTTCTTCTGCTCTATTACCTTGAAATAATATAGCTCCAAATGCTAAATTATTTGTATCTGTGAGAAAAATGTATGGTTTTGTTCCACATGCTTACTTGAACACAGATGTTGTAATAAATTTTCGAATTTCAAATGTTTTTTTGTTGGTTACATCACAATTTCAATAGATTTTTTTTTATAAGATTACTAAAAGGTCGAAGAATTTCCATAAAGTTCTGTATATGTCTTTGAAACCATGAACATGTTTACAGAAAAAGTAGTATTTTTTTAACGTTTTTTGATGGAGCATTTCTCTGGATAAGTAAAACATTTTTCTAGATCAACTTTGATTCCATTTTGGTTGACCCAAAATCAAAAATATTTTATATGAAAGGAAGTGACATGGCACTTCTGTTAGATTGCAGTTTGAAGAATACTAATGTCTCAAAAACAACTTGGAGATCTGAGAGACATTAAAAGTTTTTGACAAAATAAATACATCATCAAGAAAAATTAATAGGTACATTATTGAAACCGTTCTAGAAATGTTCTATCAAAATCTGGAATGCAGTTTAAGTCTGAATGGCATTTGTAGATATCAACAAGTTCCAAATGGACATACAAATGCTGTTTTGTCTTGCTTGATAAGCAAGATGAACTTTTATTTAATGATAACCTGATTTAAAATCGATTGTTGACATGAATAGAGTAGGTTTCACCTCATGCGATAAGACATCCATTTTTGGAGGTGGATAGGTGTTTGCCACTGAAATTGAAATCTCTTTTCTGTAGTCCATGCACAAATGCAAATATCGATTAAGACTTTGGTATCAAAATAACTGGAGAGACATATGGTAATTTATATTCTTAGGTTATTCCTTCAGCCAGAAGCTTGTTTATTTGATGCTTTAAAATTTCTTTTTTAGCAGGTGTCATTCTGCAAGGTAGCACACAAACTGGAAGGTGATTGAAGTGATTCAGAAAAATGCCATTGTCTTTTGTGGAGGCCTAAGACATCCTGTTACATATAAAAAGTTAATTCTGAAAAGAATTCTGTTCTATTTCATTTTAAATATTATATATTCTGTTAAAATAATTTTTCTTGCACATTTATGTTTACAATAATTGTTAAAATGTCAGTCTTCTAAATAAACTCATCAGAAAATGTCATATCAATGATTATTAGTTCAAATGTGAGACCTTTTTGTTTAAGCTGATAGTTCAAATTTTCGTCAGCCACTGAAATGTGTAGCACCAGTGTCGGCAAATAATGATGCTTGCTAGCTACAAATGGAAATTTCATTAATCTCAATAGGCCAATGATTGATATTCATATTGCGGTTTGGGATTTCTAGCACTAAATTGCTCTCTATAAAACCTGGTCAGTTCCATTGGAAGTATAGTTTTTCTATGAATATATGCCTCAATCATTTGCATTTCTTTTTTGCTTCAATGTAAATTAACATATGAATCCATTTTCTTTATGAGCTCATCTGGAGGCACCCATTAACAACAAACATCAACAAAAAGTTCCAATGTCTAATGCTTTTGAACAAGCTCATTTTTTCAACTGGTCCAGCATTAAGTTTTTCCAATTTTCAAAATCTTGCACATTTGATTCTGCTAACTATCTTTCAAAATAACTTCTGAGCTGGAAACAATAAACTTCATAAGTTTTATTCATATTTTGCAATATTTTGCGAGTAGCAAAAAGATACCATAACTTCCTGTGCTCAACTTAGATCTTTTTAATATTATTTCTCTGATATAATAAATATCTTGAGCTTTATCATTGGTTTCTCTTGCAATTAGTTCTGCAATATCAAGTGGCAAAACACTAAGTAAATATGCAACCAATTTTCTTTTTTAACTTTCAAAATTTTAACTGGTATTGAAACAAATTTCAAAACAATGACATATCATTTTCTTTAGGCTCAAAAGCTGTCATTAACCTTTTTTTATTGTACATTTAAAATAAAATGTACCAGTCATATTTACATCAGTTATTGGCTGAATAAATGTTTGAGGCTTAATTTTTTTATTTTAGGTTCCTAATTCAAAATTTTGTTGTTTTCCTTCGAAATTCTTTCTTATTTTTAACTTCCTCATAAAAAATTTATTTTTGTCTTTTTCTGCTGCTTCTCGTTTTATTTCCAAATTGAGTTAGTTTTTTTTATTTATTTATCAATTATAATTTGGAAAACACTTTTACAATTTTTTTTTATCATATTTTTCATTTTTCGGTATTATTTCCTTTATTTCTATCATTTTGGAATGAGGGGAATAGCAATGCTCATTTTATCAGTCACTAAAAAGTCAGATTTTCCTTTCCTAGATAAGTCATGTTGACCTGAAGAAGAAGAGTAAGGGTATATGGGGATTATACTCTAATATGATATGGAAATTATATTACAAGTCTTCTGTGATTTTAAAGAAAATTTCCAACTGTTCTATGATAGTTTTATTTTCAATGTAATTTTACTGTTTTCCTTCCCATCAATGTTACAAACTTCAATCAAATTTTCTTATTTTCTAATAACTGTAAAATTTACAGCAAATCATATAAAATATCTTACATAGATTAGAATACTCAAATATCATTTTGATGAAAAAATGGAATATCCTTCACTTGCATTTGGATTTCCGGATAACCAATTTCTTTCAGTGTTTTTATCAAGTAAACGAAAAAATTGCATTGTCTTTTACCTAGAAATTACTTTTTCACACATGTCAATGCTTATTAGTTAATTAATAAACATTTTTTCTGTTTTAAGCATTCATATTTAAATAAATATGCAAAATTTTATTACATCTCTTGATTTTTAAATTACAATATAATAAATAAATGCAAATAATTAGTTGTGATATAATATATCAAAACAAGAACCAAATAATCATTTCCTTTCTGTTATTAAGTAGATTGTTCAAGATTAAATAAAATCATAAACCAATAATATTAAATAAGAGCAAACAGAAAGACATAGAATTAAATTTTTAACATTTAGTATCATTATTATAAACTATTCAGGGGATAAAAATTAATAGAAAATAAGTCACTCAACTTTTTCCAAGATACAATCGGATTCTTTAATATTATCAACCAAAATATAAACATATTTCTAAAAAAAATATATATTATGAACCAATACAAATAAAATATGAATATAATTATATGTTGTTTATTTCATTTTATTTATTAATTATTTTTATTTAAACAAAGCATACATGTTTTTAGTTATACATAAAAATGTTTAAGAGAGAAATTGAAATTAAAGAGAATAATTAAAATTGGATGATCTTCAAAATATTTATAGTTAAAAAAATAATGCAAATAAAATTAAATGGAAAAAGAAGTAAATATTACACAATATTAGCTTATTTTATTTAAAATCAAACTATTAACTATTAAAAATATATGCATTTAAAAAGTAATTATTTTATAAAATTTAAGAAAACATTATAAAATATTTACTATTTTTAAATTAACATGCTTTCAGTAAAATACATTTTCATTTGCATATGTTTTTAGTAATAATAACTATTACGAAAAATAACCCAAGGCTCAAGTATGATTAAGAAATATTCATTATTTCACTATTGAATATGATAATTCATAATTATTAAAATGCAATTAAATTTTATTTATATTTATTACATTAAATGCATACTAAAAATTTCATTTTGTATTTCTGTAATATGACAAAAATGAAATTTGCTTTAAATAACATTTAAACGAAATTAAGTACTTAAAAAATGCTTTAGAATCGAAAAAAAGTGAAAAGTTAAAATAATGAAATATGTGATGTAACATATACTTGATGAAAAAATCCAACTTCATCACAAGACATTTGATGCAGCACTAAAAACTCAAATATCTAGATAAAATTTTCAATTTTTTGTATAATTTTTTGGAAGAATCAAATTATTATTTAAATTACATTATGAAATAAGTTATCAGAAAATTAGCTTTAGTTCTGATTTTTATAGAGAAATATCATAAATGAAGTCATTAACTCTATCATAGACTTTATATTAGAAAATAAAAATAGTAATGTTTGGAAAGATAAAATAACTATTGTTAAAAATAATTACCTGTGAAATGTAAACATTTGTTGAACTGATCTAACTTCATGATTGCCTCTCAACAACAAAAATTTTTCAGGGGCCAAAATTTTTTGCGAAAACAAATATGCAACAACCTTTAAAACATAAAACAAAAAATTAAAATATTTTCCAATTGAAAGCAAAATGATAATATTAAACAAAAAATTATAATAAAAATCAATATTTATTAACTGTAATAAAAAATTATGTACCTTTTTAATTAATATACTCATTTATATCATAATTTTTACTCACTATATATACAAAAGAAACTCAACGGCAATGTGATAGCACTTTGCACACTCTAAGATTTACGCCTTGAACTGGACACAATCGATTCAGCCATTTATCACTTAAGTGGACTGATAAAACTGGGTATTGATAAACTCTGAGGGTTTGGAGTTAGGCTGTTCACCTAACTGGGACATATTTTTCAAATCCCAGGGACCTTGGTCCTACAGAGCTATTGAGTCCCTGATTTTAAATGTTTTTATATATATAATGAAATTAGTAGAAAACAAGATGCTCTTAATAAAGTTAAACTTGTACATAATGATGTTTACTTTGGTCCCTTCTTAAAATAATAAACACTTTTTTAATATGACTGTCTATAATAATATTTCTAATTTTTATGAATCCTACAGTACATATTTACTCATTTTTCATTATCTAGAAAAAAAAAACATTAAATGGAAGCATGTAGAAATTTTATAATTGTGTATTCTCTTTCCAGGATATTCTGTTATGATGAATAAAAAATATTCACTGAAATCAAAACTTTGAGATCCAGTAATCAAATTTTTAACAGGTATTTATTTTCGAAATTTAAGGTGTCTCATAGGGGTTGTTCTACAGCATATTTGATAGAGACAGTGTGGAAGAGGTTAATATGCATCTCATTCTTTTCAAAAATGGTTAGAAAAGAAAGCTTGAATTTGCTTTGTTTCTTCTGAGAGTCAATAAGTATTTTTGTTTTGACTAATTGCTTCTTGAAATAACTTTGCAAGATATTAAAAGTTTTTAATTACAATGCCAGACATTATGCAATAATAATTAAAAATTTCAAATAATTAAAGTATTAAAACAAGTTGATTCTGCTAAAAAGTATGGAATTTTGCAATCAATAATAGCAACACTTACATAAAAGAGGCAATATTAAGGACTTAAAAAAGTTAAATAATAATAATAAAAACTGAAACATATTAAAAGTGCAGCAAATGAAAATGTTAATGAAGTTAAATGAGAAAATAAAGCTTACCATTAATGGAACAATGCTTCAGAAAAAGCAAGAAATTTACTTATTTGATAATAAAAATAATGACTTCAAAGTTTATAATGGAGGTAATTATGCAACCTTTTCATTGTAAGCATTATAGTACTGTTTAAAAAAAAACATCAAGTTCTTTTTATGATGTTCATCGTAAGCTGGAGAAAAATGAAGAATGGGGCAACATATTCTCCTGATGTGTGCAGATGAAACTGGTTTATTCTGCAAGCTCATGCTGGATAAAATAACGGCAATTAAAAATGAAAAAGTAAAAGTTGAGCAATGCGCAAATATTAGAATTAATAGTCAAAACTTTTAATCACTATAAAGTTTAAAAAGTCATGGTGTTTTAATGTAAAAATTTGCCAAGAAACTACATGGCAAAAAACGGGAATGATAGAGGACATGTTTAACAAGTGGCTATTTGATGTTAATAATAAAACAAAAAGAAATACCAGTAAATTGCTTTCATTGTAGATGATTACTCACCTGACAACAATGCTCAGTTTAAAAAAAAAAATAATTTTTCCTACTAATTAGAATTTTATCTTAAATGCTAAATTTAAGCAATGTTGAGAGTGTAAAAGGATAATCATAAGAAAAATTCAAAATTTAATTCCCAAATTGGAATTAACTTCCAAATGTTTTTAAAATCAGCATGAAAAATTAATCTAAATGGATTTCCAGACATTAGAATTTATCAAACCCATAATTAAAAATTGTTGGGAGAAAAAAATTTAAATTTTTAAATAAATATACTAGGTTACATACCAATTTAATAAACAGCAAAGATGGAAATTCAGTTTTATAGTATTAATTTGCATTATAAATTAACATTTTTTGAAAAAATATTTTCATTGGGACAGATTAGTATTTTTGCAGAGCTGTATTTCTTACTGTTAGACTCAAAATTTAAAGTTTTTCCCCTTTATATTTTACTGTACACAGATAATTTACATTAATGTCTAAAATTCAGAACAGTTTACTCTTCTAGAAAAACTTGATAATTTTTTAACCAAATATGAAGTTCATGTTTTTCAAGTTTGACTTTGCAAATACTACTTACTGGATTGTTCTAACATATCCAACATAATCTTCCACATTTGACTTTGTTCTGTCATTGGTAACAGAAAAATCTATTATATTGAAAAATGCTATTATAACATATCTCATTAAAAGGTAAAAATTTACATTTTTGAAAAGCTTAAGTTATATTAAAGTTTTATAGCAACCAATTTTAATTCATTATGGTTGCTTTATTTCCATAGTAAAATTTAAAATTATCCATTTTATTTATCCTTTTATGCACTGCTTTTATTTTTCTTTTCTAAATAAATAGCCTGATTCTTTTTTAGAGATCACAAAAGGTGAGATCTTGAACTAAACTCATAAAAATTGATAAGCCTGTACATTCCTTTCTACATTTTAAAACTAAATGTGAAAAATATATATTTCTTACCTGGAAATAAGTTTTTCATTAAGTTTGCAATTGTTTCCACATAAAATATTCAGTGAGACTTATATAGTAATTTTACATGAGAATATAGTTCTTTTTTTCCCAGCAATATATAGAATTCAATAAATTTATGTAACAATGTAAATAAATTAGCCATATACTGCTTACATAATTTTTAAGAGACATTCTTTGAATCAAATAAACAAAGAGTAAAATTTCATGAATTGCTTAGGTTTCTCACATAGAAAAAGAAAAGCTTAACAAAATCTTATAATTATAGAAGAATAGATTTTCACTTTAAAGAAATTTTACTATAAATTAGCAACATGTAGTAAAATACACACATAAATTTAAAAGAATGTTTTTTTTCTGGTGATCAAATAATAATAAAATACCATTTTTGCAAGATCGACAAAAAGACTTCTTTTTTTGTTTAGGCTCTGAAATTTTTTTTCATATATTACTTAAGTATATCTAATTCTCAATTAGGTACATTTTTCAAGAGATAAAATTTCATACAATAAATTTATGAAACCTTTTGCACAGAAGTAACTGTAAAAACCTATTTACACTATGTATGCAAAAAAAAGCATCTTACATGTAAAAAAAAATTAGAGCAGAAAATAAAGCAAATTTAATAAGATAATTCCTAAAATATTCAGAATAATGATTAAATAATATACAATAAATTTTAAACAAAAAATAGATTTGTACTATATTAATTTCATTATATTTCATAAATGAATAATATTTTTAGCAATTTTGGAAATAAATAGATAAAGTAATCCAGCTTTTTTATGAAGAAACAAAGACAGAATTCCAAAAATATAATATGCATATATAACTTATTTAGTAATTATGCATTAAATATTATTTGATAATATTATAAGATATTTAAAAAAAATTTAATAGTCAATTTTAAAATTAAATGCTTAAAAAAACTGTTAATGCTAATAAGATTTTTATTTTATGTTTACACACTTGCTATACAGACCTTCCTGAAAAATGTACTCTTTATTATCACAGATTTACTAAAGCCTCTTAAAATATGTACCATATTCCAGACTATATGACTCTTACAGACTATATGACTATATGTTATTAAGTCTCTATATACTATTGACAATTACGTCAATTTACTAGCTTAACTTTGCATAAAATTTTCATTAATAAAGTTAACATCTTTCTTTAACTATATATGTATATTCCCAACAAAACTAAATTGTTAATTTTTTGTAAAAACTTCAGTGTTTACGTTTTTGCATGATACCAAATACTTGCATTGGAAATAAATATAAAATATGCTAGAAATACATATGCTAAAAATACATTAAAATTGCAAATAAATATGCTAGAAATACATTTAACTTCAAATCAAATTCAAATATATCCCAGAGATATTATTGTAATTCTGTAAAGAAGAATATAAAAATTTAGAAATCTATCTTATTTGTAATATGAGCTAAGCTTCTAATTCAATATACAAAATAGAAATAAATATAAAATATATAAATATTGGAAGAATCAGCCACTTCAATGAAATACTTCTGATGATTAAAAATATGATCATTTTCATTTTTATAATTTTAAAAATTTATTATTTCTATTTTTGAATTTAGTTTTATTAAACATTATTTTACAAAATGAAAATAAAAAACACTTATTCTCAGAAAAATAAATAAGATAATTACATCAAATACAAACATCAAAAAATACTCCCCTCTCCCTCCTTTAAAATTGAAACCAATTTTTTTAAATACTTATTGAACAAAACCTCACTTAACTAAAAAAAAAATCTATTTTAAAAATTATAACATTTGATTACAATAAATTCGTTTAAAACTTTAAAAAAAAAAAAAAAAAAAAAAAAAAATTTTCTGTTTTTAAAAAATAATTTATAAAAAGATGTCATATATAAGAATGTATAAAAAAATTTTGAAAGTCTCACTTCTATTCCATGTTGTCCTCTATCAACATAATCTCCAAGAAATAAAAATGTAGCAGGAGTAAGAATCGGTCCCATTCGCCATAATGTTTTCTCAAAACATACAAGATCGGAAAAATTACCATGAATATCCCCTGCACACAAAATGCACATGTATCGTTCATTATATGTTAGAAAGTATTAAAAAGATTAACAGGCAATTTTGAAAAATCTTCTTTTTACATATATATGTAGCAACATATACATTAATCAGTTGTAAAATGTGTTTGATGAATAAAAAACATTTATAACATAATTTAAAGCATATATAGTATCAAAGATTTAGTACTAATAAACAAATTACATAATTAATCAAGAATTCTATCAGGTACATTATCAATATTAAATTTCTTAAAATTTATAAAAAGTTTGGATAATAAAAATGCTAATTCTTAAATTTCAATTAATATATTTTTAGTCACATTATTTTTATGGAAATATACATCAAGTTTAAATGTAAACATAACATAGGGATTTCAGCATTTTATAAATACAGTAAATTGATAATATGTATATTATGTAATTATGAAGTCACATGCACTTTGCAAAATTCTATTTATCAAATAATTGATAAAATGTTTTAAGTTATTATCATTGTGTAAACATACAAATCAATAAATAATCAGTGTTCCATAACAAAACAGTATAAATTATATCGATTTTTGCAACTAATAAATTACTATTCAAAATTATACAGTTATGAGAAACTGTATAATTTTGAATAGCAATTTATTGAAATAGTTTAAATAAATAATAATGCCTATAGATTTTAAAATCTAAATTTTATGTGAAATTTTTTGAAAAAAAAATACTAGGATATCAAAATACTCAGAAAAATCTTTTGCAGCTATACAAAAGTCATCATTTCATATCATTTAATTAAATGAGTAACTTATTATTTTAGTTCAAAGACACCATTGAGATAAATCTAAAAAAAATACAAAAGAGACTTACCAAGTACATAAGCAGGTGAATTAAGATGAAGAAGCCTGTCTTCTTTACTGAATATTTCATAAACTGTTCGGCAAACATTAAGGAGGCATCTTGCAAGAGCATCTCGATCTGTAGAACCCCAACTGAAAGCTTCTTTGGGAGTTCGATGAGAGCCTGCGTCTTTTTTGATACAGTGTTCAAAGTAAGAAAGACCATGGAGCATTTCATTAGCTTGAGATTGCTAGATTGGTTTTAGAGTAATCACATTAATAAAATAAGAAATTAATACACAAGAATAGCACTAAATTATTTAGATATAAGAAAGAAAAATATTTCATATTTTGATTTAAGAAAATATTTCAAGAGGAAGCAAAAAGTTATCAATAAAAAATATGAAAAATTATTAAAAGTTAAAAATATAGAAAATTAATTTTTTTTTTATTTTTTGCCTTTTTTTGTAAAATTACAAATAATACCTTGTTACTAGTATCATTTTAATAAATATATTCAATTTAAAAGTGAAGTATTCCAAGTTGTATAATATTTTCCAATTATTAATGATTTTTTTATAATTCATCTGCAAAATAACATTTTAAGATTTCTATTTATGCATATGTACAGTTATTTACGTAACTTTGTTATGTATGTTTGTATTTGAAAAATCTCTCATAAGAATATTAATCTATTAAAAAAGTGCAAAAAAGCATATATAAATTAATACTTACAAGGTTAAATGAATCAACAGATGATACTCTTTCAATTCTAAATTTTGAAGGAAATTTGACTGTTGCACTGAGAGCTGATGTTCCTAAACATTAACATATGAATATACATACACAAATATATTTAAAACAAATATAAGAGAAAAATTATACAATAAGTCATATTTTGCATAACATTTGTCCTCATTATCTTCCATTAATCATAAAGTAAATTTAATGCTAAAAAGACTTCTTCATCAAAGCCAAATAAAATGGTGAAACAAAATATTTCATTATAAAAAAATAATAAATTAACAATAAATATTTTTGTAAAAAAAGATTTAGTGTATTAACTTTAAATTTAAACAGCACATAACGTATAACTCTTTTTATGACAAATGATAATTCTAATAATAATACTAAATAAATATAATAAAATACATTATTAATAATATTATCATTACCTTCCATGTCCCAAAGAGAATTGACATCTACAAGTGTTCCTGATCGACGGACCTTAACAGAATGTGTTGCCAAATCATATTTTTTCTCTATTATATTTCCATTCAGTTTATTTATTGCTCCATCTATAAGTGAAAACTATTGTCTTATTTAAGAACGAAAACATTTCAGTCTGATATAAATAAAAAAAATTGTTAGAATATTCAGCTGTTGTAACAAACTATTTTTGGACTAAAAACATTCTAGAGCTGTGTTAATTCCTCAAGAAAATTAAGAAGCAAATTTTTTTTTTATTAAAGTACTATACATTTATTAGATAAAAAACTTCTTAAGTCTTAAAATTAAATTTTAAATAGAACTGAAATACAGCAATACAGTGAATACTTTACTCTTAAATGAAAAACAATGATTAACATTCAGATTTTGTAACTAAAATTATACTCCAGAAAAATCTAATCACTTCAAAATAGTTATTGATAACTATTTAATGTATAAATAATGATTTCAATTAAATTTGTGTGTGAATGAAAACTTCACAAATTCATATCTATAGGGCATGACTTAATATTCCATTAACAAGTACTACTGCGTATATATGCACATAAGTACTTATTTTATGTACTTATGTGCATGTATACGCAGTATTGAACATAACATAATATAAATGAAAAATGTTAAAGAACAATTTTTGGTAGATATCAATGCAGCATTTATTTAAAATCTTAAAACATTTTAAGTTTTGATGGATTGAATTCAAATTATGAAAAAGCAGAGTCAAAGACATCACATTTATTTTAAAAATATCATTTTCAATATTAACAAAGAAAGGAAATGGCTCAAGATAATTCTTATATGATTAACAATTATTTTATACGTGTAAAATATCTTTAAAAATTATTACAAAAATCCCTGTTTTTTATATGAATCAAAAATAAAATTAATGTTATCCATATTGAAAGAACTTCTTGACAGCTTCTTTCCTTTTAAACTGAATTAGTTTCAACACTTCTAGTTGGAATTTCAGAGTGCTTTAGATTATTAACAATTCAACTACAGTTTCAATAAGTTATTAACATTTATAATTAAAATGTTGACTAATATTCACTTTTAAAGCATTATTATACCTTAACATATTTGATATTTAAGGAAAAAAAAGGAATTTAAAATTTCTACATAAAAAGCTAAGATATTTTTTCAAAAACAAATCTTCCAGATATAGTAACAAAAAATGTTTCACTAGTAATGCTACCCTCTAATTAATAAAAAAAATATATATATAGGCACATATACAGCAGAGATCATAAATTAATGTGAGATACTCATTGTTAGTAATATATTGGATTAAATATAACAATATATATAGTACTATAACAATGTGTATAGTCCAACATGGGAGTGTTGCAAAGAACACAAATAATGTGGAATTACTATATCACTAATAAATAATAAATGGCAATACACACAATTTTTTTAATAATGTATAAAAATTTTAGCTGTTAATTATAAATGAAATTCAATCTTATGAACATTATGATGTCCTTATGCTATATGTACAACTGCAATAATAATTAAGTCAACTCTTAACAATACAGAAATGGTTTGTACTAATTAAAAATAGTATTTGATCTTACATCATTGTGAATTCTAGTTCATGTCTGCAATTAATACATGTTTTTAAGAAATTTATGTAATTGAAACTTATAAAGAATGAGTTTAGTTGACCTTAGTGATCATGCAGTGAGAAAAGCTCATCTTATGATTCTGCTACAAGAAAAAATTTTCCCCCAACAAATGTTTTACTTTAAGTTAAATGCAATCATAGAAAAAAATGTGAGAGTTGCATGCAAATGTGACTATCAAAATAAAAGTGCGCTAATTTAAAAAATAACAAAAATTAAATTTTTTGTTAATTTTATATTTTTATATCATAATTTATATAAAAACAATTTCAAAGAAAAATAAACCAATTTTTAAGATAAAGTTGGTTTGAATGTATGCAAATCACTTAATATGGTAACCAGTATTTACCTGGAGAGCTTTCTCGTCTTCTTTTATTAGGAGATGTCGTATTTGATTCTTCAATTAAATTTCTAGGAGTAAAATATTTTAATATAATCTTTATAAATGAAAAATATGCAATGCTTAAAATTAGATAATAGAATTAAAGAATTATTTTTTGGTCTGATTAAAAATTTTAAAAAATGTTTTAATGATTCCTTTATAAGAGACATAATTGTATATAAAAATGTTTAACAGTATAAATTATAAAGATCTTAATTCCATACTTATTGAAAGTTTATGAGTTATAATGAAATATATATTCATGAATTTCAATCAGTTTTAAACATTATTTAAGCTGAACAAAATACAATTGAATACATAATATTGAAAATGAATGAAATGAATGTTCTATTGAGTTTTTGATAAAGCTAACACTTTATCAAAATAAAATAGCACAAAACAGATTAATAGTACCATACAGAAAACGATTAATATTGCTATAGAGAAAATAGATTAATATTACTATAGAGGAAACAGAAATTAGTTACAATACAAAAGTTGGATCAAAAAAGAAAATAGAAGCAACTAATAAAATATTTTGTAATACTTAATGCCTTAAAATTGTTCAGCCTTTAAAAAAAAGTTTAATAACTTTAAGATTATATGAAACTTTACTTTAACAGACTATGACATTAAAACATAAAATTAACATGCTTAATTTGTAATGAAGCATATCAATAGGCTTTGAACTCTATTATAACCTAAATTCCATATCATAATTTTATCATAAAAATTCAATTTTTATTCAAAACGAAATATAAAACAGAAAATACCTCTTCAAGAATACAGCATAAAGTACTGGTTCAGGAGTTCTTAACAAGCAAGAAGTTCCTCTAAACTTAAGCTGGCCAACAGTTTGCAGAAAGTTAACCAAGGGAAGTTTCATATTGCCCTGCAGCTCAAAATTTCTGGAAGAGTGATATTTCTTATAAGTATTTTTTAAAATTTATGATTTATAAGCAAAGTGCAGTAAATCTATTCATGAAAAATTATATTACTTTGCTTGAGCAGCAACTGTAGCATCAAGAGTTTCTTCATCCATTTCAAGTTCTTTGATAATATTTATATCGGAAATCATAGCCCTGAAAGAATATGAGTAATTTTAATAAATAAATCAAAATGTATCAGTAATAGTTAATAAATTAAACATGAATCTACTGCATTTTAAATACATCTAAAATATATTCATGTGAAATTTGTCATGATTGGCTGAAATTTTTGATATAATTATATTTTTCAATATTATTTTTTCTAGATTAGTTTTTTCAATATTTCAATATAAATGTCAAAATATATTTTAATTGTTACTAAGTACATTCTATTTTAAATTTCAAAATAATGCTCAGTAGTAAATGTATTTAAGTAATAAAAAAAATTAAAAACTTTCTCTCTCTCTCTTTCTCTCTCTCTCTCTCTATATATATATATATATATATATATATATATATATATATATATATATATATATATATATATTGGTTTTAAGTACAAAGCAAAAAATTCAGCATATCAGCAAAACATGCCAGTGAGAATCGACGAACTTAAAGCAAGATCAAATTTCACACAGGTTGTTTCACAAGAACATTTCAAAAACAGGAACATTTGTCTATCAGGATTTAATATTATTCATTTATGCACAATAACAGTAGAATATGATTGGTAAATCATGCTACAGATAAAATAAAACAAATAGCATGCTGAAGGATAAACTGGATGGCACATGCAACAGATTATTGGATAACTAATATCACACTTTAGCATAGCCAGAAAGTTGCACGATGGTAATCTATTTCCACAATGATAAGCATGATGTGTTTAATTAATGTCTATTCATCAAGAGACAATATTTTCTGCAATGTATGAAACATTAGAACTGGAGTGTTCAGCAATGGGGCTAAGAACTCTATGGATGGAAGCAGTTGTATTCAGATAATTGATCCAAAACCCATACTCATCAAGAGATAGATGGAAACTAGAAACAACCTCTTCAACGTTATCAAAAGGAACATTTTCAGAAGTGATAAAGTGTATGTGGTAATACTTTTTGTGGTCATACCCTAACTGGCCTTAACATTTTCCAAAGAGGTAAAATTATTGATAAATGCTATGTACCAAATCTTTCTATACCTGTGCTTTATATAAGAGGTGCTTCAGATCCTCAATTTCTCATCATGGACAACAACACTTCACCTTATCATATAGTGTGTATGGCAAAAATGTCAGGAAATTATGATAATTATTATAGTAATTGACCAGCAAGATCCCTAAATCCAAATTCAATTGAAAACAAGAGGGAATATTTTAGACATTTGTTAGCATGTCCAACAGCCAGCAGCTATTTCAGAGCTGAGATTGAAGATATAAAGAATGAGGAGCCCTTTCACAACTTGTTTACAATCTTAATGTATTTAGCATGAGTATGCTTTGGTTTGTCACTAAACTTTTTGCACATGAGAGAATTATAAGAGATTCTACATATTAAAGAGGATTTTGAACCATGAAATCCAAACTTGATATGAGAATCAAACTCATAAATTTTCAAAAGCCAGAGCAATGAGTATTAAGCAGACAATTTTGCCATGGACAGACAATGCAAATCTTGCATAACAGTTATGAGTGATCATACCCCTTATTTAAGATTGGGTTTTCCTTAAGTTACTTTTCACATGGATATTTCATTTTTTATAAAAATCCAATTGTGTGTAAAGCTAATTTTTATCGTTTGAATTTCTTTTTTGGTTTCATTTTCTTTTTAATGTTCTTCATCTTAGGAACATTACAGTATTATTTGAGACGATTCAGAATGCTTTTGTTTTATATTATATGAGAAAAATTGTCTTGTCCTTAACTTTTACTTTCTTGTGTACCATTATGTAAATAAACACATGTACACATAATAACTAAAATTTACAAATTAAGATAATGGCATAAAATTAGTAAAATATTTTATATTATAATTTGATTGACAAATAACCTTTAGCTATTTTAAGCCATTCCATTTTTTAGATATTAATTTTAGTTTTGAAATTCATATTTATTCCTTAATGATTTGTTTATAATATAAATATTTTTTCATTTCATAAAAGCTCAATTCATATTTCAAATTCTTATTAATTTTCAAATTAAAACCCAGTTATAAGATATTTAGAATAATAATTTTAAATAATTATTTTAATTTTCACTCTTTTAAATGCATAGTTTATGCTTAAATTAAAAAGTGAAAGAGATCAATTTGAATATAGATCATTTATAATAATTTATTAATCATAAGTACTAATAAAAATTAATTATAAAACAGTGAGATAATATTCAAAAATTAATTACTTTAATCAATTCACCAAATCAATGTTAGTTTTAAACTTTGCCTCAATAGAATTCTTAATATTTATTTAAAAACTCATGCAAATCTAAAAATATACATAAGGAAATTTTAAAATTATTAGGCTTAATAAATATATTACCAAATTTTCTGCTTTTCTTCTAAATAGTCAAATTTCCACAAATTTGACTTTTTCATTTTAAGGTAATATTTTTATAAATTGTCAATAATAGACCCAAAATAAATTTGTATTTTCAAATTACTCATTTGCAGTAAAAAAAAAAAAAGTTAGCAAAGCATAGAAAGAAACATTTCAAAAATAATAAAAAGTCATCTATTCATAACAATTTAAAGTTGTAATTTCATTTTGAAGAGAAAAATAGAACTGAAGAAAAGTTAAATTTACTTTTATTTAGATAACTATTATTTACTCTTCATGAACCAAAATAAAAATATTATTTATAGTTCTTTACATAAAGTTTGTACACATTTATTTTATTTACCAAATATTTTGAAATATATAAATAATGTAATTCTTAAAAATCTAGAAATGAATGAAGTAACATAACAAACAATGGAAAATCCAGTATAAAAAAAAATGGTATAATTTAGAAATAAACACTTCTAAATAAGAAAATTAAAACCAACAAAAATGCTTTAACAAACAATGATAATAAATTAACATGAATGCCATAACAACTAATTTTCAGTTATAATAAATATAAAAAGTTATGCTATAGTTTGGATTTAGTAAATAATAATTTCTAATACCTGAATTCAGAACTCTCTAAGAATCCATCATTGTCACTATCATAATAACGGAAAATATAACGGCATCGGATTTCAGCAGGTGAGCCACCATGAGGAGTAATTTGATTCATTGCAGCTAATCCTAGAATCACTTCCTTATGAGTTAAATGTCCAGAAAAATTCGCATCAAAAGCTCTATAAACCAAAATATTTGATACTATGACACAAAATTTATCAACAAATAAATATAAAAACAACATAAGATACTTTAAGCCAAATAAAATAATCTAGCAAAACTGTTGAAATATTTAAATCTAGCTTTCAACTTATTTCATGCTAATTCTGTCAAGATTGAACATAAATTATAACTAAAGATATACTAATAAGGAAAATTAGAAACAGTAAATTATTTTGCAGAAATTACACAACCATGTCAAAAATAACTATTAAATTAAAACATGCATTATTTAAAGCACAGATAAAAAAAACTAAAATGTTTAAAGGATGCAATATATGTATCATTTAAAAAATTGTTTAAAATTTAGAAGGTTGCACCTCTATATTTATATACATTAACCATTATTTCTTTCATTCAGCAAAAATTCTAACTTTTTTAAGACAAATTTAGAACAATAATTTTATAACACAAGGTGACACCAATATTAAGAATATTAGTAGCACTGTAGTGACTGCACTGTCTAAAATATAAGCAATATTAAGATTGATTAGCAATTGATTTAGAAGCAATAAATAATTGTAGATGGACATAAAGGTGATGGAAAATTGCAGGATTTTTAACAGATATATGAATTATCATTAAAACCCCAACTTCGATCAATAAACTCCCTTTTTGAACTTTATTAAATTTTAAGACAAAAAAGTATATATAACTTTATATATTCAAATAATTTATCTTAAAATAAGAATTAACACCACAAAAACCATATTTAAATAAAATGAATAATGTTAGTTTTAAAAAACACAATATGCTCTATTTTATTGTTTTTCTCAATTTCTTGAATTATGGAGTAAATCAATTTGGCAAATGAAGTAATTCAAATAATGAAATTACAACTAGGAATTAAAATAATGTATATGTACTTATAAATCAACAAATGATTTAAGGCAATCACATAATTAAAAAATAATTATACAAAATGTATGGAAAAGAAATGATAAATAGTAATCTTCAAGAGCAAAGTTTGACTCAAGCAAGAAAATAGCAAAATGAAAGAATAAATATCACAGTTTGGAGTATTAAAATTCCCAATTAAAAGTCCAAACATGTCTCTTTGGTGCAAGAAAATTACATGCTTTAAATTTTAAAGTAATATTTAAAGTAATATCTCAACTTATTTCATTATTTCTGAGTAATATCCTGAAATCACAATAACTACATTAAATTTTTTTAAAAAACATGTAAATATGAATAAATATTTACATATATAATAATTATTATAAAATACAAGGGTCACTCTGAAATTTTTGAAACACAACTAGGTTTTTAAAGTTATATTTACAAAATTTTAGATGTGTTCAAAGTAATCTCCTCCAGCATCAATATACTTTTGTAGATGAATTTTCCTCAGATTAAATGCCTCAAGCCATTCATTTCTTGGAATAAATGAAAAAAAAAATGCAATTATAGCCACATCAATCTCTTCTTCTGAATGAAAACGACGTCCAGATAAGTACTTTTTTAGATTAAAGAATAACCAAAAGTCGATCATAGCTAGATTAGGTGAATACGGTGGATGTTCGATCACTTTAATTTGTTTTTGTTTAAGAAACTCAACTGTTAATCAGGCTGCATGTGAAGATACATTGTCATTGTGAAGCATTAGTCCCTTACCATTTAGTTCTTGTAGAATTTCTGGAAGACATTTAGTGGTATAGCAGTTTGCTGTTACTGTCTTCTGTCCTAATTTGATGGCTTTGAACAACCCCGTACTCCTGAAGAAAATGGCATACATCACTTTTTACAGTGCATGTTGTTTTTTCACCATTGTCGGCGTGGGATCATCTTCAAAGACCCATACTTTGCTTTCTTGACGTGTTGGAACATCAAAAAATGGTATGTACGTTTACTCACCTGTTACAATTTTAGAAATGATAAGGTAACCACCATCATTTTAATCAATTCATCATCAATTTAAGAGTTTCTTTACTGATTCTGACACGCTCCTCTTTTTGGTGCTCAGTTCCAGGATTATCCAGGATTACTGCTGATGGTGGCCTTCCTGTGTGTTTTTCACCCTGAAGAAAATTGTGACCTCTTCTAAATTCTCTAAACCATCTGAATACAGAAGCACAAGCTGGAGATTCATCATCAAATGCTAATTGCAATCGTTGAACGTATTCTTCTTGATTTAATCCTGCTTTAAAATTGTAGAAAATCATAGCGCGAAAATGTTCTCGCGTCAACTCCATTTTCTCTTCTGTTTAAAATTTATTCTACGCTAAACAAGACGAAGCAAGTCAGTAAAAAATAGTCTTCTGTGTTAAAATAATTTGTATTTTAAAATTAAACCGTTATTTTTATTTTGCAAATTCTCGTCTGCACGTATCTTAAAAACTTCAGAGTAACCCTCATATTAACTGAATACTTTTTTTATTAAATTTAAAATTGTTTCAATATAAAATATGTGAAATGAAAATTTTTTTAAATAAATTACTAGAAAGAAGCATTTTACTGGATATTTTCATATATTCTTTATTTAAAGCTGTTTATATTTTTAATAAGAAAATTGAAAACCTCATGACATTCAATATATTTCATTTAGATGATTTTTAAAGCAGGTATTTTCTGGTTTGCCTTCCTGCAACAGTGACTAATATATATTTATATTTATTACTATAATTCTTAACAGAATATCAAATAACAAACTTTCTATTATTTTCAAATCAATATATTATAAATAATAACAAAATATATGAAAATGCTAGTAATTTAATATTTAATTATTCTGGCAATTAAAAAACAGCTTTATTCAGTATCTTATTTTACAGCTTAAAAACAGCTTTCCAAAGCTTTATTTTTAATTTCCCCAAGACAGTAAAGCAATATTTTTGTAATTTTTAATTCTATTTAAATTTATATTAATATTTTAAAAAAATCACAGTGTTTTATTAATTGCATCATATTCTTATATAATGTATTCCCAATTTCATTACCATTCAATCAAAGTTTCCTATTAAGAATATTACAGCTACTCAACTAAGTTTTATTTTCTAGATTTTCTCAAAAAATGAAAGTTGTAAAATAAATAAAAATCAGAATTTTATCCTTACTTTACAAATAATAACATATTTATTTGCATGTTTATCTTTTTCAAAGATTTTCTATTCTATAATGAGAACTTTATAAACAAATATGGTTTACTTTAAATTTAAATGCACTGTATGTTTCCTCTTATTCAACCATCAATTCTATAGCTTTAATAATATTTGAATAGATTCCTCAGATAAAGTACATGTATTTTAATAATATGAAATATCTTAGTTATCAATCACATTCAACTTGCAAGTGATTCTTCTTTCATATGTCATACGTAACGATTGCTCAGAAAATCTTTCCATGTTATACATTCCTGCATAATGCAATGATTAATTTAAAGCATTATCAAATACATTTTTAATATAACATATTACTTCAAAAATCTCCATATTTTAATTTATGAGTTAATGGGTGATTTAAATTAGATTTTGGTACCATCAGCAACTACTAATGAGAAAATTTGTTTTCCTTTACAATAAGAAAAGTTTTAATATCCTGTCAGGGAAAGAATTTTAAAAACACAAGAAATAATATAATAAGATATAGGTTTTTCTTGTTTATAATTTAATGATGAGAGCTTCTTCAATCTTGAAGTCTGAAGATAACTAAAAAAATCTACTATTTCAGAATCCATTAAATTTAAAATATTTTTACTTTCATATTACTACAGCATCATATTACTACAGCATCAACTTAATTGATTATTGTAAAAATTGGAAATACCTAGATTAATAATCTTTTGTATATATTTAAAAAATTCCAAAATGCATTAAAAACAAAGTTTCCACAGTAAATAATTCCCTTAACTTAAGCTATTAACAACTGAAATCACTAAAAATTTTTGGGTGCAAAGAGCCAAATGATGAGAAATGTTAGTTACACTCCTTAAAAAGAGATAAGTTGCTAATACTTGAAAGAATGCAAGCTTAAATAGTAAAAGTTAATTTTTTAAATAATTATATCATGCATCAAGGATGAATGCAAAGATGTTTTCCAGAGAATTTTATTCTCTCCCACATGCCCTCTAGTTTACTTTCCATGAAGACTATATATTATTTAACAGGGTTCGTACAGATTTCCAAGAATCAAATTCCAGGAGCTTTAAGTAATTTTTAAGGAGTCAAATCGAAAATTTCCAGGAGGCATTGACATTCATGTTAAATAATATATTTTTTATTTTATCAATATTCTTAACCAAATATGCATTTAATTTTGAATATATGGAACATCTTCCAATACATAATTCTGACATTTACAATATTTGAATGCTGCTCATTTTTTTAAAAATCAACCATTTTAGCAAAAACAGACCAGTTCACACATTCAGACCATCCATTGACAACTGGAATAATCTACTTATTCCTAACTCTAAGCACTTCTCATTCACTTTTCTCAAACAAAATATCTTCTGTTGAGTGACCTAAAAAATCTGATGAATGAAACTGTGTTTTAACAATATAATTTTCGCAAAATCTTACCTGACAATACAACTGTTTTGTCTGCAGATAATCAATTAGACTTCTATCAAAGAGAAGCCCATAATTACTAACATTCTCAACCTTTTCTTTCATTAAGTTGGAAAAATAAAGTTCAATTCCAAAAAATGCTAAATAAGCACCTTTTTATCCACTACAACTAAATTATTTTGCAATAGTACAGTCTAAAAACATTGCTTGAAAGAGAGATTTCCTTACTACAAAAACTGTGGCTGAATACAATGTTTAAAACTTTAAGGACACTCATAGAATTTCAGCCTTTAAAATTTCTTTTGGAGAAACAAATGAAACTAAAATTTCGATTCATGATTTGGGTTTACGCACTATAACAGGAATAGCACTAGTAAAAAATCTCATAAAAGAGAAGAATTTTTGGCAGATATATCCTGCGCTAATAAATATGAGTTCTTTTCTATCATATAATATTTGACAGCCGATTCACTCACATTTGTAATACAAAAGCCTTCTTACAAGCTAGGCAATGGGCATGTGTTTTTTCTTAATAACATGAAGGCCATTATTTGTAAGGCTTTTCATAATCCACAAGAAAATTGAAAAAACACACTCTCCACAAGATCTATTAAATTATTTCAGTGATAAACAATCAAATTCATCAAAATTCTCTGATTCAAAACTCCAAGAGTTTTAAGGGACCTTAAAACAATTTTTGAATTCCAGGAATTTCAAAGAGTTTTCAGGAATCGTACAAGCCCCCTGAATATAAAAAACTGACAAACTGTATTATTTTATATCTACAATTTGTCTTAGATGTGTAAACAATATATAAATTAATTCTCTTCTAAATATAAATATATATTTGGTGATCTATTAAGTTTTCTCTACAAACATTACAAATTTTCATTACTCTATGATAAGAAAAAATTTTTTAATTGACATTTACAATTCCACCACTCAGAAATTCATTACTGAGTGAACTAGTTTTAAATATCATATTTACAGGAGAATGTTTAATTTATTATGTATTAAAATATAAAAAACTGCAATTACAGCAATTTTGTTAGCGTGTGTGATGATTTTAAAATTTTATAAAATATAATAATAAAATAATTGCAATACAGCTAGATTATTTTTTATTTCAAAGATTTTTTAGACATTCAATTATGTTTTCTTACTAATGTAAACATTCAGTAAATAAACAACACATAATTACCACATATGATTTGCAAACTTTATTCCACGTATTTTATTACATAATTGAATCATGTATTGAGTATTAAAATGAAAGAGCAATAGAAAATGAAATATGAAATATTACCGAAATAATGATTTTTCATTCTTTTTCAGCCATTCATCACTCCACCAATTAAAGGATTTCAAGTACTTCACAAAGATTTCCAGATTCATTGTTTCACATGGATAAACATGACAAATAAAATCATAGTATAGTAATTTTTGGGCTAAAAATAAAGAATTTGATACAAATCATTATTTAAAAAATAAAAAAAATTTTGTCCATTTTTGTCATCAAGAAATAAAAATAGAAATTACAATTTTTTTATAGTTTATAGTAAAATTAACAATTTTTTTAGTATTATTAATTTTAAAATAAATAAATAATTTTATAAGATAAAGTATACAAACACAATAATTTCCTGGTATAATAAAAATTAAACATGAAACAACTTACAAACTAATAACAAAACACAAAACTATGCAATTAAACAATTCAAGAAAAAGATTAAATAAATCACAGTTTAATTTATTTAATCTTTTTTCTTGATTATCAAATTCAAATAATTTTTCAAAGGCATAACAGTAGATACATACTTAACACGGAAATTTAAGTGTGCACCTAATATTAACAATAATAACATTTTCAATAATACAGCAAATTTCAGAATAAAAAATCAAAAAAATGAAATTAACTGTGAGCTTAACATTAATGCCTAATACAAAGCATAAAACAAATTGTAAAACACAATCAATAAAATAAAGTTTGCATTTAAAAAGTATAAGAAATTCCAAAAAATAAGACCTTTTTAGCTACACAATATAGGAATAATAAATTGCATCAAGTTAAAGAATGAAATATTGTGATTTCAAAAGCTTTTGTGGACGTTATTGCTACTTGTTTTAATAATCATTTTGCTCTCAGTAGAACGATTTACATTCCAGGAACATAAAATTTACATTCTTATAATTTTTAATAATGCTTTTTGCATACACAAACATAGACTTATCTTCTTTACTCAAGCAAAACATCATTTATTTATAATATTTAAAGTATACATCAAAATTGTATAGAATTTTTCAACTAAAATTAAAAAATACATTTCAGATACAAACATGTAATATTATAAAAAAAATCATTTCATCAGTGAAAAGTGATAGCTTCAATAAGTTAACAAACAATTTATAACGATTGTACATAATAAACAAAACACTCAGAATTTATTTTCTGTTTGAATATGTGGTCAATTCCTTTAATGAACCAGATTTAATAATTTTTAATTTTCTGTTTTCATGTCAACTTTTATACATTCCTTTTACAGTGATAGATGTCTTAAACAATTATATATATATATATATATATATTCAAATTTATGAAAATAATTTTTAGTCAAGTTTTTACAATTATTAAAGTAAAGTGATGAATTAATTTAAAAAAAAATTGGGAATTTCTCTTTTTGTTATTGATCATTTATAAACTCATTTTATTATATTAATTAAAAATTTAATGTTTAATTAATTAACATTAAATAGTTGTAAAAAACAAATTATATAAAATATGGATATATAATGTTTTCTTCTTTATAAATCTGATTTATAAAAATATAAATTAACATTAATGGTTATAGCTAAAATTAAAAATTAATATTTAAAATTGTAATAAAAAAAGAATTTTTATTTGAAGTCTTTATTAGATTTAAGATCGTTTTCTGTGTTTGATGTTTATTATTCATTTGGTATTCAGGTAATCTCTTGAATACACTAAAAAGAGATTTGAGTAAACTCTGTCAATTATCCAACTAACTGTGTGAGAAGAGATGAAGATGACAGCATTTTGAAACCAAAATTCTTTTAAAAGAAATTTCACTAAGCAAATTAAATGCACCTCTCATGTGCAAATTCCATATCCATTATTTTAAGATACAAAATGTAGCATAAAGATTTAATATATTTTCCTATCAGTCAGGGGCTTTCAAAACAAAGGAAAATTAAACTAATTAATAAATATGAAATAATTAATAACTATAAATATTTGCTTAGTATATATATTTACTAAACACTGTTTTCAGCTGAACATGGACAGATGGTTGGTTGTCAGATAGAGAGAGGCATTATCTAATTTTTCCTAGATCAAATTGAACTAGAGAAAAACACAGAAGTTCAGATCTAATACGAGGGTTGCTATTTATATTTCTGGCCTAATAATGAAAAAACAAATATGTAGGATCGAAATTGGTTTTATTGTTTTTCAAAATATTCTCCATGATGATCAATACACTTTTGCATGCGTTTGAACCAATTTTCAAAGCACTTTTTCCAGTCCGATTGAGGTAACTCCAAAACATGCGTTTTGAATGCATCAACCGCTTCTTCGGGGGTCGAAAATCGTTGTCCACGTAATTTATTTTTGATGTGTGGGAATAAGAAGAAGTCATTGGGTGCCAAATCAGGGCTGTACGGCGGATGACCCTTCAGTTCGATCTTTCGCTCCGTCAGAAATGCCTTTGTTTGAGTCGATGTGTGAGAGCTCGCATTGTCATGATGAAGAATGATTCGCCTGTTCTTCTGCTTTTTTCGAATTTCTCCGATGACTTCTGGCAAACAAATGGTCGTGTACCATTCAGAATTGACCATCCTGCGTTGCTCTAACGCCACTGTTACCACATGACCGTTAATGCCGAAGAAACAGGCAATCATTTGTTTCGATGTGCTTCTTCCTCGAACAACTTTTGTTGGTTTTGCCTCGTCTTGGAAGACCCATACAGTTGATTGCTGTTTTGTTTCCGGCTCATATGCATAGATCCATGATTCGTCACCTGTGTAGATGTTATACACAGCCTTTGATGTACCTTGAATGTATTTTTCCAACATTTCCTTGCACCAATCGACACGAGCCTTTTTTGAGCGTTTGTCAGATTATGCGGGATCCAACGCGAACAAATTTTTTTACGCTCAAATGTTCATGCAATATTTTATTGATGCTAGTCATACTAATGTCCAAAGACGCCTCTATCTCACGGTATGTCACATGACGATCTTGCTTTATCAGTTCACGCACAGCATTGAACTTTTCTGGCACAACAACGGATTTTGGACGACCTGCACGGGATTCGTCTTGGATCGAACATCGACCACGATTAAATTCGTTATACCAATTTTTTACAGTGCTGTAGGATGGCGCTTTATCGCTGTATAAAGAATTAAGTTTATCGAAGCACTCTTGTCTTGACAATCCACGTCGAAAGTTATGAAAAATAATGGCACGAAAATGTTCACGATTCAATTCCATTTTTTGACAGAGAAGAACTTTTCAATTTACTGTCAACAACATGAATAAAGCTATAATGGTAAATCGTCTGCTGAATTTATGTTTAAAAAATATCAAACTTTCGATTAAAATCGTCTTCGGTCGCCTAGCAACACTTACTGTTGCCAAGGCCAGAAATATAAATAGCAACCCTCGTATTAATTCACTTAAATACAAATTTATGACATTAAGGCCCTTTTACTGAAATCATAAAAGAATATTAAAAAAAAGTAATTTTACCATTTAAGCATTATTTTAACAATATTATTTATAAATAATATTTTCTTTTCCAAAGGAAATACCTCATTTAACAATTTGGAGGAAAAGATGCTTTAACCCCTTTCTTAATCCCATCGAAATCAAAGGGTAAGCTTTTGCAAAGCATTTTTCGAGCTTGTGATATTTTCTGGCTAGAGTGTTTAAAATTATTGCACAAAAAAGATTAAAACAATCTATTTCCTATGACAGGAAAAATATATTTTCTTATTTTTCACACCAGATGGCAGTACTACATTATTTTTAATGTGATTGTGAACAAAACTTATCAATGCAATCTATTATATTATTTGATATTTGGAAAAGGAACAAATGCCTAATGAGAGGGCAGAAGGTTCCCTCTGTTCTATTTAGCAAAAAGGAGACAAGCTGGAATGTCATAATTACAAAGGAATTACTGTATTTTCCAATATATAATCTGCAAATTATATGTTAAAAAAGTTTTGAATTTCATTGTGCCCACTATATACCACCACAGAACAACAGATTTCATATAAAATAGTCTCCATCAAAAAAACTTAAAATAAAATTTTGAAAAAAAAAATGCCATTTATATTTTATAAAATAAATAACAGATGGTGCCCTAACTCAGCTAATTTATTTCATCTATAATCAGCTTTGTCCAATATCATTCAAAAATGAATTTGGTTCACAAAAAACAATTGCTATCCTCATTTGGGAATATGTCTTGAACTGAAAATACTTTACTTTGTACTGAAAATATTCAAATATTTATATTATCTAGTGTAAACAAAAACTTTTAAGTTACACAAGCAGATTTTAAACTAAAAGCTATAGAGAAAGCAAATAAAAAAACAAATTAACCCATGCTTTGTTTTTATCTTACTTTAACACACAAACATATTAAAGTAAGATAAAAACAAACATTTATCTTACTTTTCTTTTGCAAAAAAAAAATTTTGCAAAAGAAAAGTGTATATAATATGCAATTCAAAAATAATTCAATTCTTTTATTTAATTATTAGCAAAACAAATTTTATTTCAAAAAATATGCCCAACCTCATTCTAAAAGTTATTAAGAAATCAACAAGTTTTTCTAATTTCTCGGAATTATCCTCTTGATGGATCTTGTGCTTTCATTTCAGTTGATCGCACTTTGTGATAGAGTGGATTCAAGCAAATCTTTTTCATAATAAATGCTTTTTCTGTACAAATTATTATATTATTAATTACACTATGTATTATTTTTCATTTCATGTGGCATCCACATTATAAGCAGTATATATTTTTCAATGTTTGTTGAAAAAATTTCTGCAGATTATATGCCATGAGGATTAAGTGTGCTTTTTCTTTTACTCCAAAAAACTATCTTGTGGATAATATGCCACTGCAGATTATACACAGGAAAATATGGCACTCTTTTAAATAAAGCAAAAAAACTTCTCCACCATCTTATATAAAAGAGTGCTTGAATACACTTCTGAAGTTATCAAGAATTACCAATGTGGTTTCCAGAGGAAAAAAACAACAACTGATTAAATACAAATTATCAGACAAATTTTGGAACATACAAGAGAATTTAATACAGACACCTACCAGCTGTTATTGACTTTAAAGCTGCATAGAACTGCATCAATAGGGAAAGACTTCTTGAAGCTATATTTGAATTTTAAATCCCAATGAAACTGATAAATCTGATAAGTATGAAATTTAGAAATGGATAAAATGCTGAATTAAAATTTTATCTTTTTTCTTAGAATCTTTCTATACTGAGAAAGGTCTGTGACAAGGCGACTCATTTTCATGTCTGCTGTTTAATCTGGCTCCCGAAGAGTTTGTACAAGATTCCAAATTAAACACAAGTGGAACGACATTACTAAGAACAATTTAATTATAAGTATTCGCTGATGATATTTATTTATTTGGATATTCAAAGTAGACTGTTATCAAGACATTTGTCTTGCTTGAAAAGGCAGCTTTAAAGATGGGTCTGACAATCAATGAAGATAAAACTTTAGATAGTAATACATAGATCAGTGGATCAATTCCTTCTAAAGATAACTGATTATATATGTGAGACTGTTATGTAATTTAAATATACTGCAATTTTATATAGCTACAAAATCTATAAAAAAATGCAATAATTCTGAAATGAGTAAAATAGTAAAGACTTATCATATTAGATGGTTAGGCCATATTTATAGATATAGTTAGTTATTCGTTGCCCACAAAAAAAGCTTTTTTTAAGAATCATGGGCAAGCATCAAATTTAACTCTAATTACAACTGCTATAAATGGTGAATCAAGAATTTAGGTAAACTCTTCATTAAAAATTTGTTCACATTACATTTTTAAGATCAGTCAAAATCAATCTTTCTTTATACAAGACCACACAAAGCAATTGACAATAGTATTAAAACTTTTATATTGGAAATTAAGGAAAACACTGCACAGTACCTATTAATCAAATTAAGACCAGCATACCACCTTTCAGACATAATTTAAGTTTGTTAATGTATGAAACAAAAGCAATACATCAAAGCTTAAATAAATCCCCACTAATCTGGGTCAAAAAGTTAAATTTTAAAATTGACTGGTTATTAATTCCTTTGTAAAAAGAGAAGTATGAAAATTTATTTTCTGTAAATATCAATCATGTACATCAATATTTATCAATAGTTGCATTCTCCATACTATATCCATACTTCTATTTCATGTATATCAATATTTATCTATACTGTAAATCTTAATATCCAATTTATAAATTTTGTTTTATAAATCAATTATGTCTCCAATAAAGCATGTGATTTATGTATATTTTGTTAAACTTACATATTTATTTTCCTAATATACATTTCAATTATATAGGTGAAAATTCTGGAACTCTATTTTTTAAATTACTTCATCAATTTTTACTAATTTTCATTGAATAAATTCAATAAAACGATTACAAATTTATCACTTTTAGCATCAAATTACACTCAATACACCATAAAAATATTTCATCTTGCATTTTCTTGTTAAATAATATTCACAAATTTTTTAAAACCAATACATCATTTTTGGTAGCATAACAGCAGCAGGAGGGCTCTGGCCTGCTCAATAAGATTCCTTTAGGCCGCTCCTTTTTTTGGCCATAGTCAAACCAATTCATATTTTAAAGACTTGCCAAAAGTCAAGTACATGAAGAACACATGGTTTGATACGTTTCTTAAGTAAATAACTGAATAAAAGTAATTAAAATTTCTTAATTGATTCATAAAACAGAGAAATTTTTTTTTGAAAGACATACTATAACTGTACCTTCAACAGAAAATCCTGCTGATTCCAAAAGGCTTTCATAAGTGGATTTAACTGGATTTTCAATTTCTTGGATGGGAGTAATAATTGAAGAAGCGACACTATAATCGGAATACTCAGCAAAATTTTGTTTTAAAAATTTGCAGAATAGTATAGGTTCAAAACTTCTTAATTCACTTTTGGACATTTTTTGGATCTCTGATACATTAAACCATGATACAGTATTGGAATTCTAAAAATAAAATACATAAAATTTAATGCTACAGTGATTTGTTGTTAGATAATTGCTCTCTGGCAGTTAAGAAAATAAATTTTCAAGATTAATAATATGTAAGTCTATAATAATAATTAATCACAAAGTGAATAAGTTTCAATTTGACAAAGAAAATAATCATGGATTTAATGTGGCCTATGAATATTTACTAATAGTATTTTGCATATGGGCCAGTTTTCAATCTCAATCATTGTTGATCAATGGGAGATGGATGCTGCACCTCCACCTTCTGCATGCACATCTGTTGAGATAGTGCTTGAGAGTTTCCTGGGATACTTACGATATCTATGAAAATATCTATTATGAAAAATCTTTAGAAAAGCAATTTATACAGAGGATATAAAAAATGCCATCATTTATAAAAATGCATAAGTCTTACCTTTTATTAAAATTTATAAGTTTCATTTTTTAATAACTAATGCTAAGCTATGTAATAAAAATTTCATTATGCTAATCAATCAAGTGCAATGGTCAGGCACTTTTCAGAAACTTAATAACAAATCAGTCTTTAGTGCAGCAATAAATAAATATTTTATTAAATGGAAAAAACTCTTGTGGCAACATAGCATTCCCAACATTTTAATATTGGCTGAATGGCAACTGGAGAGGAAACAACAGAGCTGAAAATATGTAAATAATCGATCAGCGTATTTCGTTTTCAACGTAACTCGTATATATATATACTTGTGTAACGTACAATGTGAATGAGTTAATGTTTCAGTAAATGTTAAAAAGCAAACCCGGGTATGTTGTACTGTTGTATCAACATGAACATTGCCAAACAAAACAACAGCAAGACTCTTCTACTAAAAAATTATAATTAAAACAACATAAAATATAGTGCATTAACATAAAATTAAAATTTTAAAAATAAAATGATATATCAGTTAGCTTTATAACTTTTTACATTAAAATCTATTATTTCATGTTTTTAATATTTTATAAGAAATATTAAAAAAAAAAGTTTAAATCACCAAAATCTGTCCGTCCAATTGGTGGAAAGACAAAGAGAGATTATGAAAAATGTTTAGTCTCATACCAATGATTTAAAATGTTTGAGGTTTATAGAAATAAAAATACAGAATATTAGTTATTCTAAAAAAGATAATGAATGAAAAAAAGGATAGAAATTTTCTTTTGAACTATTTAAAATCAACCATTCATAACAACTATTAAAAGAAACCAGCTTTCACTCATTTCAATATATTTTTAAACAGAATCAGTTTATGCAAAATATAAAATAGAGCATGCAAATACAGTTTTAAAATTATTATAAATATGAAATCAGTATTTTAATTAAACTTGTAAATCTTATATTTACTTCTAAAATCTGATCAACTTCAACAAGGAAAGTTACTCTCGTAGCAGGGGAAGCATTTAAATGATATTGGAAATGGCATAAATGAAGAATTCCTGAGATTTTGCAACAAGTACTTATGTCCTGAAATAAATTTCAAACGTTAAACTCAAAATAAATTGAATTAAATTTATAAGTGTAACTAAATTTTAAAAAATATTTATGACAAGGTGCAATAAGTATTGAAAAAAAAGGGATTTTATATTATAATACTAAGTTTTTTAAAATTGACAATTGTGTTCACTAAAGTGTTTTTAAAATTTTAAATAAGATGCAGTAAGCTGTATAAATTTATATGAATAAAAATTTATAATATACAAAAATATAATATATATAGAATACAATATATTTTACAAACACAATCATTTGTAAAGACAAGTGGCAAATTATACAAATATAAGGTGATCATTTCTATTCATATAAAATATTAGATAAATGTGAATATTTATTACTTTAATTGGGTTGTGTGTTTTTTTTAAAACTTAAATTTAGAAAAATGCAATATTATCCTGAGGAAATGTTTTAACTACCAAGTATGATACCAAAGAATTAAAAGCCCTTTTTTAAAATTTAACATTTTAAATATAATATAGCTGCAAAGTAAAAAATCACAGCTAAATTCTTTTGTTCTTTTATAAGCAAGAGAGTGATTGCAAAATTATCTAAATTGTTAGTAGTATATACTGATAGATGATGTATAATATGAAATCTATAACAAAAATATTTACACTGTAATATATGTAATAGAAACAATGTTTTTATAATATTCAATGTATGTGTATATAATAGAATTATGTAATGTTTTATAAATACTTTTTAATTTACAGAGATCAAAATATTGAGAAAAATGTAATCAAATTATAAATAACTGGGGGGGGGAGGAATATTCTAAAATGAATATCAAATAGAAAAATAATTTTGAGTTCATTATTGTTAACAATAAATGCTGTTAGTGAAACTTAACTAGAAACAAATTCTCACTAAATTACTAATACAGGGTTATTACAAATGAATCATTGTATTTTGATTTAATACTACATCTGCACTTGGAAACATATATGTTTCCATGACAATGCAAAAGAGAGAACATAAACACTTTCACATTGCGTATGTGCAATGTGCATGTGAATGACATAGTTGCTTCACAAGCATCATGTTCGAAAAGATGACTTTACAGAGAAAACTTTTCACGCACTAGAATTTTTATAGTGTGAATAACTTGTAACTTTTCACAGTGTTACCTCTTCATTTGTGAACAAGTGAAAGACAGCATCTATATATCAACCACCATTACTTACCACTTTGACTGAGTTGTGGAATCACATTGAGTGAGTTGTAGTCTGCATTTACCACCAGCAATGCAACCAAGCTGAGTAATGTGTGGAGTGAAATGAACTATCACTTTGACATCCGCTGTACCACTACAGGAGCACATATTGGACATTGATGCTATGGACGTCAGTCTTGATACTATCAGTTTCTTTTCATGTATAACTCACTTTTGTAACCCAATTATGTTCCAAAACCCAATGGTTCTTTTGTAATAACTCTGTATATTAAACACAAAATTCATTTCATATAATGTAAATATTGCTATATCAAATCAAATATGATTTTACAAATAAATTTTTCTTCCAATTCTGTGATAGCAGCACATGTTACTTGAATAACTATGTAACATCATAAACATTTCAAAATTTCAATTTCAAATATTGTTGAAATTATGTCTTCAGAAGTTAGTCGAGATCCACAGTAAAAAAAAATTATTCCAAAGGTAAGGATGTGGCATGCTTTAGAGATATCATTGGACTTGATTACTTTCAAGAACACTTTTTTTTTAAATTCATTGGTTCATTCTCAAATTGGTCACTACACTCACATTGAATTTTTCCATTCTGCAGTTCCATGCATGACAGAAGAATACAGTTGTCTCTTTGCTTGATGTTTGTTCGTGTGGAGACTTTGGGTTCACTCTTTTTCTAAAAACCCCTCTTTGTTGTATTAGATTGAAAGATGCCTTGTCTGATAAGATTTTGTTAAGGGTAATTTAAAATATTTTTCATGCTATTTTCAACTCTATGCCTGTTTTAAAGCACTGTATGCCGACTGTCCTGTCTAGTGGTCAGAGTGCCTGGCTGCGGATAGAGAGGTTGTGGGTTTGAATCCCGGTTCGGGCATGGATGTACTTTCTCTCTCTCTATCTATCCTGTCTTTGTCCTTTCTGTGTAAGAATGAGGTGTGAATGGTTGCCTACCCTATAAACTGGTCCCTATCGCATGTGTGTACTGAAGCAGTTGAACTCCACACGAAATATGGTTCAGTATGAAAAAGTGGAGCAGCACACCCCATATTGTCAGCCTAGCTGGCACAAGACAAAAAAAAAAAAAAAAGCATTCTATTTTAATATGAACATTTTAATTACTTTACAATTTTAATTTATGAAAGCATTTGTTTCTTGTTTATACAACTATAATAAATAATTTTAAAGAAGTTTTCCAATCAGAAAATTTTGGCACAAGTGCTGCATAATCCAGAATGCCAAATTCTGAATACTTTTTGGCGATGAATAAATGTTGCCAAGATGATGCATCATGACATGGCTGATGATGTATAAATACTAGGATTGCCATAAATAGCAAATTATATGGCATTAAATTGCATTAATTAGAAAAAAATAATTTCTTAGATATTATCAACTGGATAATATATGAGTACCTTTTTTTTTCAATTACATAATCATTAAATGAAATCTGAAAATACTTATTTATACATTTTAATATTTTTCAAAATTCTACTTATAATTATATGATTTATTTTTAAGTAGAAGTTAATTTTTTTAAGTGGAAATATAATTTAAATTAAGGTAAGAGTATACACGATTTTTTCTAATTATGTTATATAATTTTTGCCACTTCATTTCCTGTCTTGTAGATGTTTCCTTGCAATTTTGCTTAAAATGTTTTTTTTTTTTTTTTCTAAAAAAAAAAACAATCAATTCTTATATGATTATTGTATTTGTATGTTGTATGGTTAGCCATTTACAGATGCCACCCTCTTAATCATAAATTTTTATGTTTATAATCCTTTAGAAAGAACCATTAGCACCCTTCAGGATTGCTAACCAAACTCCAATACTAAGGCCACCCTCAGCACAAAAAAAAAAAAAAAAAAAAAAAAATTATAAATTTTGAAACTCTGACCATAATTTTCTAGTTTACTTAAAGATTTCCAACTGGAATGATAAAGTCCAGGATAGAGCTGACTAGAAAGATATAGTATGGTAGAGTAGGGCCCATCCTGGGATGTAATGCAAAAAACAATGTTATAAAAAGTAAATTGTCTTTCATATATAAAACAAGAGTAAGAACAAAAAAAAAAAAAAAAAGAGTAAGCAATAAATTAAAAGAACCTTGTTTGAATACACATGAAATGCATATTCTTAAGATCACCAGAAAAACTCACCTTAGATAACTTAAATAAAAAATTTATCTGCTGTAATAAATTTTTTGATCGAAATAAATAATTGTTACCTTGCATCTTTTAAAGAAATTTAATAAAAATATATAAAATATAAGATTTTAGATTAAAGCATATATAACAAGCTTTAATCTACATCAATCAAAGCTAAAAAATTTATTTTTAGAAAAATATAACACCAAAATATATGAATAAATACATATGAAAAAATATAATATACATGAAACATATATATAGATACAAAATAAGCGAGAAAATTCTTGTAGCCTATTGTTAGTTCTTGAAGTAATCACCATTAGCATCAGCAGCTTCTGCCAACATGACTCCAGTTGTGCAATTTTTTTGCGGTAAAACTCAAACATTCATTATTTGTCAGGCAAATTTGCTTAGTTGGTAAATTTTTTTCCGTGATGAAGATTTTCCAGGGAATTGAATAATAAGTAATTTAATGGTGCAAGGTCAGATGAGTAAGGAGGATGGCACTAAGTCTTTGAACCAAGTCTCTTGTATGGTATTCCCGGCCATCTGCATGAATGCATCCTCATATTAACAGCCAAGAACAGGACACCCTTGCAATTAACCACTGTTGGCTATTACACATGTTCTAATTACTGCAGGCACAGATCTGCAGTGACCATTTAGCCATTGGCAACAGCTCATAGTAAACCACTTAACAACTAATCCAGTAGACATAAAGAATAATTGTGCATGGGAGCATAGGTGGTCTTGTACTATGTGGAAAGGTATCCTGGGGTGACAACCAATGTTTGGAATGCTCAGGAATACCATACCATAACCATTTTTTGTCATTGGTCAGCATTTGATTGAATATGGATGCACTACAGTGGAGAGAAAGCAATGTTAAATAGTATGACACTCATTGTTGCTTATGGAATTCCAACAGCGAATGTGGAACTCACTTGCTCATCCTGTATATCTTACCTAAGCAGTGTAGATGAAATCTAATCATTTTACCAGAAACGTAAAATTCTCTGGTTAGTTCACATGTTTAACTACTGTCCTCCTCAATGGTGACCCCAGCAGGGTTTTGTCATCCTATATGAGCTCCATTATAAAAGAACAAATTTCCCAACCTAAGTTTGTGATACTAATGCCTTGCTGTACATTCAGAGCTCCAGTGGCTCAGTAGCTTCCCATTGCTTCTTGTTAAGATAAGAAAAGTGAAGCCTCATTTACAGCGGTCAGTGGTTAGGAGGGTAACCATGGCGTACTCTCCTTCACTGAGCTGTTGGAGCTCTGTGGGTTAGGAACATGTTTGTGTTAATATGTGACATCCAAACTCCTACTAGTGTGGTGTGGAAAGGAGGATGCAAGCTCAAGTGTGAGCTTGTCACCTAACCATGGTTCAAAATTATGAGGCACTTGGTGATGGGCAAGTATGCCAAACCTATAAAGCTAAAGGTATGGTCCAGGACTCGCCTGAGCCACTATGTATGTACATTCATTCATCTATTCATTATACTATCCCCATCCCAACTTTAAGGTGGGCTTATCAGCAGCAGATATGACCACCTTGAAGTTGTAAAACAAACAACACCAAATAAACTCCCCTTTCAACATGTCTATTTCGCTTTGTTACTATACAAGTTATAATTGATGAATGTGCTGGGTTGACATAATTTTATAACGACTAATATTCCTATTCTCCATTGACGAATTCTCAAGCATGTCATACACTAATTTGCATACTTATAGCATTGTGAAAAGTGGAAGAACTCTCTTTAAAATCCTAGGAGAGGCCAAGCACTTGATGACATCAAGGAAAAAAGTTCCAAGTCACAACGAAATTCCAGAAATAGTTTACTTTACCATATCTAGTGTATTAAAGTAACGCTATCAAGACTGGCCCAAGACACAATTATTTCCAACCAAAATCATTCACGCAATGGGTGTGGGCTCTGAAAGGATCCAACGCGAGCTTTCTTTTTAATCTTGTATGTTTTATATAAATATTAATGAAATGTAACAAATATAATAATTAGGATAATCACAGCTAAACTTTCTATATCTTGAAAGTTACAACACCAAAACATGAAAATACATCATCTCAATGTGTGTTTTCTTCTAATCAAACTAGAAATTGATTTTAATTAAAGTAAATGCTTATATAATTTGTAAAAGCAACTCTTTAAGAAAAATAATTTTATTTTTTAAAAAATAATACACCAAAATGTATGGGAAAATATCCTCGTGATGTTTATTTTGCTCTCCTTAAACTAGAAATTGCTTATTATTTTTCACTTAAGTAAATTTACCCGTAAAAGCTCTTCCGCAACCATCCGCCAGGTTTTCACTGGATCTACTTCACAATAAGGCAGCCACCAGCCGCATTGATCGACATTTTTTAGGCCAATTTTTTTATCGGAAATTCTAATTATAAATAAACAAACAGTATCCCTTAAGCATTTCTCCAAACTCCAAAAGCGCTGAAAATATTCTGAGTAATCATTCATGATTTGGATATTAAAAACAAAAATTCATATTGTTTTGGTTATAAAATATAGTTATAAATCCTAATCATGTTTTCTGTGACATAAAATTTTATTGATTATATAAAAATTAACATTTTAATTGTCATTTCTAAAATTTCGAATTTTCCTTGCACGAACTTGAAATCAAAATAAACAAAATTTCGATTAAGATTATGATAAGTACTAATATCATTCAAAATTCCTACATAATTTTAAATATGTAAGCAGTCACTATTTCCAACGTAAATAAATCTTCTGATAGGGAGTCGGGAGAAAATTTCTCTATACTGCTTTTGTGGTTCATACTTATTTCTTCGAACTTTTTACTTGCTTTGAGAAACACTCACGCAGTTTTCCTTTGAATTTTTCGGAATTCGTGAATTCCAACTAGATATGAGAAGAGATACCTGTAACCAGTATTTTATAATATATATATATATGAATGTAACAATCAGTAATCAGAACTTTCTTTGTCAAATACTGGGTACTTTTCCAAATACCAGAAACAAAATTATCGCCAGTCTTAGTATCCGCAACAGTTTCAGGTACAATGTACTTCACTGCAAGTACCATGGAGGAAGAAATATAAGAGGAGTAGTTCTATCCGCGAAATATCATGAGCGCCGGTGAAGTACCTAGCAGACGATACCACGCCCACTCTGTCTATCAAGATAAAAGAGTTCTCTTTTATTGAGGACACAGTATAGGCAAGCATTATTTTCATTTAAATTGCACACACAGAGATAAAAAAAAAAGATCTAAATCACTTACTATTCTTTGAATAAAGTTATTTTTATTGATAATTAAATGTTTATTTTGTATTTTTGCGAATTATTAATGTTATGTATTTCCATAAAGAAATTTCACTCGTATTATTCACATTAATGACTTTGAGATAAGCACTTGAATATTATGAATTAAATTAAATATCATATTATTATATTTATAAACATTAAAAATGTCGGTTTTTCTTTTTTTATTGATATTCAGTGGCAAAGTTTCCTATCCATGTTATTCCCTGTGATTTTATCCATGCATGCAATATTCTGCTATTTGTTTATAATTTTTTCTTCTATAAGAAAGAATTATGCTTCTATATATAAATTTATTTATTCTATCTTGTAAAAAAAGTATTTTTAGTCCCATATTTGAAAAAAGTATTTTTATAATCAATAATTTGTAAATGAATTTCATTGAATAAGAAAAACTTTTAAAAAATTTGTAAAGTAAAAAAAAAACTACAATATAAAGTCAACTGCAAGAAACCTAGAATCTAGCCTATAAATCTTATTAAATATAATAAATCAAGATTTATTGAAATTCAATACATATATATATATATTGAATTTTAAAAAAATCTTGATTTATTATATTTAATAAGAATTATATAAGTTAAAAATATGTTCTCAAGAAATGTGATATTTTAATACTAATGTAATGTTAAAAACTCTGTTCTTTTGTTATAAAAAATTGGAATTTATTTGCTAGCAAAATAATTAAATGTATTCCTAAACATATAAAATTAATTAATCTCCTTTAAATTAATTTTATACAGATGAATTTTTAATGTAATACAATAAGAAAATTTTCTTTTCTAATGATTATTTAAAGCTAGAAAACTCCGAATAACAACAACCTCAACAAGAGGCTTAATAGTAAACAACAGGTTTTAGTGTAATGTTTAGGAAGACAGACGGGATACGACACATACGTCAATCGCTGTCCATTAGGGCGGTTTCACTTACGTTCCTTCCTCCATGATTTCAACACAGCTTTAGGGGAAAAGCGAACGAGAGTGATTTCGCCGGTGAAACTTAAGCCCAGCGAATTCATGCTGAATTTCTAGTGACGAAACAGTGACATAAATATGTGATGTCATTATGATGTCAAACCCATGGAGGAAGGAACATTACTGGAGCCGCCCTGCTGGTCAGCGCTTGACGCATGCGGCATATCCCCTCTGTCTTCCTAAACATTACACTAAAACCTGTTGTTTACAATAAAGCTTCTTGTTGAATTTATTGTTATTCGGACTTTTTTAATTTTAAATAATTATGGCTGCTCGCTGTGCTTATGGATGTACAAGTAAACCTTCAAAAAAATTCCTGGAGTAATTTTTCATATGTAATTTCATTAATCTTTAATACTTTTTGCTCACTAAAGTTAATGTTTCTAATCCTGTTGCACGTGCATCATATTGTTCAATTTTATATGACTAAAAGCAAGCTTGAAAAAAATAATATCTGATTTTATTGCAAAATATATGACTTGAAATCAGACATTGATGTTTTATTTATTTATTAAATTATTTTTGTATTAATAGGTTTCCCATGGAAGAAGAAAGGAAAGCACTTTGGGTAAAGACAATCAGGAGGAAAGATTGGTCACCAGCACCTCATACGAAAATTTGCTCTTAACATTTCGAAGAACATTTCTTTTATAGATCGATGACTCTTTATATATATATATAAAGAGTCATCGATCTAACGTATATGTTAATAAAATGTTCTATATATATATATATATATATATATATATATGTATAAAACATTTTATTAACATATACGTGTCATAACGATATTTATAAATTTATACTAATATATATATATATATTCATAGGTATTATTGTCATTCCAAGTTTACAGTATTATGGAAAATAAATTTATTTGCTCCCCAAAATATGCATTCCATAATTTATGGGATGAAAATGTTACTTATTTATTGCATAAAATTATTCTTAATGAAATATATTAGTGGTGAGAAAAAGTTAATAAATTTTTAAAAAAGTAATTAATTTTATAATAGCTAATAAATTAATTGCAATTAAATTTGTATGACTTATTTTAGTTTCAGTTTAATAGCATATCATATATCTGTGTGTATATACTTTTGAATGCATGAATTTGAAATTCCTTAAATTTGTAATTGTCATTTTCTAAATACATGTAACTTATTTAAAAATCTATTGGAAGAAAACCTCCAACTGAGCGAAATATTACAAGTGTATCTGAGGAATTATTATGACAGCCGTCCACCTCAAGTTGCATGTCAGAAATAAATGAAAATCCATGTACAAATGCCAGATGTAAAAGATCTTTAGATGAAGCTAATGAAAAGATTAATTTAAGTAAAAAAAAAAGACTCTTCATCAGAAAATAAGGAGTTATAAGAAGATTACAAATCTAAATGTAGTTATTAATGAATTAAGTAAAAGATGATTAATTCATGGCGACTTCATTGATGCTCTTCAGAAAACTGGCCCTAATGAACTTCTTACACGACAATTAAGAAAAATCAGAAATGAATCACTAACAAAAACATATCCTCCTGAACTTAAAGCATTTGCTTTAAGACTACATTTTTACTCTCCTAAAGCCTATAACTATGTGCGAAATTTTTTTCAGTCATGTTTACGACACCCAAGAACCATTACAAAATGTTATGAGCATATTGATGGAAAACCAGGTTTCACTACAGAAGCATTAAATGCATTGTCTGAGCAGGTTGGAAATACTAAATACCCTCTATTTTTTCATTACTTATTGATGAAATGGCTATAAGACAGCATGTCGAGTTTCATAATATGTTAACGTGGGATTGAAATTGATGATGATCAACAACCACTAACTAAACAAGCTCTAGTGTTTATGGTTGTTTGTATCAATCAACATTTTAAAATTCCGATGGGGTATTTTTTAAATGACGGTTAAATTCTCATTAAGCGTGCTAATCTGTTACGTCAATGTTTAATACTACTTGATACATATAATTTTAATGTAGAGTCATTGACATTTGATGGTTTGGCAGCAAATTTTTCTACGGCTGCAATTTTAAACCTACTGGTTTTAACATCATTTTTGAACATCCTACGACAAAGAAGAAAATTGCTGTTTTTTTGGATCCTAGTCATATGTTAAAACTTGTCAGAAACACTTTTAGTAAAAAAAATTCATTGTGACAAAGGAAAATAAATATATTGATTGGAAATATATAGAAGCACTTAGTAATTTACAAGAAGGAGAAGGTCTTCATTTAGCAAATAAATTAAGACTTTCTCATGTAAAATTTTCCAGGAAGAAAATGAAAGTAAGTTTAGCAACACAGCTACTGGGTAAGTCAGTAGCTGATGCTATTTAATTTTGTGATATTGAATTACAATTACCTGAGTTTAACGGCTCAGAAGAAACAGTTATTTTTATAAATATGTTCAATGATCTTTCTGATGTTCTCAATTCAATAAATATTCGTCAGTTTGGTCTAAAGAAAGTGCTTAGTCCAAAATTTTAGGAAAATACTCTGAATTTGTTAGAAAGAGCAGAAAAATATATTTCTGGACTAAAAACTAGTGTAAATGAATGTTTGCTTTTAGAAAGCAACAGAAAAACTGGTTTCTCAGGCTTCATTATTTGCATAAACAGCTTAAGAACTTTGTTTACCGAATTATGTTTGAACAGTCCCCCAATACTAAAGTATCTTCCAACATACAAACTGAGCCAACATCATCTTGAACTGCTTTTTATGTGTATTCCATCACAAGAATATTTGCGAGTATTAGATAATTATAACCCTACTACTTTGCAGTTTTCTAGTGCGTATAAAAAGTTTCTAGTTCTGTCAGAATTGCCTACTGACAATGGTAATTGTATCGCTCAGTCTAAAATAGCAATTTTAAGTGTAAATTGTTCAAAAAATCCTGTTAATATAATTAACGAGACATCTCAAAATTATCTTCTTCCTCGAGGCACAACTGAAAATCAAGAATGTTCAGACCCAAGTGATCACGATTATATTTTTGCAACACAAGCTTTAAATATATGCTCAGAACATGTTGTTTTTTTATATATCTGGATTTTTGTCGCAAAAAAATTATCTAATTTAAAATGTAAAATTTGGGTCGGAGCACATACAAATTAAAACTCTAAATAATGGGAATGAGTTTTCATGGTTTCAGTAACCATTTCATTTTTTAAAATTTATTGCATGTTGAACATGAAAGAAATATAAATTTTAAAATATAAATCATAATATGATACTTTAAGACAACATAATGGCTGATTAATTTAATGATGGTAATTAATTAAATAGCCTAATTAGTATTAAAGGCCAAACTAATATTGGTTTATTTGATAATTTCTGGGAAAAAAAAATTTTTAATACAAATGGAATTATATTATTAATACAAATTAATTATTGTTTATTAATACATATGGAATTTTTAAAAATGCTTTATCACCCAAATACTGCAACTATACCAATATGCAATGATATAAAAAATATACCTGTGTAATTATGTTAATATAATTCTTTACAAATAACTATATTGTGGAAATGTTTGAAGAAAATTTTTACATATTTCACATTTTACAAGTTTCTTCACATTATGTATAACATTAAACATTACCATGTTCTTAACTTTACAAATGCTTTCATGTGTGTGCATACTAAAAAAAAGGAGGCAAATTTAAATATTAAACTAATATTTTAAAATTAAATTTTAAAATTTTATATTGCACATTATATTAAAAACTCATGTGTAAAAAAATTAATTTGAATGAGATTAATTTTATAAGTTTAGGAATACATTTAATTTTATTTTGCTAGTGAATAAATTCCAATTTTTTTAAAAACAAAAGTACTTATATAGTTTTTAACATTACATTAATATTGAAATATCATACTTCTTGAGAAGATATTTTAAGCTTATATAAATCTTATTTAATATAATAAATCAAGATTTATTGAAAGTCAATTTTAGATTAAAAAAATATTTAGTTTCCAGGTTTTATACAGTTGACTTTAAATTAATTTTTTTTTTTACCTATTTAAAGAAATTTATGTGCAAATAATTGATTGTAAAAACTTTTTTTTCTAATATTGGACTAAAAATGCATCAAAATAAAAATGCTTTTACTACATAGATATAAATAAATTTATATAAATAAGTATAATTCTTTCTTATAAAAAGAAAAATTGTAACCAAATAGCAGAATATTTCATACGTGGATAAAATCACAAGAAATAACATGGGTAGGAAACTTTGCCACTGTGTAACAATAAAGAAAAGAAAAATCGACACTTTTTCATGATTATAAATATAATAATATGATAATAAATTTACTTCATAATTTTCAAGTGTTTATCTCAGTCAAGAAGGTGAATAAAACGCCTAAAATTTCTTTACTAAAATACATAATATTAATAAGTAAGAAGGCTGATTCACTGGCTAAAAAAGGGAGCCTTGATAGATCAACGCATGGATCACCCTCTTTCATTTCATTCAACTATAAATTGCTTGTTAACCTGACTCTCAAGAAGACTCTTAAACAAAATATGGTTCAACGTGCAACGCACAAAAGATGGAAGATTTTGGGGGAGGAAAGAGCTGTTTCCGTTTTTCCAAGAAAGATTGTGGTGGCCCTTTTTAGAGGTCTAACTGGACATGATTGTTTGAGGGACCATCTCTATAGGATTGGAGTGGTGAATTCCCCGGACTGTATTTTGTGTGACTCTGGTCAACCAATGACTTTTGAACATTTAAATAATTGTGTAGTTCTTTCTCAGTATGAGGGCATTGTTGAAAAGTATTGGAGAGCCCGTGAACTAATGGCGTAGGTGCTAATGTGCGGCATTTGCAAATAATAAGTAGAATAAATACAAAATTATAACTATCAATAAAAATAACAATTTTAAAAAATAGTAAGTAATTTAGATCACTTTTATTTCAACGTGCGTAATTTAAACGAAAATAATGCTTGCTTTTACTGTGTCCTCAATAAGAAAGCACCGTTTCTCTTGAAAGACAGGGTGGATGTGGTATCGTCTGCTAACTATTTCACCGGCGCTCACCCTATTTCGCGGTTAGAACTGCTCCTTATATTCCTTCCTCTATGGTTAAACCAGGAAAACTATATTTACATCATACTGAATTCCAGTTTACATTTTAACTGGTAGGGGATATAAACTTTGTGAAATTATGTAACTAAAAATATTGGTTGTTACACCTACAAACTTCTATAGAAGTCTATATGCGTTAATATATTAATGCTTTCTAAGAATTTAATCCTGAATAATCATAAATAAAAGTCACTCATCTTTCCCAGCTAGAAGAAAAACCCGAAAAAGCATTCAAAGTCAAAAACAATCGTCAACCCCAAATAAAAGTGACGTTCAATTCAATCCATTTTTACCTGTAAACTCTGTATTCAAGCTAAACTGATTATAAATCATCATCTCCAGATATCTTCTTCAATCTTAGCATAGAGCTCCAGAAGTGTCCACCATAAACTACTTACTTACGAAAATACAGAAAAAGCTCATGCTAAACAAAACTTATTATTTATTCACATAAAACTTTTATATACTTGTAATAATTATTTTATAACCATTTATATTACACTAACTTTCGCTGTGCATTCCGTTTAAATCGTTTTACACCCATCTAGTTTAAATAATTTCTAGTTTATACTCACATAAGTTATGCCTCGTTAATTTAGATTTTAAGAGCTATACGTGTACTTAAATTTCGGTTATCTCGCCTTGTTATGGTTTGAAAAGTTAAACATAAAATTAATGCAATGGGAAACAATATGAAAATATATATGTAATATTTTTTATATGATTCATGATGAAATAAACGAAATCTCGAAAAATTAAAAAATCTTTTATGCTTGAAGTTTTTTACATAAAAATAAAATTCTACAAATTAATATATACACATTAAATAATACATTAATTTACTTGATAAATAAAAGGTTATGCATTTTAAAACATATTTTAAGTTCTAATCTAATTATGAACTTTGAAAAAAAATACATATGAATGCAATGATAAACAGAAGCAGAAAACATTTTTGTATAAGACCTATCGAAATAAGCAAAAGATCTAAAGAAAGGAAAAAATAGTTTCTGACTTAAGCTTCAGTTTAAACGAAAAAATTTGAAATTTTGCTTTTAAATGCATAAAAGTACACAAGATTACAGAAATGATTTAAATAAAACTTCTATAATAATAAATGATTTAAATAAACTTAAAAAGATGTATTGCATCATGAAATGAAGTTTTTAAGTACAGATAAGTTAAAAACAAAATCGAATGATGTGCATAATGTTTGAATCTTTTGTTTAGTAACGTAGTCAGGATTCTTTTTACCTGCATACCAAAGAGCAAAACTGGGAGGCGAAGGGTTTGTTCTCGTCTTCGTTTCAATAATTCATATGTTTAAATCTCATCTTGTTACGGATGTTTGTAATGATTGGAATCCACTTTAACCTCAGTCTAATTATCCCTTGTGAGCGAAAATTGACAGCTGAGGGACAAAACCAATCCGCGTACCAATGCATTTCCGAACACTGAGAGCTGCGAATACTAATTTGCTGAGGAGGGCAAAAACAATATTTTTTCAGGAATCAAAAAGAGAAAAGTTACAATAAAGATTTTTACATAAAAAATTTCCGATTCTCCCCTTAAAACATTCTGTGAGAATGTAAAAAGAAAAAGGGTCCGATGCCGGAAGTACTTTTCTGCACTCCTAGACATATATGACAATGCATATATGGCAAATTTTTTTTAAAAAAAGAGAGAGAAAACGATGTGCTTTTCCTTTGAAGTGAGAAACGTTTTGGCGTGAAATGATACTTGGTTTAAACATACTACATCGAGCAAATTAAATAAACTTTACAATAAGTTCAAATTAGTTTTAATTATGTTTTAAATTAATTAAAAATGCTATCATCACCAATATTCAAAGGAAACTTTGTTTTCATTTTAAGTTAGTCAGAGATTGACATCCTGATATTAAGTTCATTTCATTCCTCTCCATTTCATCTTTTTTTAATTTTTATCCAAAACGAAAATTCAGCTAACAAATGGAATGGGAACTGCTTAAATATTTAATGCACCTCAAATTGGTGTTATGAACAATCATCTGAATCTTTACCAATAGTAAAGGATTAAATCAAAATAATTGAGATTTGAGAGTTAGGATTTTCTTCATTTTGATTTCTCCTTATACGAGTATTACACTGAAATTCTTTTAATTATAAATATGATATTTTTTGAGAGGACTTATCCATTTTTACAGTACATTTTTGATTCCAGCATTGAGATTATATACACAATTAAATATGAGCTCAATTATTTTACAATTATGGATTAATTAATTCTGTTGTTACTTATGACTCTTGGAGAATCCATTGCTAACCGATGTCTATGCGAAATTAAATCAGAAGGGTGCGTCTTTTTTTTAATTAAAGCACCACGAAAATGGAAATAAGACTTTGCTATAAGACTTCACCGACAGATGGCACCACCCCTCAATATTTTAAGAATTTTAAGAATATAATAAGAAAATTCATAGTCTTATAATGCATATTTTCTTTATCCTCTCTTTTTATACAACAGAAATACTTTTTATAGTAATCAATATATTTCAGTAAATCAATTATTAAAAAATTTACATTGTGAAAAGTTTATTTTATTTATTTTTTGTACCATCAATTTACTACAAATGCATTTTTTTTTATTATGGAATTTTTTATATGATCAAAATATTGTTTCTACTAATTTAAGCAGCGTTGATTTTAACTGTTGAATTAATTAATGTTTTGCTTGCATTGACATAACAATGAACACAGCATAACCATTTATCTGTCTAACCCTGCTTATCTTAAATAGCCAACAACCAGTTTATCTGTCTAACCCTGCTTATCTTAAATAGCCAACAACCAGTTTATCTGTCATTAAGTTTTGTCTGCTCTTCACTGAACATAATCAGTTATAATCGGCAGATATCTTGAATGTATACTATCTTTCGTTGATGCATTTTTTAAATTCCACTTGCCAACGTCTTTTCGGACATAAGGCGTCTTGCAGTCCTGTATAATTTGGAAGTAGAACTTTCAAGAGTAAGGATTCCAAAGTCATCTTGAGCATAAACATAAAGAAAGGCGGGGCAATTTAAAAGATGTTCCTGTCATTTGTATAGAATCACAAAGAGGGCAGAGAGGAGAGTCGGCCAGGCCAATTTCGAACAGTTGGGCCAACAGATATTCATATCTGGTGATAATTATAAAATACGCCACTTCTTCCCTCTTAGAGAAGAAAGAAAGTCTGGCTATCGAGTAGGCAGGCCCAAGATTTAACATCAATCAATCCTGTAAAAGTATAAATTCTTTTTTGTCAAGTTTTGTCCTTAAGAAGTCGCTTGGAGTTTCGTAGAGGAATCAGGAGACAAGGTGGATGGAGCATCAAAATCCCTTTGCCCAAACATATCGGCTTGTTCATTGACATATATACTGCAATGGGTGAGGCTCTACTGAAGAATGAACTCTCTTCCATTGATGAGGAGTATTTCAATAACTTGCTTGCATTTTCAAAATGCGTTCAAGAGAAAGGGCAGAGTAAAGATGTCTTTTAGATGGACTAAAAATTTTAACCTGCAGTAGCATGGTGATGATGAGGATCAAGACGGTGGCACCGTTGATAAATCTAAGGGCTTTATTTTTATTGTCCAACAATGCCCAATTTTGCATTATCAGAATAAATGATAGGTAACTCAGCACCATAATCAATAAATGGTCTAATATAGGATTTGAAGGTGAAAGTCGAGGAGATTATTATGTTATGTTAAAATAAACATCAACAACATATTATTTCCATCATATAATTTTATTGTCTTTTCCTTTACTATTACACATGCATTCTAAAATTTCCACACGTGTACCAAGGGCATAGTATACTCACCCCTTTTACAAGTTACAAAAATTTTGTTGGCGTGATGGCGAAGAACTCAGGGATTCACGACAAAGTTAAAACACTTTGAAAAGACTCCCACTTAACAGCAGCAATTCTTTTTAGCAGAAAAAAATCTACTTGTTATATTTTCCATCACTTTGGCTATATGTTTAGCCCAAGTTAGTCAGAATGAAAAGTACAAAACCGGTTTTATCAGGCTTTTCCATATAATCATTTTCTAGAGATCCTTCTGCGAAACACTTCAATGGCTAATTTAGGATACACTGCAAATTAGAGATATCAGAACTAGTCTATCACAGAACAAGATCATCTGCAGAAAACTTATTTCTGGGAATGCATTTTCAATGAAATTTAACAGATCATTTATCTTAATTTTGGAAAAAAATAGGACTTAAGACATAGTCATGTGAAAGGCTTGTCTCGTTTGGCTATACCCTGAACGAGTTTCTATATTTAACAGTTAAGAAAAACTGAAAGAGGAAATCAATTATCCATTTAAAGAAGTTACCAGAAACTCCCGCACGCATAAGCTTTTTTAATAGCCTTTTTCTCCATAGCGTTTATCAAGAGTTGATTTCAAATCAACTAAAACAACCGGCGTACTCAGCTTCTTTTGGAAGCCGTCCTTGACATATTGAATTGAAAGGACAGTTTGTTCAGCTGTACTATATTCACGTCAGAAGCCAGCCTGCCTCTCAGACATGTGGCCGCAACTCTTCATGAAAAACTGTAATCGATTAACTAGCATTCTTTCGATTAATTTGATTAGAATTCAGATCAAATGAATAAGTCCAAAATTATGAATGTCAATAGGATTCTTTTTAGGTTTAAATATGATTAAAACCTCAGCCTTTCTCCGGTAACTTGAGAAAAGTACTCCCCAAGTTTTGATTATAAAACGTAAAATGTGTAGTGATGTCAAATTCCAAAATACATTCTGGGAGTATATTGTCAGGTTCAGTAATTTTTTCTAGTTAAGCTTCGAATATTGTCTGAAATTTTCAACCATTCAAATTTTTTGAGTTTAGCAAATGTTCTCTGTCTATTTCTTGATTTCAACATCAATTGGTGGGTTAGAAGTAATGTTGTAAAGGAGGTAAAAAAATCAGGTTTATCCCCTTGGAAGTTTTAAATATTCCCTGGTTTGTTTGTTTGTCGCTCAACGGTCATTTTTTGCACACGAGGGCTAATTAGACCGGGCCTACAGTTTAAAGTGGATTCCGAACCACTACAAACAACCATGCCCAAGGTGGGAATCGAACCCACGAACTGTTGAACCGAAGGCAAGAGTGCTAACCATCCGGCTGCCAGCTCGGATAAATATTCCCTGAAATATTGAAAGATTTCGAAAATTTTTTTTATCAGAATAAACGTACTTTTATTTCAAGATTTCTACTAATTACGGCAGTAGAAAATTTTTCAGGAAAAAAAAAAAAAAGAAAAATTTCATAAATGACCAATTTAGAATTTCAAAAATTGATTTTGAGAAAGTATGGTACTTTTTCATTTGCTGATATATCAGAAAAACAAGTAGGGCTAGGAAGCAATTCAATCTGATGGATAAATAAAAAAAAAATTGAAAGCTTGAGATAGAATAAACCTATTGCGATTGAGAATCAATTTTGACTACTATTCAAAGAATAAATTAATCGTAATTATTGTTTGCTGTGTTCATTTATTTCCATTTATTGCAAAACAAGAAAGAGGTTCAAAAGATTTTCTAAAAATATATAAAATAATCATACCAGAAAACCTTGGAGGAAAAAAATCAGGAGACACTTACTAGCGACAATATTGCTTCAGTGTTTAAAACGGTAGTATCGCAAAAAGACAATTTTACTTTTTACATTATACATTCTGAGACTGATTTATGTTATCTTAATATTTTAATAAAATGTTCATCGACCTCATAAAGGAACTATGAAAAATAAAAGCATATACTACATGTAAAGGAATAAACATCAACGCGCACGCGTTCACATTCCAATATTTATTTTATAGGGTAACTTTTTACGACACAAGTGCAATTTACAAATTTAAACTTATAAAATAAAAATATAAAATACATTATTAAATAAATTTAATTCAGTGACAAATACTTCTAAGAATATAGAAATTATCAAGTACTTTTCAAATATATATATATACATATACATAAACAATACATTACAAAATTGAATAACTTAAGGCAATTTTTTCTTCACGTTTCTGACTTGGCATTTTTTAGAAATGAATTCAATTCGAAGGAATTGACTACTGTTCAAAACATTTTTCGTCATTATGAGAATATTTAGTTATAATTAAATTTTCAGCAGAAAGAGATGATCTGAACTTTTTTTTATATGACTGAATACCCAGTCACATTCTCATTTAGAATGTCGAATAGTTAAAAGTTGTAAGCATAAACTCGGAAATATTGGAATAATTTTTTTGTTCAAACTGATTTTTCATATTTTCAACAAGATGTCATTGCACATGTTTAAAGATACCAAGGTTAGGATGAGAATCACTCAATTTTCTCGAGTTAAAATTAAAAATTAAATAACAACCCATTTATTATTTAATTATCTACATATTAAGACTAACAGATTTAAAGTTGTTTTTCACTGATACTGCCAAAAATTAGGAATTTCCCGATAAAATCAATAGGGTTGGCAGCTATAAATAATAATAAAGAATTCAAGAAATAATAAATAAATATATAATGTTAATACTTAAAATGCATATTAGAATCGATTATTTGAACTAAATTCAATTTCATTTGAAATAGCATGAAAAATTTTTTAATAAATATAAGACTACTAAAATTAAGTGTTATATTATAGTATAAGTTTTAATATGCAATTATTGACTTAAATTTAAAATATCATGCTAATTTATTAAGGAATAATGCATTGATGCTATAAATAAATTTAACAAAACTAAAATTTTTTTAAAAACTTCCAATTCTAAAGTTAACTATGTAGATTTATGAAATATAATGCTTTTTATCCCTTCCAAATATATATATTCTTATTAAATACTTATAAATTGTTTGACAACTTCAAACTTCCATTGTTTACATGGGCATATTTGCTAAATTAGAGTAATAATTACATAATGAATTAATTCAAATAATTTTGAATCACAAAAAACTAAAAATGAGGTTATATGCAAACTGAGCCATAATACCATCAGTAAAAATAGTGAATGGATTAGAAAATTTAAAATTAAGAACATTTTATGAACTATATACATATATAAATATCTTTAAAAAAATTACACGTGTGTGTGTGTATATATTTTAAAGAACCACTTACCAAATTTTACTAATTAAAAAAGACAGTATAAGTTTAGAAATCACATCCGTATAATATTTGTTTTGTATTCAAAATACTAGAACTTTTACAAAAATGGAATATGTGAATTAAAAATTATTTCAATTTATATTTTTGGTTAGTTATATCTTCTTATAACAACTTACAAAAGTAAGACATATGATTTCCCAACAAACTGTGATATATTAATTTTGTTATTTTTTTGCACATTAATTATTTACTGAATCAAAAATAAATATAAAAAAATAAAATAAAGGCTTGTTGGCAAGAAATGCATTTATTATTCTTAAAAAAATAATAACAGAGCAATGAAAGAGAAATATGACAAGATTAAATTATTTATAAAAAAATTATTTTTAAGAAAAAAAGCTCTTATATAACAACAATAGAACCGATTTAATTTTATATTCAAACTCAATATACATATTCAATGAGTGTCGTTACCATTGAAAAATGTACTTACATATTAAAATAATTACAATTGCAATAAATCAATAATTAAAATTTTTTGGTTTATCAAATAAAGTAATAAAACAAGACTTTTTTTACAATTTAGATCAAAAGCGATTTATAATTATCACATTCGATTTCTTTACATACAGTGCAGTATAAAATCTCCTTGAACGAAATTATTATTATACTTAGTTAGTACTTACAACTAAAATATTACAAGGAAAAAAATAAGCTATCGATTGTGATGCACAATACCATATTAATCATAAATCATTTTTCAAGTAATTATATTTGTCAGAACTATTACTTTTTCTAAGCTTACTGGATGTAAATGTCACATAACACATCTCTGTAAGCATTACTTACTATTTATAAAATAGTTAAAAGATCATATAAAAAGAGTGCAAAATATGATATTTAGAATGTGAGCATTATAAATATATACAATCAATGATTTTGAACTAATTTGAAGCTCTAATATTGTAAAATAAGGCTCAATGAAAATAAACCAAAAGCTCAAAATAAATATCACATGATGAAAAATACACCATTACAATTTTAAAAAATGATTATGAATTTTCTAAATGTTTTAAGAAAATTTTAACACCTTTTACATTTAAAAAGTGCAGAACAAATAAGTAAAATATAAAATGTGAATTTAGCAAAAGACAAATCTTTAAGATTTACACAAAGTTGTTTATATATGGGGCTTTAGGATCTTGTTATAGAAACAGAAACGTCAGTACATATCACGAAATCTAGTGTAGCTTTCTTCTTTGCTCCCCTGCCTTCAAAAGAAGGTAAATAAATGAGTGTGAGATTTAGCTTCTTACAATTTTAATTGTTTCTCCAATTCTTGAGCAATTGCCTCTAAGAAATCCATTGTGTACAAATAATCAGATTCTTTTACACTAAAAGAAGAAACAAATTTGAAAATTAAATAATTTTAACTGAGCAATAAAAGCAAATTGAAAGAAACATTATGAAAATTCTTACTGATATAACAAAACTTTTATTTTAATTATATCTCAAAAGATATTTTTATTTCTTCAATCATTATTATGAATGTTGTGGTTATTTAAAGATAAATTGAGTTCATAGTGAAACGACAGTTCATCAAATCTTTAATCATGTTTTTTACATGCTCTTTCAGTGACATAAATAATGTTCATGAAATATTCAAATTCATGCTACACTCAAGAGAAAACATTTTTTCTTTTAAAGGTTTAAATGTTTTACTTGCAATAAGTCATAACTAAAAGCAATTTGCCTTTAGCCAAATGCCATAAAAACACAGAGTTAGATTTAGAGATTTTCATGTTCAATAAAACACTGGGATATTGCTTGAACTCACATACCCAAACCAACAATGTATCATTCAAGTACTGATATAGTTTTTATGACAAAATGATAGAGCACCATCTTGCTGCAGAATAAAATGAAATACTGTGGCCTCAAACTGTTAAAATAAATATGCTATAAACATATTCTTTAAATTGACATATTAACTGATTTTTCCAGAGGAAAAAGAACCAAAAATATAACTGTTAGAAATAACACAGAAAATTATAAGGATTAAGGAATTCCATTTGGAGAATCATGTTGAGGTTCTATTACACACAACAAATGTTTTATTAATAATGTAAATCACATATGAAGATTAATTTTATCTAAAAGATTATATATATATACATACATATATATATACACACACACACATATATCCAGAATTGGAGGCATTTCAGCAATTTACAACACATCATTGGATGTGGCCACTGAATTTAGATATTACACAATATGCTGATTTTGTGACATGACAAAACATTTTTCAATTTTTAAACTATTTTGGATTTGATTTTTGTTTGTTTTTCTTAATGCAGCTCATATCTAAATTGCTTCATCACAGTTCAATGTTGTAACAAGAGGAGGAAACAATATTTCGCAGTACAACAATTCTCTTGCATGGATGATATCAATGATTATTAGTAACCCTAGCAGTGATTTTATAACAGTACTTTTATGACAGATAATATTTGCCTTATTTTAATTTTAGAATTATTTTTTTTATGCTAAATAAATCAACAATAGTATTTGTACTCCTCAAAATTAAATTTTGTCTTATTCTATATGAAACAAGACCAAAAAATTGTATATATTTTGAATTACTAAAACTTTTAGAATAAAATTACAGAATGAAAGTTAATTTATATATATATATTGCATGTATTTACTGAAATTACTCTTTCAGATTTTTTATAATTGTTTATTTAAGTAAAATAATGATTGTTTTTGAAGATAGATTCAATAAAAATGATGTAATAAAAAACAGTACATTAAAAGTGATATTTTATAGTAGATTAAAAATGAGATTTTTATGAAAATGACTTTTTTTTCAAATTTTTAATTTTTGAATATTAAAGATGTAGATTCCTTATTGGAAAAATCCCAATGAATTCACAACAGAATAGATTTTAAATATCTTCTATATAGAAGACAGAACTCATATTCATACTTTGCATGAATATTGAAGTCTTTATTTGAAAGACAAATAACTTTCTCCTACATTGAACTCTTTTGAAAAAATTCTATAATTTTTTTGAAGGTTTGTATCAAATATACAGAATATTGTGAACTGCTAGTATTACTTTCCCATTCTAAGGATGAATAAAGAAAAAAATGATAAAGTAGTTATTTAAAAATTTTAAAAGTATTACACAAAAACAAGAAAACATATTGCAACCATGAAATAAGTAAGAATTAATTAATACACCTACTTTTTCAAACCATGAATGCAACCTGCCAAATCTTTGGTCATTTTTCCTGAATCCACTGTGTCTACACAAGCTTTTTCAAGCACTTTGCAGAATCTGTTTTTTTTTAAAAAAAAAAAAAAATTTAATAATACAACCTAATGCAAAAAAAAAAAAAAAAAAAAATTAACACAATGTATAATTAAGAATCCCTTGTTCACAGAACTTACTTTTTCAGATCCTGATTATTATCCAATGTTGCTCTGTGTTCTAATCCTCTTGTCCATGCAAATATGCTGGCAATAGGGTTTGTACTGGTAGGTTTGCCCTGTAGTTAAAACATAAAAAGTAAATATGTGAACTGTTAGAATACTGATGGTAATAAGTACTATACATTCTCTTCCACGCAGAACAATCATTGTTTAATTGCTCATATTTAATGATTTGTAATTTAAATAATCAATGGTTTGATAATTTTAAATGTATCATATTTGACAAGGAAATATAGTACGATTGAAAATATACAATACAATGATTCAAATAACTGCCTCCTTCATATATTACCATCAATCTCATTATCACTAAATAAATTCTAGAACTTTAAAAGGAGAAATTACTGCTATTAATTTCATTTTTAATGATCAATATTACTTTTTGATTCATTTAAAAATTAAAATTATTCATTAACATTTTTTGAAATTCGTAAATTTTCATCCTTAAATGACATAACAAATATAATAGAGAATACTCTAACTTACAGCACATTTAATAGATAAGAAAAATATGATATAGAAAATATCTAAATATAGGTAATACATACTTGGATAACAAAAGTACTGAAAATTTCTGGTGCTTATATGTAAATTTGAATTCTTTGAAAGCAATTCTAAATTTTTTTGTAAGTTCATTTATATCTAATTTAATCTTTCATGCAAAGTAGTTTTCACTTTTTTTTATCAAAATATTTGCATCAATAGATAATTAAAAACTAAAAAATAATTTCTTGTTAATATAAAATGGATTTATATTGAATTTATCGAACCTTTTGGTGTTCTCGGTAATGTCTGGTAACAGTTCCATGTGCTGCTTCTGATTCAATAGTTTTGCCATCTGGACATACTAAAACACTTGTCATCAATCCAAGCGAACCATAGCCTGAAAAGTAAATTGATGGAATAACAAGGGAGATAACATATCATATTTATTTACAGATAATTGTTACAGCACAATTTGATAACTTTCATATTTGTGCAGAAGGGGAAAAATTCAGGAACTGCTAATATTTACACATAAATTTTTTTCTATTCATAATTTTTGAAAGTTGATAGTAATACCTTTTTTAAAATTAATACCAGTATTTTTTATTTAAAATAGACTTAAAAATTAATGATAGTCACAAAAGTATTAAACAAGCCTGGAACAACAATAGAAACAGTTTCATTTAACTATGTAAAATAATAGATACTTTTATAAGTTCCTAAATCAGTCAAAATTCAAATCAGTTTTCTATGCCAGTAAAAATAAAAAACAAGATATTCATCTTAGCCAATAAAGAAATGTATGAAAGAAAATACATACATTCATAAAGGAGAATCTACTAGCATACAACCTAAAGATTTTAATTTCTTAAATAATTATTCGTTGCTGATTCAACTATTGTAAAAAAAAATAGCGTTTTATGTATATATCCTTTCTCAATGCTTTTAGTTAACAAAATATTTTTTTAATTTGTATGTGATACAGAATTGAAAGATTGGCAAATAGTATGTGCCTATCAAACTTTATAGCTAATTACTGATCAATATAAATATTAATACTATTTTAGAATTAATTAATTTATTGCTGCAGTACAATTGAACTAATTGCTTATAGATTTTTATCACATCATGGAAAATAGTACTAAAAAGAGAATATCTTTATTAGTAAAACGATAATTCTAATTGAAAATAGATCTGTTGTAACATCTTGGATTTTATATTACATGAATACTTTTAAATGAAGTTGTGAAATTACAAAAGATGCCAAGCAAATTTATTTATTTTGCCAATAATAGACAACTATTAGAAAATATTAAATACTAGGCAGCAACAATTTTTTTAAAAAAAGGTTTAGGAGGTTACGTTCCTTTATGCATTTATTTAAATAGTTTTCTTCTGCTGCTGTAAAATAATACATTTAAAATTTATGTTTAGAAATGACACTTTATATAAATTACCCTACAAATAATAAGGTTCAATATCATTAAATTCTAACACTTTTTATATTCAAGCACATATTCAAAGAAATTAACTTTAGAAAGATTTTGGTGTCAATTTGAAGAAATCAGCACCAACTTTTCAGCTCAAAAGAGTTTTACACAAGTACCCAAATTACAATTATGTATGAATTCCAATTCCTTTTAAAAAATTCAATTTTAAAAATAAAGTTTAACTTCTATTCAAAAAATTTTTATCAAGCAATAATGTCAACAAACTGAAATTCAGAAATTAAAATTACATGAATGTAAATAGATTACCTTTTTCAACACACACAAATATTTATACATTTTTAGCAATATTCATTTACTATAAATAAAACTGTTTAAATTTAAATCAATTGTTAAATATTAATCACAGATAAAATCAAATTAAGTTAAAAATAAAAGTAATTATATTTTCCTTTGCATTGATTCTGGGCTTTGTAAAAAATAATCAATTGCCACTAGATGTATTAATACAATTATTAACAAAATAAATTCCTTGATAAAATAAAATATATATTTAAGATATCTTCCTTTGACGATTTGTTAAGATTAAAATGGTTAATAACTTTTTAATTACATTATCAAAGATAAATCCTAAATACTATAATTGAAAAGTTTAACCAAATAAATACTTGGTTAATAACTTTAACTTTCTGACTATAGCATTTCAAAACACATTTGAAAAACAGAACTGTTCAATCAAAATACAATTGAGTACTTTCAACATATGTATAATGTAGGCCAAAATTAATTTGCTAATTAAAGTCTGAATTGCTCTAAACATTCAAATTTCACAACATATGCATATCTGAAGTCAATGGTAAAATTCTTCACCAAATTTATTGCATAAAATTTTACGGAAAAACTATGTATACAATTATTATCACATGATTTTCTGTGAGCTTGATATTTTTCAATGTAAACAAAAATAAATTTAAATTTTGAATAAATATAATCTTAGTATTTACCTTGAGCTACAACATCAGATTGTACATCTCCATCATAATTCTTACAAGCCCAAACAAAACCACCAGCTGATTTTAAAGCCTGGGCAACCATGTCATCAATTAATCGATGCTCATACCAAATTCCAAGAGATTCAAATTTACTTTTGTAATCTCTGAAATAAAAAATATTTGTCAATATATATTAATTTTAATAAATCTAAAAAACATATTAACATTCTTATGACATACCTATCATAGATTTCTTGGAAGATATCTTTGAACCTGCCATCATAACTTTTAAGAATAGTATTTTTAGTGCTCAAATACAAAGGCCATTTTTTCATTACAGCATATTCAAAGCAACTCTTTGCAAATCCTTTGATGGACTAATGAGGAAAAAAAGAGTAATACAATAATAAATTCATCAACATTTTAAGTATCATTAAAATCCAATTAATAATGTTACTAAGTTTCATTTATCTATTTTATATTAATTTTAGATTATGCTAATGTGGTAGTCTTGTATTAATTTTAGAAAAATTTATTTGTGAATTAATATACAACAATTGCTTTGCAATTTCTATCTTTGATGTAACTTTTCACTAAGATTTCTAACAAGGAAGTACATGCATATTAAATGATGTTTTAAATTTATTGAATTTAAATAAAGCTTTAGCCAATTTGAATTTAATTATAACTTCCTTAAAATTAATAATTTCACAATTAAAATATTCAGTCTTTTCATACTTACATCATCAGTGTTGTACATCCCCATGATAACTCCACCTGTCTGCTGGAAATTAAAAACTTCTACTTTTTTTGTCTCGCTACCATCATGAGGTGTATATAAAAGTTCAATTCTACCAGGTTTTTCTATCACAAAATCGGTACATTTGTACTAAAAACAAATAAAAATATGATTTTTCTAATAGCTTTAACTATTTTGGAATATAATTATTATACACTAATATTCATCAACATTTAAATTCACATCATTGCTCTATAACCTAATTATCAGAAAAAATAACTTTGAAAATGTACAGTAACCTTTCTCTTGATATTTATACATACATAGAAACAAATATATTAATTTAGATATGTTACAAATTTAGAAATTTTCCTATGTGCAATCAACAAGTACATTTCAAAAACTCTTGATAAAAGCAATTGTACATGTTTTTCTGCAAATAAGAAACAAGTAAAACTGAATATAGACAAAGCTGATAAAAAAATTTCAAAACAATAACAATTATATAATAACTAAAAATGAAAGAAAACAATGTCTACCTGATCACCATGAGCATGCCTTCCTATCACGATTGGTTTGGTCCATCCAGGCACTAATCGAGGTATAGTTTTGCAGATGATAGGTTCTCTAAATACAGTGCCCCCTAAAATATTCCTCACAGTACCATTTGGACTAGGCCACATTTTCTTCAATTTGAATTCTGTGAATAAAGAAACAGTTCTGGAAACTCAAAAATTATTTTATAAGAAAAAATGCTATTATTTAAAAATTATTTTTTATATTGATAACTAATAATTTTAGAATTCATTTAAATTTTAAATGGTAGGGAAATGTAAATTATTAATCAAAGTAATTAAAACATAATTATAAAATATCTCTACATTCTATTTTGAACAAAAATGTTGATAAATTAGAATAAAAAAAATTTCTTTTTAAAAAGAAGTACTTCAATGAAATTATCTTTAAAATAGAAATAATAATTAATAATAAAAATTTAAAGAAATCAAAGCATATAAATAGGACTTGTCACAATCAACATAATTTTTCCTTACATTTTAAACAAATAAGTTAGTATTCAGAAAACTCTCATCACATATTAAACATTTTAATTAGGGGTAAAAAATAACAATATTTGTATGTATAAACAATTACCTTCAACTCTAGCCTCATCTGGAGTAATTGTGGCACATTTGATACCAACATTATGTTTCTTGATTGCCATAGCTGCATCGAGAGTGACTTGATCATTTGTTTGATCACGATATGGCAAACCCAAATCATAATATAAACAGTCAAGTTTCAAATATGGAAAGATGAGTTTGTCTTTAATTTTTTCCCAAATAACTCTGGTCATTTCATCTCCATCCAACTCAACAATAGGTTTTTCAACAACGATTCGTTTATCAGTACCAACTAAAAGCAAATATAAAGCCCCATTAAATAACCAATACAACAATTTAATTACACAATTTATTACAAGTAAAAAATGAACATGAAAGAGCTTCATAATTCATTTATTTAACTCTACCAAATCAAAATTTTCAAGAAGTTTAAAAAAGTCTTGTTATTTATTTGGATCAAAAACTCAATTTTTCTAGAATGATGCAATAAAAATTTTTAGTGTTTCACATCCAAAAATAATTTTATTAGCAAATATAAATTACACATATATTACTAGAAAGAACTGCTTCGCTCTTAGCTTCAAGTGGAAAATGTGTATTTTGTTTCAGCATAAATTGCTATCTGGTAAAATAAAGATATTCTCAAACTTTTTTAAGCGATAATTACTGTTATGTTGGTTTTGTTTAAAATGCTTTGCAACACATGACTAATATAGATTGTAATTTCTAATATATATCAAATAAGGTTTAAAATGATTGAAAATTCATTTTAACTGCAGAAGGTGAAAACAATATTATTCTAAATATTGAAAAAGTAATACATAGAATCTAATAAAATGTACAATTTTTGACATGATTTTTCTGTATTAAACATTGATCTTAACTTTAAAAAAAAAAATTAACAGAATTTTTTAAGAGAACAGAGATTCAGAACAGCATTCATCACAGCACAGAAGCAACTTTATATTCAATTTAAAAAAATAAACACCATTAATTTAAATTCATTACAAATGACTTAGTACAAATTATAATCAAAATTTGGAATTAAATATAGTTAAATTAACTAGTTACTTTGGATACAAATTCAGAGATCAAATATTATTAAGAATTTTATTTCTTTTAACTTGATATTTATTACATTACAAAAAAATAAATCTAATATTTCACATTATTTAATGAATATTTATTCTTTCAACTGTTTAAATACACTTATTTGACAGCATTTTTCTATATTACAAACTTAAAATTAATTTTTCTAATCGCTAACTGTAATTTACCGCCACAAGTATAATATCTAGACTTCTGTAATTAGAAATGTAAATTTTAAATTGTTACATATATATCTTTTTTAGAAAATTTAGAATTGTTTTTAAAGTTTTGAAGACAATTTTACCTTACAAATGGTAGCTTTAAAAAATAAATATAATTAAAAAGAGTTACGATTTAGAAAGCATCACATCCATTATCAAGGAGAAAAAATTGCGCACCATTCAAGCAATCTGTATAAAAACATTTTTTATGGCATAATCTCTCTTCCTTAAAAAAATTCTAGTAAATGTATTTGATATCTTGATTTTCATAAATATATGCTAGCTTTTTATAAATCCAGTTTACACAATTGACAAACAATCTGCTTTAACCATCTAAGTTTCTAAATAGCCCTAGCCGCAAATTTAATTTTTCAAAAGCATCAATATCACTGCAAAACGAAATCAAATGTAAAATTAGATTAAATACACTACTGGCCATTAAAATTGCTACACCAGGAAGAAATTCAGATATCAAAATGATATTTATTGGACAAATATATTATACTAAAAATAAGTGATTAAATTTTCAAAATATTTGGCTGGATAGATCCTGAGAAATCAGTACCCAGAACAACCACCTCTGGCAGTAATAACAACAGTTATACGCCTGGGCATTGAGTCAAACAGAGATTGGATTGCATGTACAGGTACAGATGCCCATGCAGCTTCAACACGATGCCACAGTTCATCAACTGCAGTGACTGGCGTTTGGTGACGAGCCAGTCGCTCGGCAACCATTGACCAGACGTTTTCTGGTCGTAACACACCAGAAATGTAATGTGCACTGTTCAAAGCACCGTCAATGCGAACAAGAGGTGACCGAGACGTGTATCCAATGCACCCCATACCATCACGCCAGGTGATGGGCCAGTATGACGATGACGAATGCACGCTGCCAGTGTGCGTTCACCACGATGCCGCCAAACACGAATGCGACCATCATGATGCTGTACGCAGAACCTGGATTCATCTGAAAAGATGCAGTCTCGCCATTCGTGCGCCCATGTTCGTCGTTGATCACACCATTGAAGGCGCTCTTGTCTATGACGCAGCGTCAAGGGAAGCCGCAGCCATGGTCTCCGAGCTGAGAGTCCATGCTGCTGCAAACGTCGTCGAACTGTTCGTACAGACACTTGTCGTCTTCCAAACGACCCCGTTTCTTGACTCACGGCTCGTGACGTGGTTGCACGATCCATTACGGCCATGCGGATAATATGCCTGTCTTCTCGGCTGCTAGTGATAGGTGGCCGTTGAGATCTCGCATGGCGTTCCGTATTACCGTCCTGAACCCATCGATTCCATATTCTGCTAACAGTCATTGGACCTCGACCAACGCGAGCAGCAATACTGCGATAAGATAAACCGCAATCTCCGTACGCTACAATTCGACCTTTATCAAAGTCAGAAACGTGCTGGTACGCATTTCTACTTCTTACAGGAGGCATCACAACAACTTTTCAACCAGGCAACAACGTTCAAATGCAATTTGTGTATGAGGAACCGGCTGAACAATTTCCTCATTTAAAAACAATGTAGGTGTGGCTACTGGCGCCTGCTTTGTCTGAATGCGCTGAAAAGCTAATCATTTCCATATCACAGCACCTTTTTCCTTTCGTATAAATTTCACGTCTGTAGCATGTCGCCTTCTTGGTGTAGCAATTTTAATGGCCAATAGTGTATTTTATAAAAAAAAAAAAAAAAGTTTTATTAGTAAACGATTAATTGTTTGTAATATTAATTTCCTACTTCAAAAACTTCAATGTTACAACAAATTTCAGAAATTTTCAATTAAGCATTTCCAACTATATAATTCACAAATTCAATCAATAATATATTTTTATTTAACACATACAACCAATAATATTTTTTAGAATTAAAAACGGATTATCCAAACATCTAATACTTGATTTCCTTCTTATATTTAAATTTTTTTTTCAAACTTCGATAGATAAATTTCGTAAAGTTCGTAATTTAAAAACGAATTATATCTTCATACCAGCAGCCTAAATGATAGTCCTTAATGATAAATTTCGTAAAGTTCGTAATTTAAAAACGAATTATATCTTCATACCAGCAGCCTAAATGATAGTCCTTAATGATTCTTTATGTATAATATTAAACTTTAAAAGAACAAGGTAAGGGAAGAAAATTTTTAAAACGTGTTTCATTCTAGAATTGTTAGTACAGAAAGGTTAATTTAAATGGGATTTACTGATTGAAATTTGTTTGAAACATACACATGAGAGGAGGGATTAAATTCCTTGAGAGCAGAATTAAAAACCAAATGTATGATCATCACGTTATAACAGTGGTTTCCAACCTTTTTGTACCGGCGCCCACTTTAAAAAAAAAAAAGAAATGGTGCGCCCCCTGTGGCAAATAACGCATTGTTTTTAATTAGTGGCAAATAATGTATTGTTTTAAGTCTAATTCCTTTTTATATGCAGTTAAAAAGTAGATCTTGTTTCGAAATCAAAAATCAAAATCAAAACTTCAAAATCAAAACTACCAGTCAAAGCTTACAACGCGTTTTTGTGAAAATTCCTGTGAACCGATTTCAATGATATTTGGTGTACTTATAATATATTTGGGTCCGATGACAACGCAATATTATTATGAAATATAATTTACTGATATGATATCAGAATGATAAAAAAATATTCTTTACTTTTTAGTGCATTTTATAAAAGCCTGTAACTTAAATTTTTTTACCAGTTTGTTTTCATTTCCCGTGATTTTGGCGCCCCTAGATCATTGCGCTCCGTGCGGCCGCCTGAATCGCCCTACCCTGGGGCCAGCCCTGTATGTATCAACGTGGTTATCGCAAGCACTACTCACGAACTAATTCTGTTCATAGAAAACAGAAACAATCAGATGCTTCTATTTACTGAAGTTTGGCGCGAGTAAGTACGAGAATACACGGGATGTTACGAGTGCTTACCTTTTGATTCCACGTCTCACCGGTGCTCGGCTCCAAACGCGAAAGCGAGATACTTCGTTCCAAGAATATGGATGGGATGTTTTAGCACTTGTACCCGAAAAATTCGCGGCGAGGATTGTGGATTATGTATACTGCTGATTCATTTCTTTTTGACAACTATTCGACTTTTTTGGTTCGTATTCGAAAATGATATTTTGGAAACAGCTGCATGCCCGCCCCCCTTGCAACTGTCTCGCGCGCCCCACAGGTTGGAAACCACTGCGTTTCAAGTTTGCATCACTCAACCAAATTTTACCGAACTATCTGACGTAATATCGTAAAATTGAAAAACTAGCCATTTTTGTAAAGACGACCAATAAAAATAAATATAAATATCATTTATACATCCCTAAATCTAGTGCGAAATTTTAAATGTAAAAATTTTCTGATTGTCTTATTTATTACGATTTTGACTAATTTTTGCAAAATAATATTATTTCGGTGCATTATCTTTTGTAATGTATAAATCACAAAATTTAAATACAATTTGATCTTATATCTTCCTTCAATAGGAAATCAAGCTGATTTATAGATATATCTTGCAAATTATTTTAAAATTAAAAGAAAGTTTGTGTATTAAAAATCAATCTGGAAATTGGAAGAAAAAAGAAAAAAGCTTTTTACTGAAGCATAAAAATAAAATTCAATTGGTACAGAAGCATAAAAATTTAACGTGACACAAGTGATTTACATCGTTTCCATTTTTAAAAAAATAGATTTTGAAGTTAAATCTGCAATTAATCGTCGAAAGAGGAAAAGTCTAATTTTGTCTGAAGAAAATAAACAAACTGCGAGAAAAGTAAATAACGAAGGAGCAATTTTTTTTTTCATCTGTTTGCAAGTTATATAATTATCAAGTCACTGCTAAAAATAATACGGCAATATTTAGAATATGAAGTCATTAAAACAAATATTTTCAGCAAAATAATACGACCATTTAATCGACAAAAATAATTGCCAATTTTAACTAGAAAGAGTAGGAAAATAGAAATGTTGGAGTACCTCTAATATATGGAAGAGAGAGTACTTTAAAAATTTTTCAATTTTCCGTCTAAGCACATTTCCAAAATAAAATGCCGTTGATTGAAATATATTATCAATACTACTACTAAAAAAATGTAAGTAAAAATACGAATATAAATTTAAAATAAACATAAGTAAATATATATAACAAAAATTAATCTTTCCAAAAAATTGCGATATAAGATTTTTTAAAAGCATAACTAATAGATTTCTCCCGATCTGTGGAACTCAAAAAGCATCCTTCAATAAAATTCAATATAAATGTGACCATCAAATACTAAAATTGATATTAAAATAATTAAATATAGATTTATGTTCATAGGAGATGTTATTAATAAAATTTCTTTTAAAAATCTGTTATCACTCCTAAAAAACAGTACGTCACCCTCTAGTCACTTATATAAGCAACTTTTATGACAAGTTTTTCAAGGCATCTGGTGAATTATCAACGAACTAGGCTATTTTGAGTTATTTAGAGTGCATTTGTAAGGAACTGCTATAATTTTAGAACCACGCCTATTTTTTGTTCGATTACACTGGAATTCGCAGACCTAGCCTTTTATCTAAACAGAAACCTTCTTGATATTCAAGACATTTTTAACTTCAGAGATAAGATCATTTGCGGAGAATAAAGCCTCAAAATTTATATTTAAAATATGAAACTTACTCCCATAAAACAGAAAGTTATTGAAACTTCTGAGAAAATTAACTATATACAATTTGAGCTTTTACTAAATAATTTGATTTAAAAATAATTTTTTAAAAAAAATTTAAATCATCAGAAACAAATAATTTTTGTAGAATAAAATATTAAATGTTCGAAAGACATAACTATTTATTAAATATTCTTCATTTTATGTAATGCATATTTTGTTGAAATTCATATGAGCTAAAAGTAATTTTTCTGAAAAATTATATTCACAACAAACAGAAATTGTTCTTGAAATATTTTATTCGATGTTAAACTAATAGTGCTATGTAAAAAATACTCAAAGTTTCAAATCTTAAGATTTTCTTTTGGTAATATAGTTAAACTACAAGTTCCAGATAAGAGAGACCGCAAAATTTATTAGCGTTTATATTAGACATTTAAATTTAAGCATTTATATTTTAGGAACAACAAAAAGAAAATTTTCACAGTGGTATACAAGAAATCAGTTCACACAGTTTGTGAGAGAAAATTTATTTTGCTTGAAGATTTTCAAGTAATAATACTTTGAGTATATTCCTTGCATTAGAGAATCATCTTTCTAAAAGTCAATGATATTAACGATGTATTTGCAAGAGAGAGAGTGCAAATCTGACAACTGAAATTATTAGTTAATATTTTATTTCATGATTATATTATATATATATATAAAGCACTAACTGCAATAACAAGACAGGCTTTTAATTTTAGTCATTTATGATTATATTATATATATATAAAGCACTAACTGCAATAACAAGACAGGCTTTTAATTTTAGTAATTTTAATCATTTTGTATTTTTCAATACCTTATACAATTATCTAATACATGTCTCAAACAATTAATGAAATAATCGTACAAAACAGTCTCTTTTCTTAAAATTTTCAAATTAAAAATTTATTATCAATTTTATTGAAAGTTATCATGGTATTCTTAAAATATTTAAGAACGAAATGTTTGACATCGCTTAAAAATATTCAATTTGCGAATTAAAATATCATTTATCTACAAAATAATTGGAATTTATTACATTCCGCAATAAGAGTTGGTGATTATATCTATTTAACAGTAAAAGTGATAAATATTTAATCCTTTATCATATTTACCGAGTTTACGTGGGGATTATGAATATAATCACCGGTTATTATACATAATTACTGGATAAATCGTTGTTACCGAGGGTATATTCTACAGATAAATTAGAATAAAGAGAAACAGAGAACTATAAAGCAAGAATCTTTCCATAGCAGGTGGTTCCACGTTACGATCTGGAAAAATGCCAGAATTAAATGGAATATTCGTAGTTTGCTGACCCGGCATACGAAAAACAGTAATAAGATTACCAGGTGCCGAAATAAGAAATTCAGATGACGTGAGTGATAGCACGAACTAACATTTGAACAATTACTTTATATCCAGAAATCCGCAGCGAAATATTGAAACATGTCATTCAACAATATAATCAATGGAATTCAACGATATTACAGATATTTTTGCGACACACTAGCTTTTGAATAAATTTTTTTGCAACACATAATTTAAAATCAACAAAATTAGAATGTTTGCGTATCGATTTATTACAATAACAAAAATAATAGTTTGTTGTACATTAATGTAACATAATTAAATAAATATTAATGGAACATAATTAAATAAAGTATGTTACTGTTATCTTTAATAATTTTTAAATTTTAGTGTCAGCATCGGTTATTTTACAAATAGAGTATTTGCACATGAATTTCTTTTTATGTGAAATAAGGTTATTTTTTCTCAGAAAAATAACATTTCACACTTTTTTGCATTTTTCCGATTTCTATATATGTATAGGAATGAAGAAATAAAAATTCAGATATACATTTTAATTGTTCATTAATCCAATATTTCTTTTTATACACAAAATGATACATAATTATCTGATATTACTTTGACAATACGAATGGGCAGGCTTACGTCCTAAAATTGTAGAGCATTTTATCATGTACTATAATTAGGGATAAATTACATTCCAGATATGTCTTTACCTAGTTACCCACATTTACATATTACAAGGGGAATAAAATCAGATGAATTCTAAAGTACCCGCCCGTATACACGTGAATGTAGAGAACGGAAGCAACATTCATCTTTCGTTCAACGTGGCAAACATCAAACAGCGGAAGAATGCTAGCTCGGCTATTGTGAGTCCATCTAATGTTTATGAATATTATATATAGAGATCTTAAAAAATCCATTATCTTTAAAACCCCACATATTAAAGATTAATTAATTTAAATAATGAACCACTATTCAGAATTCACATTCATCAAACTTCATACTTTTGGAAGAATAAGAATAATAAAACCTGAATAGAATTTTTAAAGGAAATTGATATTACTAATGGAAAGCACAGAAAGTATTCTTGACATACTACAATTCCGCTCTGGATCGGCAAATACTGAACTAGCAACAGACGCAATACTTTTTAACAATTGATTGGCTTTTTCATTCCTTGAAATTGTAATTTAAGCTGCAAATGGGAAAACATTACAGCTTAAATTCCAGTTTCAATTTTTGTAATTAAGAATGTGGGAAAAATGTTGAAAAACACAATATATGAATTTCCATTATAGTATGCACTAATATCTGCACAAAGAACACATAATTGAATAAGGCTGCCCTTGATAAGCCTATAAAGTAGTCTTGTCTTCCAATTTATAAAATAGGGTCTTAGTTTCATATATTGATTTAAATATTTTTAAAATAAATGTTTTTCGATGAATTATAATATGCCAATTGTTTTTATTCTTATTATTTATAAAAAAAAAAAACAGAAAAATGCAAGTATTTTAAGGGCAGTGAAATTTACATGAATTGAAATCATTGTCAGAGTTTTTAATGAAAGCGTTAAACAAGGATGTTAAAAAGTTCGTTACTGATGCCTAGCTTACTCATCAAAATTCCAATTTTTTATTTTATTTTAATAGTTAAACAATTAAAAATAAATTAAGTTTTGTTTAAAATTTCCAATATTAAGAAATTTTATTCAATTCAAAGTAACAAAACGAAATGTATGATTACACAGAAAATAGAATTTCCCTGTTCATATGATTGAAATTCCGGAATAAAAAAATTTAAAAATTCTGATACTTCGACGACATCAAAGATAAAAATGGAAGATCAAAAACTTATTGGTTGCGGTTTTTTCCCCGATTGAATTAATCAATTTCATAATAAAATACTTTCATCTACACAAGGACCAAGTTTAAAATGACAGAAACAAATTTAACAAAAACTATTTTAAACGCGAAATTCCAGCATCAAAGCAGGATACGACGAACTCTTTGTTTACTCCGCTGGCAAAAAGACAATGGTAGGGGTAACGGAAATGGAGTACTTTGCTTTAATCTGGACAGCAGCCAGCCATTGACCACACAGTCTACTGACTGGAAAGGAAACTCACAAATAATTACACATGTAATTAGAACTTCGTATCATTTTACAGTAAGCCCCAAAGCGAAACACGTTAAATTGGATCAAATACTACTAACTGATGGTATTCAAAACCAGTTCCATTTTATTGTTAATCCTGAGAATTTTCATTAGTTTTTAGTTAAGGAAGTACGCATTAACGATCGCGAATTCTTGTAAATTTTTCAACAGAATTTTAGGAATTTCGTTTAACATTTTAAAATGCAAGTAAGATCGCAATTTCGATGTTTGATTAGTTAAAACTGTTTCAGAAAAAAGAATTTTGTAATTTAAGATGACATTTTCCAAATAGAATTTATTTACAAAATAAAGAAATGTCTAAAAGTTAAATTAGCTTAAAATTTTAAAACAAATTAAGAATCATTACTAATGCCAGCATAAACAGTAAGTATATATACTACATATCTGTTACATAATCATCTAGGAATCTGAAGAAAAAAGTTTTATGATAGAAAAAAGTGTTATCAACGACTAGATAAGAGAGGAAAATTTTTTTATCTAAGACAAAAATTTTGATAGAACGAGATGACGTAATACAATAATCACATTTTATCAAATTAATATAAAGTCAGGTGACAAAAGAAATTGCTTTTAAAGTACTTTTCCTTTCTGAAAAAACATTTATGAATAATATTTTTAAAGAAGCATTTACATGGCACTCAGATTTGTGCTTCATTAAACGGGAATATGCAAAAATTTTATTAAAAAATTTAGGAATCCAAACTAAATCTTTTTTGCAAACTTATCGCGATAATTAAAAATTATTTGAATTAACATCAATAACTGATTTTAAAAATATCTGCATATATTACAGATCTCTATTATTTTTTTTAAAAAATAATTTTTATTAGTATTAAAGATTAGTATACTGATTTTGTATTTCGAACTTAACTAAGAATTAAAATGCTTTGGAAGATTGAGGATTTTATAGTATTTTTTACAGTTGAAATAGTTCAAAATGTAGATATCAAATTATATAGAATTTAAACAATTTATTAAGGAGAAAACAAAGAAAACGTATGTTAATAAATGGTAAAAACGTTAATTACATTAATCTTCCTTTCTTATAAATTCTCTGATTCTGGGTGGGGATCAAAATAAAAAGTTAATACAGTAAAACTTAATGTTTCTTCAACTTTAATTTTTTTTAAATAAAAAAAATATTTGAATATATGATAAAAAAAATATTTGAAGACAATGTAGATTTTTCACAAATCTTTAAAATTACTAAATGTTTTTAAAGATTTATAAAATATAAAAGTAAAAAAAGCAATAAGACATTGTTATTTTAGTAAAATATTTAATAATTAGATTATGAAATATGTTACATTTAAAAAGAATTTGTTTTTACTTCAGACTTATATAAAAAAAGTAGTTTTTAATATATAAACAGGATACATTTAACGGATTAAAATTTTTTTTTTAGCTTTCTTTCAAAATATAATGCAAAAATAAATTTTTAATCAAATTTATTTGGATTATTATGTGTTTGTGTATTGTTTAAATTTATATAAAATTCATATAATAATTAAATAAATTTATTGATCATATATTCATGTTCATTTGTAAAAAAGAAAGATTGAGAAAAACATAAGATGTTACAGATAATAAAATTATTTTGTATTATAAGCCACCTGTTAAACTCCACTGATCATAAAAATCTAGGAATACATAGAAATAAAAAGCAAAGGTGTTGCGATTTCCCATTTCATGCCAAAATTATACTTAAACAGAATATTTATTGAATTTGAACATTTATATGTGAAGCCTGATTAAATAATATTTTTAATCATATCATTTCTCAAGAAATGATGCATCATACATATACATTTAGTAAATACTACTTAATCAAGATTGATTGAAAGCAATGGTTGTATTTGCCATACAGTAACATTTATATTTTTTACAATATGAAAAATTTAATTTTTAATAAGCAAAGAACAATAAAGTTACACAAATAGAAGATGATGGAAAGTAAAGAATTTCAAAAATGGATTCTTGAATTTGAAGAAACTGAACAAAGTTGAACTTACTATTATAAATTAACAATTTTTATAATACAAAAGAAACAGTAACTATTTTTGTATTATAAAATGACAATACTTTAACAAACTAGTATTGTCTGTGTTTATATTTTAAACTGAAAAAAATATACATACTTAAATATTCTAAATTAATTTAATTTAAGTATTAACTGTTTTACTGAAAGAGAAAAATGCTATTTCCAAAATTGTGTCTTCTTAAATTTAAGTAACACAGCTTTTTTAGCATTCAAAGCAAACCTAGTTAATCAGACTTTTAACTAACTTTGTAAAACAAAATTAATTAGTTATGCAAAATTAGTTTTAAAAGTTTGGTTAATAAATTTCTGAAACAAAAGAAATGATTTAGCAGATTAATACCTGCTTACAAAGAAAAATTCTTGAATACTTGATGATGGGAAATTCATTACTTGGTATGGCATTGATATAACTAATATTTAGCAATAAAAAAAGTGTAGTATCACTGAAGTAACCTGTTAAATATTTTATGACCAAGATAAATTAATAAAAAACATTGGATTATACGCAGATCTTTACGAGCATGTTATTTTATCTATAAAACTGTATGAACATTCTGAATTTTATTGGCTAGTATCCAGGATCAGATTACAGAACATTGATTTTGGTGTTAACAGTAGATCTAACAATGTAGTGTATTAGAAATGGATAGACTATAATGAATGTCTACAGTATATTTCTAAAAAAAAATTTTGCAAAATTTTCTAAAAAATGCATGACAAATAAAGCATTCTAATATACACTATATAATAGATAGAATTTTTAATTACATTTCAGCAGTTTGGCTTAAATGTTAAACAGCAAACATTTTGCAAAATATTCTTTTATAATAAAACAAAAATTTCAGACAGCCTAAATTTTCTCAAGTATACGACAATCATAAGCAGTTCAAAATATCAATTATGAATAACTAATATTACTTGGGATTAAAACATTACCAAATTATTTTATATTTTTTTGATGCATCTCTTAAAAAATTTTAATCATTAATTTTTATTAAATACTTCATAAATTGCACTCATTAAGTAGTTCACGAATTGATACTAAAATGTAAAGCTTTTGCCAAAATATTAACTTCTTATAATAACTAAATTTTTATATAATAAAATTACTTTAATTTTTAGAATATTTTAGATTTAAAATATTATTTTAGTAGCAGAAATTAGATTTAAGATGAGTTTATTAACTTGTACACTAGCAGTGTGTAACTATTTGGTTAAGTTATTTTAACAGCTGTTAACCTTTTATGATAAAAGAACAAAATGATTTTAAACAAAAATTTATTTTCATCTAAATGTATTGATATTACCCAAATGATTTTAAAAAGCTTAATAAATATATATTTTTAAATAAGCCTTGTATAATTGCAGAAAATTCGCTTTCAATGTATAAAATTCCAAGAGCTTATTAATTGAAAATAAAATGTAAGCGTTGTATTAATCCAACCATTTTAAAATGATTCATGTAATTATTTCAATTCTGACTGTAATATGTAGAAACCTGAACATCAAATTTAATAGAATAAGCACGCATTTTTTATATTCAGAGAGATTAATGAAAATAACCGATATAGAAGATCATAAACAATTAGCGCGAAAATCAACTATTAACACGTGGCTGACGACAGTAAGCCAAATTGTGACAAAACAAATCCTCACACTAAGCCTACTTCACATTTGAAATCAAGAGACCGGTTCCCACGCCGGTGATGCTCACGAAAAGAAATTAATTTTTACTTACATTTCCGATCTTGTAATTTATTGAACCTCGATCTTGCATTTTTCATACTGTCTGAAGAATTCTTCAAAACAGATCGGGATATTTTAGCAACGGTGCTAGCCATATTTTTTTAAATAAAGCTCAAATTTTAAGAACCAAGTCAAACGCGGTACGCTCCTAAGAAGTATTTCAGATGAAAGAAAGATGAGCGTGGAGAAATTTCTCGCCAAAGAGTGCGATTTTATCGTATATGCGCTCTCCCAATCAGGAGTTACGATATTAGCTACGTAGGAAACCTGTTTTCGTATTTCTTTCGTTGATTGGATGAGTGGTGGCTCTGTTTCATGTGCAAAGATAGAGTTGGAAGGGTTAACTATTCACTATCGCTATCGCTGTAACATACTCTTCCAACTGTTTTAATTAAGATTTAATTTCTTTAAAAAGTAAGTACATTAGAGTTGCGGGAAAATATATATTAGTAGATTCGGAAAAAAAGGAAGGAATTCACAATATCTGGTGGGGGAAAAAATGTAATTCAACATGAATCCTAGACTGTATCCTGTAAAATTCCCCTTTGTTTTTCTTAACTCAAATACTTTCATTTCGAAAAGTATTGCTTAAATTTCCGATAAATTTTAAGATAGTGAAATGATTATAAGGATATCACAATAATAACCATAAAACGAAATTCTGATGATAAATATAAAGAATCAATTACACATATTAAAGTGATTAAGTATCAGTTTTATTTTATATTGTTTTTAATATTCTATTTTTAATTTTAATGCATTTAATTAATTTATTCTACTATTACTATTCATTATTTTACCATTTTTTCTTAATTGATATTGTAAGCAATGTTAAACTTTATGGAAAATGTATAACTTTAACTGTGCTGAATAATATGAAAGTAATATGAATGTTCACGAATTTTGCCATGTTATAATCAAGATTCGATGAAACTAGATTAAATTATGAACTTTTCATTTAGCAGACACAGTTTTTCAGATATTTTAAATTATATAATTATATATTTTACCAATAAGTATAACTAAAAGCATAAATAAAATTTAAAAAAATTAAAATATGGTAATTAGATTAACGGTATTGTGATTTTGTGGCAGAAGATAATAAAATACATCCTGAATTTGTAACGATTCTTGACAAAGACATCGTTTGTTAAAAATGTGTTATATAAATATTAGTTAAAATCGATTAAGAATGTCTTTATCAGTTGATGTATTATTTTGTGATGATGATGTCTTAAGTATCAACTTCTTCACTGTAAGTTAATTGGAATTTATGAAATTTTCTTTAATTACGTAATTCAAATTAGTTTGATTGAAACGATTATTATGAATCGTCATCCATAACTTTCATTAATTCCGTAGGAAAACACCAATAAAAATGTAAAACAATGATAGATATCTTGTTAGTAATTAAAGCAAAAACTATAATTAATTTAATTAAACATTTCAACCCGGAATAATATAGATAATATTCATTTATTATATTTTCCTATAAACGGAAGAACTAAAAATATTTTAATAATCCAGTTATATATCAAACGAATGAAATTGTCCAAATGCAAATGGTCCTAAACTTCTTAAAAAAATATTTTTAAATTTTTTTTAAAGGGGGAGGGGACTTATGAGTTTCCAAAAAAATAAAATAAATAAATAAATAAAAAACAGAGAAACAGATATATAAATGAAATAATAACTTACGAATATTCCTAATTTAAAACATATGCATTGAAATTTCAATATCTTTTTATTATAATAATTTGGCCTTCTGTCCGAGTTACGGGAGTTCGATTCCCAATGCCACTAAAGACCCACCGAGTGCATGCGATACACGTGCTCGCCAAACCCGTGGAATCGAAAGTTTTGTGATCGGTCATTGAGCATTACCATGCGTGTCATAATCTGGAAAAAATTTCTGCCCCTTCAAATCATTGTCAAGATTGAGTGAGTGGATCCTCTTGCGGAGCCATCTATCGGAGGAGCTTAGAGCAAAGTCGTACCTTCACCTTCGTTGTGCTCTGGTTAAGTGAAATACGCACCCTTCTGACTTATATTCGCACAAATGTCGAATTCGGTAAAGCCATCATGTTAGCACATAACATATGAGATGGAAAGACTGTTCTCTACTTTTACTGTCTTTCTCTTTTGGTTTGTGTTCCAATAAGTTACGGCTTGTTGCCTTATAATATATAATATAAATTATATAACAATAAAATTAGATAATAAAAATAATAAACATTATGGGAAGATGTGAGGCACGCATAAGATCATGCAAGCATTCTGATTAATATTGATCAAGCCAATAATCAGTTATGTAAACTAATGATAAGAATAAACCGGAAATATTTTAGAGTGCATATTTTTTATTCCACAAAAAAGAAATATGTCAATATTTTTAAGCAAGATATTCTACTATTTCTTAAAATTATTGTTTTAGAAAGGGGAAGTCTCCTGCGAGGGAAATTTGCTTCACATATAGATGCTGTTGTGAAGAAGGAAAAACCGGGTTTATTTCCGGAAATAAATCTGGCTTATTCCCTTGCGGATGTTAAAAGTTTCCTGGAATTTTGAAAGACCTCGAGAGTTCTGAAAATTTTCAACTAATTTAAAAGTTTTTAATCATATTTCTTAAAATAAATAAAAATCCACTTATTTTATTATTTCTACTACTAATTACCAATTATGGTAATTGAAAGTTTTCAAGGAAATGAAAGTAATTTTAATATAATAATAACCTGTTTAATAAGAATAATAATAACCTGTTTAGAATAACTTCAAAAATTAATGTTGAGAAAAAATTTTTTTTTTCTTTCTTCCTATGAATTTAAGAATTTATAACGACAGAATGATGGAAATGTTAATATATAGTCTTACAGTCTTGAAAGATATACCTTGATATCTTTTATTGAATATTAATTCGTTATTTTTATTATTTTAATAAGCATATTTTTTTTCTTAGTACAGAACTAATTAATTTCTTTACTAGAAAACAAGATTTTTTTTGCATATTTTTATAGTTTATTTTATTTTTCTTTATTTACACGAGACAAAACAATCCATTAAAAATAAAAGATGATTGGTTGATTTTTTCCGACAAAATTCCCAGTTTATTCCCAAAATTTACGAGTAATATATATATTTGAATTAAATAACCATGAATGAACAAGTCGGAGGAGAGTGATTCATAAAATGAGGATTATACTGAATAGTTTAAATATTTCAGCAAAATGCCATTCGCTAAAAGAAAAGTTAAAAAATTAGTTTTTAAGTTAAATGTGTGTGTATCATATAAATTATTAATTTCATTCGCTTTTAAAATGCGTTTATTTTAATCTTTGTCTTCTAGAGTTTGATTTTTTTTTTCATTCGTGTTTATTATTATTATTTTTTATTTTAAATTTTACACAAACTTCGTAATTTTATTTTATATTGCTGACATGTAGATTTAATCTAATTATAACATTTTGTAAAATAAAATCTATTATATTTCGTTTCATATATTGTATATTTTCTATGAAGCTGGTGCGATTCCTTAAAAGGAACATTTTAGTACAGTCTAGATCAAATACGGCAAAACTAATACACATTGTATTTATCATAAATCTTTTTCATAATATGTCTTTTTTCATTTAAATTTTTGCACCTTCAGAGCATAGATTCTCATTTTTTATTTGCTTACTAACTTTTTTAATTAAATTATAGAAACGTATATCATTAATGAAATTTATAAATTAACATTCCTTTAAAAATTAATTGCGCGAAGTTTGCAAAAAATATTTAATTTGTGCATAGCTAATACTTTTTCTAAATGGATTTCCAAATGTATTATTGTAGAGGGAAAATTCGTTGTTTCTCTCAGATAAGTGCATTCTGTTGTATATGAATTACATTATTACATTATTTTTCAACTTTTTTGTCAAAATTTTTCTAACTTTATTTTTTGCTAAATTAATATTTGTTTATTGAAGTTTTCGTGATACGTTATATTCACTTTACAAACATAAAATAAATAAATAAAATTAGCAACTTTTTTTGATAAAAACATAGGTTATCAAAAATATATTCTTTTTTTTAACATAGCTTCATATTAAAAGACTGATTACTATTCTAAAAAAATTTAAGCTTATTTATTATTATTTTTTTGATTAATTTTAAAACTTATTAAAACATTCATGGTAAAAATATTACTTAATTTCAGTAAAAATTTCTGGATTTATTAGTTAATTATTTTAGAAACAAAATAAATGCTTATTTTTTTTTAAATTATGCAAAAATCAAATTGAAGAAGCAAATAAAAATTTAATCATTAATTTCTTTACATTTAACAAAATTTTTAAATTTTAAAACTTGATCATTTTCTTCCCATTATATAAAAATATTTCCTATAGTGTCTATCACTATTGTGCACAGTAATAAATTGTTGTTAAATAGCACAGCGTAACAGGAAAAGTTTTTACAAGAATTCTCAAAAACCTCATTTCAAAAGTTAAAATTCCTTAGATTTAATAAATGAAATAACATTTCAAAGTTTGAAAATTGTTCTCATTAATCATAAAAAGTATTTTATATGCAAATACGATTGATCTTATTGTTTCGGCTTAAATATATATAAATTATTTTTAAAATTAATGGAAAATGCATGAAAATTGCTACATTTTAAGTAAACATATCGACAAAATTTTAGAGAAGAATGCTTTTCTCATATTATACAAATATAATGCGTATATTAATGATAGCCATCATATAGAACTTAATTGATAGGTCATTTTTCATTGCTAGGATATAATTGGTACGAATTCTCCAGTGAAACGATTGATTACTGCTATCTTTGACCTGCTGTTTAGTTTGGGATAAATGTATAGAGCTTTGATTAAATGATATAAACTTTGTGTTGAAGAAAATAAATTTTTTAAAGAAAATAAGGAATTATAAATCTGCTTATTTAATGCTGGTAAAAATAACAACTCCTAATACAAAGTTTTTGTTATTATGTATATATAATACTCCTAGAAAATTAATCCCCCTTCTAGAATTAGATTAATTAGAAGATTCATTTTCCATTATGTAGACATCAGTCTTAAGAAACACGTGTTGGGAAAAATGTAAAAAACAAATATTTTCAAATTGAAAAAGAAGATTCTAAATAGTTATTGAAGTCGGTGTTACGTCCATTTTAAAGAAATTGATTTAAGAAATCATGGCTCCATATCAAGTCCTAAATAAAATCATTCAAGTGTGGGATTGATTATTTCATTTTATTAAAAAAAATTTTTTTTAATACAAATATCTTATTGAGTCATCTATATACTAAACAACAGAGTTTATTTTGCCAATGCAGAACTTTTCAAAGAAATTAAACCTTCATTTAATATTAATGTGAAGCTCGAAATAATATGATATTACCTTTAAATATTGATATCTATTTTTTTTCATTTATGGTACGTAATTTCAAACAAAAGTGTGTGAGAGAGAATAATTTTTATCGAAATTCTGATTGCTATATGTTCATCATGCTAGTTTTCTCCTTCATTCTACTTTTAAAGTAGAGTAGAAGAATGGCGACAAAATGTCATTTTATGTCGCTAAATTCATTTATTGATTCTCCTTATGCCAACAAAATTGACTTTAAGTGATTACATAACTCCGGAAGTTTCACAATACCAAACTGCGAACTAGAAGTTTATTTTGCTCAAAAATATACAAAGAATAAAGAAATTTCGAATTATTCTCTTTAACAATCACTTTAGAATATTTCACCATTTTGGAAAATTCACCATTTTATGATTCCTGCAGTAAACATGCTTTCGAAACAGTTGAAAGATAAAATGACACCATTCTCTCAACGATAAAGGGATGAGACAAACTGACAATGAGATGGCAATGGATTATAATTTGTGATAACAATATCAAACGTAAAAAAGTCATTTTAGATAAATCTAGTAGACATGGCCAGTTTCTTATCATTTCTTGAAAGGGAATGACAGCGAAGCTAATCATTTTCTCGATAAAGTTTGATAGTGTTCTTCATTCTAGTAACTAATGAACTAATGTTTTTTCTAAGAAAAAAATATTCTCACAAAATAAAAATATGTATATTTGCTTAATATATTACTAATGTATAAAGCATAGAAACTCCTATTCAGGATTTTATGAGGATGACCATTGTAAACTTGACTATGGTTTATTAAAAATAGATCCGTGATAATTAATCACTGGACTAAGCTAAAAATAGATATTAGCTTAGTCCGATGACTTCCTTCTCCCCCATTTTTGAAAAGACGGGTTTGTGATGGTATGGCGTGGGTAATGCTACTCGTCTCTGTGTTGACTCACAGGTGCCCACTGGGTAACGACAAATGAGCACCAGTTTCCGGCCTTGTTGTGGCATAGGGTTCGTCACCCAAACATGCCTTCCGTTGTTAAATTTTAAAAAAAGTGAAAATCATAGATCTGGATTTGAAAGAGTTCTTATTAATTTAAACTGGTCTTGATTGAACTGTAATTGTTTTAATTAAATTAAAATGCAATGATTTATTACTGGCAATGAAAATACTAAAACATTTATCTGACTTACATTAAAATTAATATGGTGATAAGTATAGCAGCACGGAAAGTTTATACAGCTTCACACCACTCCAAAATTCATTTCCTCTTGCATTCATTTCAGATTTCATGTTTCAGTATTTATGTTATATTAAAGTTACTCAAAGAACAAAAAATAAAAAAAATTTCACTCAGATATATGGGTTTATGCAAGATAAAAATGAACAGCTATCTGACGGCCAATAATGTAGAATCGAGCTTATAACCTTTCTCTTCTGAAAACATGATCTTAATTAATCATAGTCAGCATCCAACGCTTCTAAAATCCTAACAAACAGATTTTTTGCTTAAGTTCTTTCTTTATATCTTAACAAGATCTAAATTGTTCAGCTTTTATCCAAATACGTACTTAAATGTTCATAAAATACTTTTATAATGTTTCAAATATTATTTAAACATACTTTTTTTTATCATTTACATCACTATGTTTTAAAAAATAGCTTTCTTCAACAATTTTGATGCTGCATGTAAAATTTATATTATTACTCCTAATATTTATGTTATTAAATAATTATTTAAATATTAATATGTAAGTTCGGAATATTATATACAAAATATAAAATTAAATTCAAATGGAATGGAAAAAAAGCCAATTTATCATTTAAAAATACCTTAAAAATATATATTCTGATATGAAATTTTGACGAAATTCTTAATATAATATTTTGTATTTGTTATACTTTATTTTCGAGGTGGATTATTTCTAAAATAAATACTAGATAGAAACCCGTTAATTTTTCAACTATTCATTTTTGCTGTTGTTGCTCCTAATCTCCGTGTCTAGGAGTATACTAGACGAGGTCCACGAGTCCACTTACTTTCAGGAAATCAAAAACAAGCGTAGGAGTCCTGTATAAGTCCTCAAGAGACAGACCCAGGCACTCAAGAATGATGCCGGTTAATTTTGGCATTTAGGACAAGTGCGATACATTTTGAGACCTCCCTTGAAAGTAAGTCCCTTCAAATGGTCACTGAAGAAGCGGGAAAGTGTAGTCTGAACATATCCATCTCAACCAGCAGCAAGAGATCTTGCAGAACAATCAGCTGGATACCAGGGATGACTAGGGGGGATGAGCCAGATTTATCTGTCAGCTAGTCTTCTAATAGAATGAAATTCCAGATATGACAGTCTATTCATACAAATTCATACACCACACAGGTTAAAGAAAATGTTAAGATTATACTGAAATTTAAGGAATATGACAAAAACAATTTACCTGTTTTTTGTCAATTATGAAGATGTTTACTCACAGTTAAATTTACAAAATTCATGTAAGAAATATTTATTTACTTATTATTTTAACAATTATAGGGTTTTGTAAACTTGGTGTGTATAATGATAAAAGAAAATAAAATTTTTAATGAGAAAATGTGGTAAATATTAATAACAAAAAATGACATTTTTTGTAAATAAAATTATTTTTGGAACCATTTACTTAAAACACAATTAAGCAGTAAATAATTTAGTTGCCTTTTCAACTGTTACAACTAAGCCGATTAGTATATTTATTTAAATAAATTTGTAATTTTTACTGTAAAAGACTAATTGAATCAGACAATAACTTTACTATTGTGCAATCATTATGATAACATTATCATTCTCTTTCAATGGATTTAACACAACAATCATTGAAGTTATCATTCGGAAATTATGTCATTGATATATCAATTCAGATAAGAAGAGATACCACTGAATGCAAATGGAAATTCACTAGTATAAAAGAGTGTGTAAAAATGTAGTAAATATTAAAACATGTCTTATTCGACACTTTGGTAAATTAGACGTCAAAAAGCTTGGCTAACAATATTGCACATCAATAAGTTTATTTTCAAAAATATTAATTACCGATGCCGCCCAACTTGTCTAGTGGTTAGCGTGCCTGATTGCAGATAAGGAGGTCCTGGGTACGAATCTCGGTTCGGGCATGGATGTACTTTCTCTCTCTATCTATCCTGCCTTTGTCCTTTCCTTGTATGAATGAGGTGTGAATGGTTGCCTACCCTATAAACGGGTACCTACGGCATGTATGTACTGAGTAAGTCGGATCCCACACCAAATTACGGTTCAGTTGGAAAAGTGGAGCAGCGCACACCATGTTGCCAGCCTAGTTGCCACATGACAACAACAAAAATATTAATTATCAATAAAACCAAGTTTATTATTTATTGTCAAAGGATTTTCAGATTATAGTATTTCCATTAAAATTGAATCGCGTTACAATCTGTGAAAAAAGAGCACTGCTTAAATTTACTCAATGATAGAAAATACAACTTACACTATAAAATAAAAGGAATGAAATTAAATAATCAACTTAAGAAACAAGAAAATAAAATAAAACTGCATACTTATTTATATTTTGTTTGGAGAAATTTTATTTAATTTATTCTCCAATTTCTCTATACCATTAGCATAACGAAGAAAAAATTTAAAATTAAATTGTGCGTGGAATTAAATTATAGTTTGTTTGAGAAGTGCTATGCCTTTGTCGGTTTTTCAGGATATATAACTTAGAAAATGAATACAATCGTTGTGAAATGACGGAGAATGAACGAAAAAAATCTTATTCCACAAAATTTATCTTACTTATTAAAAGCTTTTAATACTTTTGTACAACAGTAATGGTAAACATTAATTTGAATAGCACTAGAGATATAATGAGCAATGCTTTAGAGCATAGGTTCCCAAAGTGAACCTAAAACAGGGAATAAATATAACAGTAAGAAGGTATGTTTTACTCTATAATATTCGTTAAATTATATAGTCGTGATTATAACGGGAAAACATATTTCTTTATCAGACACGTGAATCTCACGAATTCGAAAAAAATTGAAATAGGAAGATTAAAATTAAGAAACCATGTTCACTAATTTTATCATTCTTACATTGCTCAATGCTGGCTGATAAACTACATCACCAATAAGAAACCATAAGCAATCACCTGAAATTTCAGTATGTTTTGGTGATATGATTTAGTATGTCTGCTGATAAGCTACATCACCAATAAGAAACCATAAGCAATCACCTGAAATTTCAGTATGTTTTGGTAACATCGATGTAAGTATAAGTGATTAAAAATAAATTCAGAAATTGTGGTACAAGAATTTGGCAACACCCAAATCTGGTTGAAGCATATTTTGAAATGGGCTATATATTTTTTTTTAATTCAGAGATGTTCGGATTACGAAAAAATGCATATGGTTATTTAAATTAACTAAACATGTAAATTGACTTAAACCGTACCCCAGACAGATTCTTTAATGTTTGATTCAAGTATAATATCTACTCATGGAAAAATCTCAATTTGAAAAACAAACATTATTTAGATGCTCTTTTTAAATGTGGTAGAGAATTCTTTTACTAGAAAATGGTTTCTGAAAATGGCATCACGACCATGACATTACACAAACAGAAACACAAAAGAAAGATGGTACACATTAGAAAAAATTAATTATATTAATCAATGATTTGCAAGTGAATATTATATAATAATAAATAATTAAATTAGAGGAAAAACTTTGAAGAAAACTTATTCACAGTTTTTATGAATTTCATTAACAATTAAATTAATTTGCAAAATGAAGGCTTAATTTGCCAATAAAAGGATGGTGCAAATAATACATTTGATTTGTTATTATTTCAAGTATATTAAATTCTGCTTTTATTAATTACTGAAAATGGAGGTGGGAAATTCAATTTATAAAAAACTGATGCTATATTCAGCTTTAAGTTACGATCTCGAAAGAACTTTTTTTTAAAAAAAATATACTTTTATGATTAATTTGATCTGTGTAGTTTTCTGCACATACTTGCTATTTTATTTATTTTCGATTAATTCATTTCTGCCAATGAAAAGAAATTTGTGGTACTTTACTTACTGTGTTAGCATGCTAGATATTTATTGTTTTGAGATCCCAATTAAATGAGTTCATATCATTAAAATTATTCAGAAATGCATTCGATGTTTCACTCCATCGAAAACCGTCAAATTTTGTTTTTTTTTATCCCGCCCGTCCTCCATTATATCTGTTTGATGCAGATGCTTTTGCAGGTAGTCATGTCCAGTTGTTACCAGGAAACATGCGACACCAACAGCTCGTGGTAAGGAGCCAAGAATTTTATTGTCTCCATCAAGTAGAGTTTTCCACTGACTGTCCATAGCCGCATTAACATAAAGGGAATCCCTGTCCTCCTTTATTTTACTGAGAATTACAATTTTGATGTTACGCAAAGTCAAAGGGGGATTTGGTTGGATCATAAGAGAATCACCTTTAGCAAGTCTGTCTTCTGTCTGCTCATTTCCAAAAACATCACAGTGGCTAGGGATACATTGATGTTAACGCGGTCTTTGATTTCAATGAGTTCGTACAGCTTCATTCTGCAAGAGAGAATTAGTACATTGTTATTATAATTTAGATTAGTAAGCGAAAGAATAATAGACTGTGAATCATCAACAAACAATTTTTTGATCATGGATGCTTCTTAATTTGTCAATTGCGTGAGCTATAGCAGCAAGCTCGCCATCGAAATTATTGCAGTATTTCTTCACTGGGCAGTTTATACTAAAATCTTTTGAATGAACTCTAGTATCAGCATTTTTATAGCATTCTCTGTAGAACCATCTGTGAAAATATGGTGCAAATCCTCAGAAGGGTGTCTGCTATAAATTGTAGCCAGAGCAGCACCGTCATACTAAGAAGTACTAAAAGTTCCAAAAAGCCCAAAGGTTTAACTAATATCTGATGACAAAAAGATTGCTAACCACGGAATCAATCTCAATTGATCTGAGCCTATGATTAGGGTGAGTTTAGTTATAAGTGATTACAATATATTTAAATGGGCAGCCAAAAAGGAAGGCCGTAAAACTAAACTAACCTACTAAACTGCACGGCAGCCCATGTGGGCCAAGACCTACAGTGCTTATAACAGTTTTCATGATCGAGAGGCCCTGGGATGCAAAGCATATATCCCAGTTAGGTGGTCAGCCTAACGCGAAACCTCCAGTGTTTACTTCCCAAGCATGCTTGGTACTCAGTTTATCAACTCACTGAAGGGATGAAAGGCTGAGTCAACCTTTCCCAACCCGAGGATCAAACTTCGGACCTTTGCCTTGGAAGCGTGAAACGCTGCCACTAAGCCATTGGGCAAAATTAAATAAACAAATAATGTAATTCCTCTACTTTTAATTGGGCCTAATTAAATATTTCTGGCAATGTTACTTGAGAAAAATACCTTAAAACTAATACTTCAAAAGCTTTAAGTAAAATTAATATTTGAATTCAGCAACTCGAAATGAATTTCAAAAATAAATATTTCGTTTGGAGAAAAAAGACATTTACTCAATTTTTAAGGAAAAAAGTTAAAAACATATTTTCTGTTTATTCAAAATAAATAATATCCGTTAAAATCAATTTTTTTATTTTTTACAGAAATTCAATGAGCTTTTAACTTGCATTGAATGTACTTTAACAGCTCTAAGTTTCTTTTAAAGAGTTTTTGGCGATCTACATAGAATTACCTTTCAAAAGATTTTTTATAGATAATAGGCCATATTCCCAATCACTTGAAGTTTCTGTAAACGTCTTGTTACATTACTACAAATAAATAAACAAGCACAAATTATAAATAAATAAATTAAAATCACTTTTAAACTTTAAAATAAAACTTAAGAAAGAAAAATAATTTTAGCTAGAAAAAAAATCGAATTTATAATGTTTAAAAAAAAAATTATTTATTATTCTCCGTTAAGATGACATAAAAATTAGGAAAAATGTTTTTGCTTAAATATTCAATTCATCAAATGATTGTGTTAGCATGGCTAATTGTAATGTAATATAAATAAACGAATATTATCAACAAATTTAAAGTAATGTAGAAATATAATCCTGAAATAAACTTTACCAAAGATATGATATTAAACACATGATGTTCTTAAAATGTAGCTGAATAGACTAAGTGCTATCGAGAAAGAAATAAAGAATAGAATTGCAATGATTTATAAAATCAAGCTTTAAATATTCAAGTGCCATTTTATGCATGAATTTGATATGGGGATTCATTATAATACCATAAAAAAACATAGCTTTCATATTAAAATTCTCCAAAATCCAATTTTATCACCATAAACTTAAATCATGTATATTAACAAGCAGAATTTATCTTCAAAGCTCTAAAAAGTGATTGCATAATATTATTTATTGAGTTATAATGGCAATGTTAAGCGCTAAGTAACTGATGACGAGGAAAATCAAAGTGTTGGCATTTTTAAAAGCAAATAACAGAATGCAATTTTTACCATTACCAATACATTGTCCTTGAATTCTGTGTCTGTCTGTGTCTTAAATTTTCTGATTATAAATGCTGAATTACTATACATTAATGCTTTTTATTTGAAATAAAACAATTTGTTCTTCCTTCTAGGAATTTTTACATTATACTAATCATAGACAAAAAAAAAAATAAAAAATAAAAAATAAAAAAATAAATAAATAAATAAATAAAATAACCCTCCAGTTTTTTTTTCTTCCAGATATGTGTACGTCTTATCCGTTTTAAGGATCTGACATTTGTCAGATCAACTCCAGTAAATTGTTGACTGTTAGAAAGTCAATGACTAGCAGGGGATCTTAGGATAAATCCTCCCGGGAAAGTCCGAAGCAATTCCATATATGTTTCGGTGAGGCTGGATAATCACAGAATTTTTTACAAGTGGAATAATTTTTTGTGCCACATTAAAACGAGAAACATTTTAGATGTGCACTTGAGAATTTGGCCAAGGCAGTCTGAGATTTTTGGTCACATTTTATTTCCAGAAGAGTTCCAGGAGATGTTCCAGAGTACCATTGGGTCGTGGGTGGAATTTGCCAGATTGAATTTCAGATATATATTTATAATTTAGGCATAAGTGGCGCGATTTTATTTTTTTTAAATTGCGAACTCTTAAAAGTATTATAGCTACATTAAATCCTTTATTTCCTTTCAATTGAATGAATCACTAAAATAACCTCTGATTGTTTGAAGACAACAACACTTAATTGCAAAGCTTAGGATTTGCGACATTAAAGAACTTCTTGAACTTTAGTTGCAACTAAGAAATGAAGCAGATGTTTGAGATAACGAAATTAACATTTGCTATTAAGATTTCTGTCAGCACACAATTTCCTGTTACATTATGAATTAATTTCCTGAGTTATGAGCAACCTAACGACTTGATACCTTTCTTATTTAAACATCAAAATTAAGATATATATCATTCTGGAACAACATGTACGTTTGTTTCGGGACGCCACGGGTGCAGAATTTCTGTTTATGGATAACAACGCCCTTTCTCACAGTGTAAACATTGTAGACGAATGCCTTTAATCGGAGGATATCCCCCGTATGGACTGGCCAGCATACTCATAGGCTCATCCAATAGAACAAGTGTGGGACGTGCTTGGCCGACGAATTGCAGCCCGTTAACCCTCTCCTACATGTTTACCGGAACTTCAGAGAGCATTGCTTAATGAGAGGTGTAATATTCCCCAAGATCAGACCGATAATTTGATAATCAGCATGCCTAGAATCGTATGGCCTGTATTGCATCGTCTGGGGGGTATATTATGTATGAACCATCATACTAACCATGTTATATTGGTTTTTATAAATAGGTTCTTTTTTGAAATTTGCTCCCGTGAGTAAAAATCGCAGTTATTATTAATGATGTCAAACATATAGCATCTTTTTTGCTCTTTACCTTTTGTTTAATAAATAGACTTTACAAATAAGTCACATTTGTTTTGCTTCTGTCTCTTTCTTTGCCTGAACTTGCATTATCCTTAATTTATGAACACGAGTGTAGAAAATGATATTGATATGCTGATTGTAGGAATTTCCTATGAACGAAGTTAATGGCTAAGCTAAGCCCGAATTCTTAAATGAATACTGTAGTATTCTATTGATTTTTTTAATACATAACGACGATCACGTCTTTCTTTGAAGATTCAGCAAGACTTTTAACTTGATAGGATGCATTATTGGTCTATTAGGACACTGTATATGTAGAACACTGGGAAAATGTAGGAATATTATTTTCTTTTTTTGCCTCCAAGTAGTTTTAATAGTGAGTTAATTAATCACATTTGTGAGGTGAGGGAAATGCAGCTCTGTGACATTTAGTTGTGATTTGTATTTCGCTTCTTAAATGTTTAACATTAAAATACGTTTTCTCTCACTAAGAAAAGGTAGTATAGGATTGGTTTCGAGACATTGTAAATTTTTCATGTCTTGACTTATACTATAATTTAGCCTTAGCAAGCATTTTTTATGTTAGGTGTCCTAGGTATTTAATTTATATAAGTCCTATTTATTAAAATTGGGTTCAGAAAGATGCTCCAAAATTCATTAAATATTCTTCGTACTGTCCTACAAACATATAATAGTTTAAATTTATATTTTTTTAAGGTTTAAGCTCTTCATACATTATAACAAGTTTTTAATACTTTATTTTTAATACCTTATAAAGGAATACGCATTCCATGTATTTTAACCTATATAAGACACCTTTTATCACATAAAAAATTTTATATTATGAATCTAGTATTTATATAAATACTATGTGAGTTTAATATACGTACATTTATAGATATGAACATATATATTTATTTATACTTTGTTTATGGATAGTTATGGTTATGGGAAACAGGTCCGAAGTTCGATCCTGGGGCTGGGCAAGTCGACTCAGCCTCTCATCCCTTCAGTGGGTCGATAAATTGAATACAAAGCATTCTTGGGAATTAAATATTGGGTGTTTCGCATTAGGCTGACCTCCTAATCGTTCATATGCTTCACACCCCAGGGTCTCTCGGTTGAGAAAACAGAGATGGGCACTGTAAGCCTTGGCCCACATGGACTGTCGTGCCTCAGAACTTAGTTTAGTTTAATTTTATGGTTTTGGGAATGGTTTATGGATACATATGTATCGATAAATCCATAAACAAAGTGTAAAATGAAATTTTTAAATAGAAATCATAACAATTGTTCCTAAAATAAGATAAACCACATTTTTTGCATTTAGAATGTCAAGATTAGTTATATACGAATAAGAATCTGCGATTTTTTTATATAATTTTTTTTCACGTTATAAATGTTTGAAAAGAAGTTTTTTTTAATCATTAGTTTTATCTCATTCCAGATTTTTAAATTCCTAAAACAGAACTAATTTTCTACGATAGTAAGCCAATCGAAATTGAAGGTATTTATATGGTATTAATTGAAAGCTGTAGAGCATTTGATTTTTGATGACTTAGCACTCAAGTTTAAAATTATCAGAAACAAAAGTGTAAAATTCTTCGCAGAATAAAGTTCTTATGAACGACCCATGAAATGGGTATACATGTAAGTAAATCTTCAAATAGAAAACAATGGTTTCTCTAATAAAATTAAATACTTTCTTGGTTAAGCGTTATATTAGTTTAACTTTACCTGCAGATGTATCGTAATTTTGCACTGATCATACTTTCTGATTTTATAAGATTGATAATTTTGTTTGATGAAACATTTCCTTACAAAAAGCAATTCTTATATAAAAACACAGGTGTGGGATACACATAATTACACACAGAAAGCTCGCCATTATCTGCGCAATTGGGTGGCACGGTATAAAGAATAATTTGATTTCGCTGATAATTCACTAAATCCATAAATAAGGGAACAAAGGAAAAATAAGGATTTGAACAATTTTTGCGTACAGTAGGAAATATATTAATGCTTGACATAATTATTAGTAGATAATTAACAAAATTATAACTTTTTTCAAATTTGCAGATTTACATCTTTAGAAAATCATTGAAACCTTTTTTATTTCTTTGGATTGATTTTTTTTTTTTTTTTATATATCAGAAATTAAAGTTATTTGGAATGTAGATATCGTGGATTATCCATAAAGCGGATTATTAAGAGCAATATGTCAGCAAGTCCTTATTAAGAAAATGAAATCCTATTAGAAATATAAATTTGAGGGTTTCTTGCTAATATTTGAAATACATTTTTTTTTTTAATTCAACATACTACTCTTAACATTGCACTGTTCTTAATCATCAATTGTAAAACACTGTTAATTTTGTTTAAAACCTTATTTCATTGTCTTTTTTTAAAAAATAATATGCATTATATATATTTTAAGCAATTATGCATTTATTTTAGCCACATGTTGAACTCTCTTATGATATTCTGTTGAAGTAAATTTAGGTATTTCGTATTTAGACAGGGGAAATATTTTTAGGTTTACTTTTTGGTTTCCTTAATTGAATACCAAGTCTTCTGCAAATATGTGGGCCCATCAAATCCCTCTTTCCCCTTGACTCTCCCCTCCCACACACAAATTCGAATTAAGAAATAAAAACATTAGAATTTTAGACTTCAAACAAAATAAATATTTCTCAGGATTTGGAGATATGAAAGTGCCTAAATTTCTTTAGTTCATAATGAATTTCAAAAGAAAATTTCCTGAGTTCCCTCTGATTCCTCAAACTCATATATTAGAGTTTTTTTTTTGGGGGGGGGGAGGGTTCATGTGTGTGAATTTGATTCCTGTTTTTAATCAACTAATCTATTTTATTTTTGCAAATCATCTAATTTTTATCCACAACTTATAAAATGCTTTTAGTTAATTAATTAATGTATTTTCAAACTTTATGAAACTAACTCTGTCATTTCATAGTATAAAATACTATTTATGATATAGATATAATTTAAATTTTTTAATCAAATTAATTACTTTTGTACTATTGATAATAAGATGTTAATAAGCATGAAAGTAAAGAAAAATCAATTATTATAGGTTATGATTCTTTCATACGAAATGTTCCAATCAAAACAGTTAGAATATGTAACATTTATTTACAATTGAGGAAATGAAAATGATTGCAAATTTTTTCAAGTGTCCTGTATGTATAATATAAATGTACAAACGTAAATCATGTGTTTTAAAGGATAGTAAATAAATACTTTTCAAATTTGAGACCAAAGTTCATCTGAAAATAAGAGAAGTTAACACAATTATAAATTTGTTACAGGTCATATTAAATGTTACTTTCGTATGTCTTGATTAAGTGGATTTTAATAAGAATAATTTTAGTTCATTTTTAAATAAATATTTCAGTGAGATACTTACTGCCTTATTTTCATCTAATAATTAACTGTTACATCATCTCTAAAAGCTATATTGTACTTTTCAAACTAATGCGCAATTTAATCTCGAAATGTTTTCGCGGAAAATTTATATTTCGCGAAATTGGGAATTTTCAAAAGAAAATTATTTTTAAGAAATAAAAAACGTGAACAAACAATTAAACAAATATGAAATAAATATTTTAATATTTTGAAGGTGAGTAAAAAGTGAAAAAAATTATAAAAATTGACATCTTACATTCCATATCGTCTTTCAACTGGTTGAAAGATGCCAAATTCACCCTCAGATTTTGCCATTGAATTATAATGCATTTATTTATTTGAAAGAGAATTTTTCAACAATGGAAATCAGTCTGCTGGCATATGATGATTACTAAGAAAATGTATGCTGGCACAAGATGATTGCTAAGAAAATGTATGCTGGCATAAGATGATTACTCAGAAAATGTATGCTGGCATATGATGATTACTAAGAAAATGTATGCTGGCATAAGATGATTACTAAGAAAATGTATGCTGGCATAAGATGATTACTAAGAAAATGTATGCTGGCATAAGATGATTACTAAGAAAATGTATGCTAGCATAAGATGATTACTAAGAAAATGTATGCTGGCATAAGATGATTACTGAGATAAAGTATGCTGGCATAAGATGATTACTGAGAAAATGTATGTTGGCATAAGATGATTACTCAGAAAATGTATGCTGGCATAAGATGATTACTAAGAAAATGCATGCTGGCATAAGATGATTACTAAGAAAATGCATGCTGGCATAAGATGATTACTAAGAAAATGTATGCTTATACAGTTATGTTACGAAGGATCTACTTAATAATACATGAGAGCGTATAATGTTTTATGCACGTGCTTTTCTCTCATTTCATTTCAAATTCAATTCAATCTTTAAGAACTTAAAAGTTGGGATATACTGAAATACAAATTATTTTCATATTATAGTAAAATATTTTGGTGACAATAATTCGTGAAAAATATCTTATTTTTAAATTATATAAAAAGCAATTACTTTATAAATCATAAATTCTTTTTAATGAATCATAATCTAATCATAATTGAATCCTAGCTCGAGATTGATACCTTGAAGTTTATGAATATCTTAATGGTCCATAACGTCTGTCCGCATAAATTTGTGCATCTGTTTATTCAATTCACTTAATTTTTAAATAAATTAAAAAAAAAAAAAAACTGGTGTACATCTGCATTAAATGTGTGGCACAGATGCCGTATAATCCATGATGCCAAATTCTGAGATTGGCGATTTTTTGGTGGAGTTTCGTATGTATCTGGCTACTTAGTTTTTATTACGTTCTACATATGGAGACCAATTGGAATCATGCAGAAAATTCTATTTTTGCAACAATAGTATGTACGTCATCTTGGCAACATTTCTGCATCACCAAAAAAATTCAGAATTTGGAATTCTGGAATATACGCATCTGTGCCAAATCTTCTAAAAAAAAAAAAAAAAAAAAAAAAAAGGAAAGCATTTTTCTAAGTAATGTTTTATTAATTATTAATGAATTAATCTTGCTTTATTTTAGAAATGTAAATTTTTTTAATACTGTCTTTTTGAATAATTCATATTTTTGACTTTTTATTATTCATCAATGGGTGTGTGTGTTTGTTAAACACCTTAAAATATGCTTTGCAACTCTTAGAATATTACCTTATTTTACCATGTTACTTCCATCGAGTTTTTAATTTCTTATATATATTCAAACAGACGATAAAAGCATTTAAAAGAAAATGGAAAAAATTATGTTCGAAATTATTCAATGTATTGAATATACATTAAAGCTTGAAAATTGTAACTTAAAATCATTGAATGTATATGCTGCATTGAAATATTTAAGATTTGATATGACAACTTCAAGAAACAATATTGGGAATATGAATACATTAAAAATGATATAAACCCAGTATATTTATTTTGACAATTCTAAAATCCACCAAATCAAAAAGATTAGTTTTCAGAGCTATTCAGCATTTTTACACTCTCAGTTCTTATTCTATATTTAGCTGAGATCTATATTTTATCTTCAAAGAAGCCACCGTAGAAAATCCAGTTTCACAAAGGTAAGATGTTGAAAATGGTAGTAGAATGCGAAATGCCCTTGTTTTAGTGCAGAAAACTCATCATCCACTCCTACCCAAAATTCAAAGAGTGATTTATTACTCAATTGTCATTTTGTTTCGCAGCTTGCCGTGAAGTCTACGAAAGTTTCTTCCTCTTCAATTGAGAGTCCTTCGGGAGTATTTTGAAATGGATCCCTCATCTACTTGTAACTTGATATCAGTTTGTCGTCAGCAAGGAAGTACTTTTTAAAATTCTTTTCTAGCATTGCTAAATGATTTTCAATGGTTACAAAAACAACTTTTACATGTTGTTCTTCAGCCTTGTAAGTTTTAATACAATCATTGAAATTTGCAAACATGGTTAAGTTGTTTACTAAGATTACAGCCGTAGTTAACACAATATTCAAACCAGGATTCATTTCTTTGGAAGCCAAAGCTTCCCTGTGGATCATGCAATGTGTCCAGACGTACTGTGGTGATTTTTGTTTCACAAGTGCTTGAATACTTTGGAATCTTCTGGACATAGAACGAGCGCCATCGGTACATATTCCGACGTAATTTTTCCATTCTATTTTTGCCTCGTTCATAAAATCATTTAAGATAGCAAATAATACGAGTTCTGTTGCTTTCAGTTCTATTGTTTACGTATTCACTATGAAGCGTTTCCAAGTGTCGTTTAAGTTTATTAGGTTTCATGCTGTCTGCCGCCAACATTTTTGAGCAAATGATACACAGGGGCTTTTCTTCTTCATTTACTTCAGTACTAGTGAACCCAGCCAGTTCCGAACACTTACTTTTACTACTGAAAAATCATCACAAAATCTAACATACGCAATGAAATGAGCATCTTTATTACTATCTGTTGCCTCATCGAGTTGTATTGAAAACAATTTGTCACGCAACTTCGACAAAAGCTGATACTCTACATCTTCAGCTATATCAACAATTCGACGGGCAACAGTATCATTTGAAAGAGGTATACACTGCAAGTGTTTTGCAAAATTATCTCCAAGCATAATTTCTACAATCTCAAATTACGGCTGGTAAAATAAGCTCTTCAGCAATGATTTGAGGCTTTCTATATCTGGCTATTTTATATGAAGCTTTGTTAGAAGCAATTAAAGCTTTTTCATTCATAGACAAATATTTTTTTTTTCTTTTTTAGCAATGCGATTTTTTGATTTTTGATTTTTATATGATTTTAATTTTAATTCGAAGAAATCTCTGGGTTTATTTACGTATTCACTATGAAGCGTTTCCAAATGTCACTTAAGTTTATTAGGTTTCATGCTGTCTGCCGCCAACATTTTTGAGCAAATGATACACAGGGGCTTTTCTTCTTCATTTACTTCGGTACTAATGAATCCAGCCAGTCCCGAACACCTACTGAACTGCATTGGCTTTTCAAAACGTGAACTTTTATACAGCCCTGGATCTGTCCTTAATTCTTTGAAGGCGAGAGATGTCATATGCCTGGTCTGATTCAGACAGGGAATAAGAAAGGAGAAGAAAAAGACTAGTGAATCCAAAATTTAAGTAATCTTGAGAATATTTCCTTGATTTTTTTTTTCGGAACCACGCTCGTCTGTGTACTTGTTGATGTTTGTCTATCGTCTAATGCTCGCTTACGCACGCTTAAAAATTCATCCATGATTCGGCATAAGTCTGCTGCCGTGAATATTTAATACGGTGAATTTTGCAATTACACGAAAATATATATAACATACACATTCAGAATAGAATCAATAGCGATAGAAGGACCGACTCAAATGAGATTGTCTGGAATTGAAATTGGCGTCATAGAACTTTCTCATTCTCCCTATGAGAAAACATTTGTTCACATCAGCGCACGCTCCTAACTTAACTTTTAAGCTGACCAGACAAATCGAAATTTCTCGCGAAACCGTGAGAATGCCCTACTTGGCGGGACGCAAGAGCAATAAAAAGGCATAGGATTCTTGTTTTTTCAATGCTGAGGATCGGTATTGCAAAATGTCAATAAATTTCCGTATTCTTGGTAATTTGTAGAGTTTAAAATTATTGTTGTAGGTTTAGCGCCGCCAAAATACTCGAAATACATTATTATTGAATACGTTTTATTGTATGCAGTGGGGAGGGGGGGCGATGAAGATTATGATTGAAAATTGGGCCGTGACTATTAAAAGGTTGAGAAATACTGGACTAAGAAATATTTGAAAAAGTAGCAGGTCTTTATAAATTGAGTTTATAATAAAATCGTTGGATTCGGTTACAATTCATTCCTTAAAGTGGTTAATGAAAAATGAACAATCTAAGGATATATCTCATAGGAAGCTCCCCCCCCCCCCAAACTACACTCGAAATCTACTACACGTTTAATGTCGCTGTTTTACAACATTACCAAAGAAGGAAATAATTTATAAAATAGCATGAATTTATATGACAGGAATGTATTTTGATAAAATAAAAATAAAAATAATTCAATTTTATTACTGATGTGTGTGTGTGTGTGTGTGTTATTGTAAAATATCTTTTAAATGACAGGAAGATACAAAGTCATAATACGAGATGGTAAAATCAAAGAAAAGAATTTACAGTAAATTGAAAATAAAAATTGGGAATAGTGACTTAACGTGAATTGTGATTTATATATGTAAGAAGAATTATTGATACAAAAATTAGTTTCCTGGGAAGTGCTCATAATTTCGTAATTTTTTTGGCCCATTTTTAGGAATATCATTTATATGACTGACAGCTTATAGAGTGCTGTATTCGAATATTCGATACCTGATGAATGGATAAAACTATTTTAATGAGCATAAACTAAAAAATAATAAATTAAGAGAAAAATGTGTTTTTAATTTATTATTGATATTAATAATTTTCTGACTTATTTAGGTATTGGTTTTTCAAACTTGTGCGCATTTATTTCATTAATTAATAACTATCTTAAGCAAGTTCATTAATTTAATTTCTGTTATTATGTGTTTTCATGCAAATGGTAACTGTTTTTAAAAGTGAAGTTTTCTATCTGATACGACTGATTTTTATTCGTATTTAATTATTAATGAAAGCATTTAAACTCATGCATATTTGTAACAAAAAATTTAAAATTTTCAAATAAAATCATTTTTATTATAAGTTATATATATATATATATATATATATATATATATATATATATATATATATATATATATATATATATATATATATATATATATATATATATATAATTTATATAATTATATAATATATATAATTATATAAATTTATATATATATATATATATATATATATATATATAGTGAAACCTCGTTACAACAGTATTTTAGGGACCAAATAAATATATTGTTGTAGAGAGGCATATTGTTATATGGAGGGCCTACATATTTTGAGCTTTTAATAAGAGTTTTTATTATTATTATTATTATTAGTTTATATATATAAGGTGCATAACATACTACTTTTAAGTCTATATTTAGAAGAAATTAATTTGTAAAATACTAATAATAGTGGTTTAAATACTAAAAAAATAAATAAATAAGATAAATTCAGAAAATAAGCACAGAAATATTCACATACCTGAAAACACTTTTTATTGAAAATAATAAAATATTTTTATTTGTTTATTCATGTTTTTAACTGTTAAGTTCACCAATACTGTATGCATTGAGACTAGTAAACGAAAATGTTCTTCATTTGTCGACGGAAGGCTTGAAAAAAATGTCCGTAGAGAATTCACAGATTGAAGAGCTTCCTGGGATGACAATAAGGACTGCGATGGACCTGCATTATCATCATCATCATCTTCATCATTGTTTCCTATCCCATCGGTAATTTCAGAGAGAATATCTTCATCAGTAACTCCTGCGAAAACCATAAGATCATCATCTGCAGTTAAAAAGTCTTCTATACTAATTCCAAACTTTTTACCGCTTGTTTCCTCAAGTTGGGATACGGATTTTTTGATGTGCAAAACACATTCTCGATCATCTGAGAGGTCATTGTCTATGGAATTTTCATCATTATCAGATTTCTTATCTTCCATAACACAAAGACCGGCCTTTTTCCAGCAATTCCGAATGGTTTTTTCTGTTACTTCCCACCAACTTCCAGCAATATTGTCACACGCTTCTTTGACATTTACAGCTTTGAAAGGGTCTTCTACTTTATTTTCAAAGTTTACAAGTATGGAGTCCACCAACCGTTTTCTGTAATATCCTTTGAAGCACTCAATTATGCCCATATCAAGAGGCTGTAAAATTGAAGTGCAATTGGCAGGGGAAAAAACGATTTCGATATTTTGTAGCTTTGGAAATGACGTGTGAGTACCGCAGTTATCTATCAACAAAACGATTTTTTTCGTTCTCTTCTTCATTTCATTGTCTAACTTCTGTAACCATTCGGAAAAAATTTAGACGGCATCCAAGCCTTCTTATTTGCTTTATACTCCAAGGGAAGACTTTTCACGTTCTTGAAGCAACTTGGCTTCAATGATTTAACAATAAAGAGAGGTTGTATTCCATGCGTTCCTGTGCTATTTGTACACAGAAGAACAGTCAGTCTCTGCTTTGATTCCTTCCCTCCATAACACTTTTACCCCTTGAATGCCAATGTTCGATCGTGTAGGAGTTGGAAAAACAGCCCAGCTTCATATGCATTATAAATGTCTTCTGGAGCATACTTTTCTAAGATTTCTTTCATCTTGTTTTGCGCCATTCATTTGCGTCGTTTATCGGGGCTGACTTTTTCTCTCTGTGAACTTCTTGGAAAGTTATTCCATGACGATCTCGAAAACGCATTAACCAATCATTGCTAGCTTTGAAAGTTTCGTTCCCAAGCATTGTTGCAAATTTCCGTGCTTGTGCACATAATAAAGATCCATTTAGTGGGACATTTGTTGCTCTCATCTCTTGAAACCAATTTAAAGCAGCAGCATCAATGTTTTCATTTGTCGCAGGATCAGAAACGTTGGAATATGACATTACATCTGCTGAAGAAGATTCCGATTGCGAATATTTGCAAGGTGCCCGACGTTGGACACGATTAACTGAAATTTAGATTGAAAAAATCGTTTTACAGAGGTTTATTGTTCTAGAGAATATCGCAGTATTGAGGGGAGATTAACATTAGTTTATATGCAAAATCACCGGGACCACAAAACATTATTGTAGTAGAGGGAATTATTGTTGTATCGGGTATCGTTGTAGCGAGAGTTTACTTTATATATATATATATATATATATATATATATATATATATATATATATATATATATATATATATAGACATACATATAAATATACATACATATATACATACACACACATACATATATATACATATATATTCTTTTATCAGTCTGAAAGCTCAAAGTTTCATTGTTTTCACTGTGTGTGCGTGATAAATTTAATATTCATACTATACTTTTTTAATCACATCTTCAAACTAATCTAACTATAATTTATCAATAAATTATACATATTTAACAGTAAATTTATCACAAAATATGCATCTAGTAATTTTAGTATAAAAAATAAAAATTTTAAAATTTTGGGAAAAAATTGAAAGAACAACAAAGAATTAGAAAAAGTATTCTCTTATGAATGAAATAATTTTAAAGTAAAATGAGGAAAACTTCTTTAAAAATTACCTTTAATTAAAATTTATAATGTAAAAGTTTTTAGATTTGAAATAATAACTATGAATTTGTTGGACAACGTAAATTCGCAAAATTTTTTATTAAGCTATGTGCAACAAAATATTAGGCGCATCTCTATCATAATATGAAAATATAAATGCCATTAGTATTTTAGCTATATTAAATCAAAATTAGTTAACAAGTTTAGATGCGTATTTGAATTTGAATATAATGAAAAGTATTAAAAAATATGATAAGAGATTTTATTTTCCCATTTAATAAGACTGATAAAAATTTTCATTCGCAGGTGCGAGTGTTCAGTACATTTTCTGAAATCGAGATTGAAATTTTTTTCCTGTGTGTGAGTAATGAAATTTCACTCGAAACTGTTTTTAACAAACTTTTTTATATTTCTAAACTCTGGGTTAATATTTCTTTTTCTTTTCTTCCTTATTGGCTCGACAGTCCCTTGTGGGTCAAGGTCTTCAGAATCTTCTTCCATTCTGACCTCACTTTGGAAACAGACCTCCAGTTTTTAACCTTTATAATTCCAAAATCGCCATCAACACAGTCGATCCATCTAAGTTTGCGCCTCCCTCTTGCCCTGGTGCCGATTGGCTTAGACTGAAAAACTCATGATATTAATGATACAAAATTCATTTCTGCACAGTTGCCCGGCAATTTTCATTCGGTTAATTTTTATGTAGTAGATTATATCTGTCTCTCTATACACCTTATACCTATCGCTGTTGAATCTGTGCCTCCAAGTACCATTGGTGTTCACTGCACCCATAATCTCCCTCAAAACCTATCAACCAATCGATTTTCATGCGATTTTGTCATAGTATAGGTTTTTGAGCCATAAGTAAGCATTGGCCTTATAATGGTTTTATAAAACTCTATCTTTTTCTATTAAACAATATGGAACACAGGAAATTTCTCTTTCCATTAAAACAGCGATTAGCAACGACAGTGAGTTGCTTTATCCCTATACCAAGGGTTTTTTTCCATCTTTTTCTTTTTTCAAGGGAATATCTCTGGCAGTTTACATTCGAGCCGAGATAATGGGATGTTAATACAGAAATTACAGTTATTCCCCAGCATCACCAATGTACTGTTGTGTATTTGTAAGTGCAATGCAAATAAGAAAACCTCTAGTTGATTTGAAATAAAATCAGTATGCATAAATAGATCACTATAAGTTAAAATAGTGATCTTTTTTTTCATTTAGTTATAGTATTTGTATTATAAGATGTCCTTTCTTCATATCATAAGTTTGACTTAAAAATTAAAAACATAGAAAGTAGAAATGCAATTGGGTTTTGGTCTTAATTCAACTGGAACTTGGATCAAACTCAGACTCTTCCACTTCAAAAAGTGGACAGATATTTCTTTGTCTCCAAAGAGCAACACTGTAAGCTTTCAGGCAGTCATTAATATAGAAAGCTAAAACGCAACCTCCATTTCCTGCAGCAGCAGAGGCTGGAATTAAGCGGAAACGTTTCCACTTTGAAGAATGCCATTGTACAACCACGATGGACTCTCGTGTCAGGCCACGATGGACTCTCGTGAAAAGTTTATTATTGGTGTATTTTAATGTTACCAACAAAAAAAATGCATTAATAAGGCCTATAACAAAAAATAACTACTTTAATTCATACAAACTGCCAAGCTATACTAAACGTAAACCAAAGTTGTTTAATATAAAAACAGTTTTAGACAAAATATTCAAAAAACTTTTTTTTTTAACAAATGAATGAATTTAAGCCAATACTCTTATTAACTGAAGGTGCAATAAATATTAAACGTTTACTTATTATTACAAAATTACTTACATAGAATATTTAAAAAAAGTAACTGTCAAATAAAAATCAAACTATAACGAAATTTAAGAGGGCTAATTATGATTTAATGTGAGAATACTTTAAAATTTTGTTTTCAATAAATTAAAAATTATAATGAACAAGTACCATATGTATAACGGCCATTCATATCCTATAACGTTCATCTTCAGTGGGTACCTTTCCATGTCGATCTAGAGAGAATTGAAACAGCAGACACCTTGACCAAAACGGGAGCTCGTGAGGGCTCTGAGCCATTGACACCTCTTACCTTTTTGAAAATCTTTTCAAGAGTAAAACGCAGAATTAAAATCACATGGATTGTCCCTCCAATGGTATCAGTGTTCTTGTTCGGAAAGCTCATTGGTTCACGGCTTTAAAAGACAGGAACAAACTGTTAGGATATTAGAGTAACACTGTCTCTGCTTTTATCCTCTCTACATAATAGAGCCTCCAGACGAGAGTAAATGCGCACCCTCTGGCGATTAAATGGTGCATATTCTGGTGAGACGTCTTTCTGTCTTGTTTGAGAGTAGATGTGTTGACTCTCTTGTGCATCATTGGAAATGTTCTTTAATATTATTATTTTATTGTAATTACTATATACTATAATTGTCTGTTGTTATAAAACATGTCTGTTTGTGTACCACTGCCTTCTCTGTACTTCATTTTATACCTAAAACAAACTACTCTTGCCCACTTTAGAAGTGGTCACTTCAAATCATTAAAATTTTCTGAGGGCACCAAAATTTTCGAGACATGTACCCGTTTGTTTCGCTAAACAGGCTACGTCAGAAAATATCATTGAGTACCTGGGGCTATCCAAGGAGGATTTATATAAAGATCTTTTAATGTTGTATGATTTTTTAGGGGTGGATCTGGACCAGCGGTGCGGGCCAAAGGGAGTATGAATACCAAGAGCAAATGCATATTATGCATCCAAAATTATATTCCACAACTGTCTTGCTTTTTATACAACACACATATAAGTACTCGTTGCAATAGTTCATAAATTGAACTCCAATAAATCCTATTTTGATTTAAAATTATGGATACGCTTCTGCAATACCCTTTGTTTTCAATAATTTCTGTTTGAAAAGAATGTATCACAATGAATAATGATATGATAGAGTTGAAATTTTCAGTAAACATGTATCATTTATATGAGAGTGTGTTATATACATGATTAGAATTTCTCAGATGCCTACCGATGCCTGTGAGGATTGTGTTTAGCATTCCTGACTACTGGTTCGGGCATGGATGTTACTTTCTCTCTGTGTTTCTTTGTCCTTTCTTCTGAGATGATATATGAATATGGTCCACACTATAAACTGATTTGTGGTGAAATGGCGTGGTTAATGCTACTCGCCTCCGTGACTCGTACCATGAAATCTGGGTAACGACAAATGAGTAACATTGTTTCCGGCCTTGTTGTGGCTTGCCGTTACCTTAATTTTTTTTTCTACAGGCAAACTTAGGATGGATTGAATAGCACCCTCTGAATTGTTGCCCAACCTGTATAAATTGAAGAGTACAATGGGATTTTTAAAACAGCTTATAGATATTTGCTATTGGAAAGAGTTAGATGAGAGGTTGCTATGCCTCCTCACCAACGAAAGCGATATTTTAACAACCTACGAAGTTTAAACGGGAGAGAATTATCGGTCTTTTTGAAAGAGGATTTTCCTATGGTTTAAAAGCAATTCGTGGCCTGGGAAACAGCAACACAGGAACTCGAGTTAGGAAACAATGGAACGATGAGAAATGTACAACTCATTAATCAGAGAGTGAATATCAAAATATGAAATCAACAACTGATGATGGACAGTTTGTCCTCAGGGCGCTGATGAAAGCCATCTTTATCTGTTTTACAAAAGCAAACAAATTCGCATATTAAGAATTTTATCGTGGCCGTGGTAGCCGAGAGTTTGGGACATCAGCATTCCAGGGCGGGTTCGATTCCCAATGCTGCCAAAGACCCACCGAGTACATGCGATACACATGCTTGTTAAATCCGTGGCACCAGAAGTGCTGTGGTCGGTGGTTGAGCAGTTATCATGCGTAAAATGGTCTAGAGAAAATTTCCTCTCCCTTTAGATCAATATCAAATTGAGGGAGTGGATCCCTTAATGGTGCCATCTATCGGAGGAGTACTTAGAGCAAAGTCGTATTTTCACCTTCATGGTGCTCTGGTTAAACGAAAAACGCACCCAACTGACTTAAATTCGCATAACCTTTGGCAGAGCGAGCTTGGCTTGTCCAAGTGTCATAAGTAACAACAACTGGATTTTATCAAAACCTAGTGGTAGAGATCATTATTCGAAGCTTAAGTTGCAGCGGGAAATGGATGTCGCCCTTCTATCTTCTACTTGCACGTTTGTCCGAGAGGGTGATTGGTAGTTTTCCAGGTTTCCTCCTTTGCAATACGTGAATATGGACCATTATCTATGTAAAGTCCAGCCAGAAGGCAATAAACGAAGTGGATGTTAATATGCCTTCCAACTGCTTTCGGTCATTAGACGATCCACTACGTAGTGTCAAAAGTCATTAGCATATTAAATTTCATTTGATTCTGATGGTTCTTTTATGATGATGCATCTTTTACGAACACAAGTTTTTTCCTTTTTTGTCATTAATAAATCTAAGCGACCTATTACAAAAAATTAATTAAAAATTATAGCAATGAAAATTATATGAAAAATAACCTTTTACCGTTTTATTATATTTAAAAGTTTTTATATGTAATATAATAAAATGGTTATATTATATATAATATTTATATAATTATATTTTTTAAATGTTGTAAGTATTGCAATAATAACATATTTTTCGTGATGAAATCCTTCAAAATAATAACATAAATTGTTGTGGCTATTTTTTTCTGTTTTTAGAGAACTAGTTTTTATATAGAAAAATAACCCTTTAATAGTTAAAAACTAAACTCTAAGTTTAGAATACTTATGGATTTTCCCTTTATAATCATCTGAACAATATTTAAAAATAAATAAATAAAATTTTTATTATTGTCTGCAAAAGTTGAGAGGAAATTTATAAAGAAATCATTTTAGGTTAACTATAAGTGCAAGATAATTTCTTAATTATCTTGATCCATATCAGAATAGGTATTTACATTTTGGTTCAGAATAATTATTTAAAAAACATTCTATTTTATTACCTTTAAGTTGATGTATGAAAGAACTATCAACCTAGGACTACGTCATTTCACACAGAAAAATCGTCTGACATTTTTTACGTTACGTATACTTTAATTTATTATCTTTGTATACGTGTAAATATTAGAAAACTTATAATTGACCATTTTTAATTCAATTTTATTTCTAATTGCGATAATTGCTTCTATTCCCTTCTGTTTAATTTACAAAATAAGATGAACACTTCGATAAATTTGTTTGTGAGCGATTTTTTTTAATTAAATCTGTTTTACTTTTAAAGCCTTGATTTCGGCACATGGAATTGAGTTGACTTCAAAAGGAAATGACACTAAACCAAACGAAACATTACTTTTGCATTAATGAATTAAATAATGAAAATTGGTCTCTCTTAAATTTCTATGTAAATATTTATCGAATTATTTTAATTCCTTATAATAAAACTCTGAAATGATTTGAGACATATAAATCTCTTCCGTAATTAAGAAATAATAAATTATTCATTTCTCAATGAATTTAAAGCATGTGTTCTAAACTTGACATTTCAAACGACAGATGACAGATGTTTTTACTTTTATTTCAGAAATGTAAAAATAAAATTTTAAAATGATGTAGAAAATAAAAGTTTGAAACGTTTTTCTGTTATATAATTAAAATACCGATTTATTATGCAGTTTTTATGATAAAGAGAGCACACATACACCAAAAAATCTAGTTTTCAGTGACCACTTGTTTCGATTTTTCAAATGAAAAGCTAAATGAATTTTATAAATTTCAGGTAACTGACTGTAAGAATTCGCAGTTATTCAAAAAATAATTACTGCTTATCTAATTGAAAAATTATTTTTTCTTTCTAAAAATAAAGTGTAGTTGTTAAAAAAAAATATTCCACATCAGATGTTTTTTAAAAATCAAAAGCTTATAATTGATCGCAGTCCTTTGAGCAAGAGTCAACGAGAAAATTGAGTATACTTTCCTTTCACATATTTAATATTTTTACTTTCAACCGGTCAACTTGCCAGCGTGCATGACTATGGATAGGAAGGTCCTGAGCTCGAATCCCAGTTCAGGTATGGATGTACTTTCTCGCTCTCTATCCTTCTTTGTCCTTTCCTTGTGTGTGTGAATGAAGTATGAATAATGTCTACCCTATAAAGGGTCCCCATGGCATGTGTGAGGGTGCGATGGTGGCCCATCCCCTGAGGTGCACAAGGGGCAATGCCTCGGTGGCTAAGAGGTTGCTGTTTCTGGCCGGTTCCTTGGGTATCAGGGAATAATAGATTAATAGGCTCTGCTGCAGTTGTAACTGTCTACAATCTGCCATTGGTGGAAAGAAATATTTGCATATTTATGTATAATTTTTCAAATTATAAAATTTTATGTGGGAATGCTTGTAAACAAGTTTCATCATATCAAAACGCCGATCAACTTGTCCAGTGATCAGACTACGGATAGGGAGGTGCTGGATTCGAATTCCGGTTCAGGCATGGATGTTCTTTCTTTCTCCCTATCCTGTCTTTGTCCTTTCCATGTGTGTGAATGAGGTGTGCATGGTTACCTACCCTATAAACAGGTCCTTATGTCATATGTGTACTGAAGAAGTCGGACTCCACACCAAATACCGTTCAATTGGAAAAATGGAGCAGCACACTCCAATTTGCCAGCCTAGTTGACACACGAGAACAACAACATCATATAAAAACTATAACAAAACACAATAATATACATTTAATAATAGAAAAGTATTTCTGCTCCCGTGTAAATTCTTACGCATGTTTCCTTTTTTTGCCAAATCCTTAGAGAAATTTTAATAATATTTTTTTTAAGTTTTAAAATAATTTTGAAGCAATTATTAAAATTTCATTCTTTTATAAAATGTATCTTTGCTTTCTATAGAAGAAAATATAATAGAGCAATACGTATTTTGTTAAAAAAAAAATAAAAAAATTCCTAATAAAGAACAGTTACTTATTCGGAAGAAATTTAGCAAAATATTAAAAAAGGATCTACGATTTTCTTTGAGTACAAAACATGTAAAAAATACTCTGTTACGCATACCATTTATTAAACATTTCAAAATCAATCTCATTGATACTAGTGTATACAAAAAACGCAGACTATAAAGCTGTGTAAAATGGCGAAATGAGAATCGTAAAGAAATTATTTAGATTCATATTTATGCAAATTTATGGGATGTCATAACTTAAATAAATACTTATTTTTTTAATACTCTTAGGGAATTGTAATGCAAGAATAACCGAATTGCTAGATACTTGAGTTATTTAAATTTAAATGCGTTTTGTTAAAATATTGGAATTAGAATAATTATATGTAGTTTAAATTCGGTTATTTATATGAATAAATTTCGGCGTAATCTTTTTAAAGTATTCTTATGTTTATTTATTGTCAGGCTAATTTTGGTAGGCACTGGGCTACATTTAGAAGTAAAAATGAATTGTTTATTGTTTTTAAGTCGCTGTTGTTTGTTTATTTGCACGAAAGGATAAGAATTGAATATATGTAGAAATATATGCTTGATCATCTCTAAGTTAAAATCTATTTGAAATATTTCTTACAAAAATTTCTAAGTAGCATTATATATTAATTGAACTAAAAGAAATTAAATAATAATTTTTCTACAATCAAAAGTGTAATTGATTAAAAAAGTCATTTCATAGAATTTTTTTTACTCTTATTTATGATTTCATAAATTGTTATTAGATAATTTGTGTATATGTAATTAAAATTTTAAAAGCTCCTTTTCTATATTAAGTTGCAAATTACAGTTAGATTATATATTGCATCGATAAAAATAATATTATCCATGCATAATTTTACTGGACTCTTCATCTTTCTAACGTGACTGAAACCATGTTAATTTGAGTGCTAAATTATGCTTCATCTTAAAGAATCAAAACAATGCAAGATTCAAAACTATCTTGACACTGGTAGTCTTGCTGTAAAACCAAGATATGGGATCTCGAAAAGAGAGAAGAAAGGAAAATAACTTTACGAATTAAACAAAATCCTAAACCTTCTGATGCAAGCATTGCAACAGACAATTTTTAAACTAGCAATAAGGAAATTTCTCTTGAAACAGTACAAAAAGTGCTGCAAAAAGCCAATTATCATGGACGCAAACCTAGGTCTAAGCCATACATTTCCGAGACAAATAGAAAGAAAAGAAAAATGGTTTTACAAGCCTTGCCTTTTTATATTTTATCATATACGCTCGTCAAGGGTTGTAATTCGGCAAAGCGTAACACATAAGATTATTAAAGGAATAGGAATACTTACATCATCATCTTCATTCATGGTGTGCCAGCCCAGGATAGACCAAGGTTTTCTGAACAAGTTTCTTCCAGCCACCTCTGTTGGCAGCCAAGCCCCACCAATTTCTTGTCCCAAGGACCCTACAGTCTTCCTCGACTGCATCCACCTATCTCAGCTTGGGGTTTCTTCTTGTGTTGATGGGTTTTGCTATGAAAATTCCCTTAAGGGTTTATTGTCTTTCATTGTGATAACATGTCCAATCCAATTAAGGCGGCCTATGTTAATGTGATGTACAACGTCTGGCTCCTTGTGCAATTCGTAAACTGTTGTATCTTCTGCGCCAGACACCGATTTCTTTTGTTCCTCCGAAGACACTTCTTAAGATCCTGCTTTAAAGAGGCCTAACAGCCTCTCTTCTTTTGCTGGCAAAGTCAAGGTCTCCGAAGCATAAGTCAAAATAGGACGGAATACTTACATCATGGTAAAAAGGGAAGAAAGTACGAAATCTCTCTTCATTCTTCGCTTCTGTAGCTCATTAACATAAAGTAGATCAATGAAAGTTAAGAAAAAACACATTTAATAATAACAACAGAAAATTTAACTCATCGCAAACATTTGAACCAGATTTCCAGAATATCATTGAAATGTGTGGATATTTTATTTACTTATTTTTCGTATAACACTTAAAGCGTATTTTTCAGATATGAGATGCAATTTTTCCCCTCAAAAATATTTTAAATCAGTCTTTTTAATTAAAATTATTAATCAAAAATTACTTTTAAATTAAGCATAATTTTAAAGTTATTAGTTGTAAAAGTAATATTTAAACTAGTACATAAGGAAACCTCATATTTTGTTCTAATATATAATTAAGTATATATGCACTTAATTATATGCTAATTAAGTATACATGCACTCGGATACTTGATCAATAAAAGATCGCTATTTTCTATGAGGCATAATTGATCATTTTTTTAAAAAATAAACCACAAGAAAAACACAATTGCCGAACTTGAAATCGTCGAAATCTCCAAGCCTTAAATAGCGCTTTGAAATGGCGCCAAAGGTGCGCGTGATGTGTGTCCTCGTCGAAATTCTAATCATTTGGATATCTAATCTCCGCTAATGAATGTTGTAAATTTCAAGTTATTTGCATGCATCCTTCAGGGTATTGTATTTACGGTGGCCAGCAGTGTATAATTAATCTGATCATTGCTATCTGGATTAGCTAATCATATCATACTGGTAGGACTACACTCAATGGATTGGACTGGTATAAATAGAAAATCCCAAATTCAAAAATCAGTCAAGTACAAAAGGATGGTATGGCGCTTTTATTTATTATCTATTTTGGTGATTGATTTGGTGTTTTCAGGGTTTCTTACCTTAAGAATATGGTTTTCTTATCAACGAAGAATCTCCAAAATCTCGGTGGGTCTTCAAATATCCGAGGCAGCTGTACGTATTATCTATCATTTAAGTGATAGCATAATACTCACATACAGTGACAATAATTAAACAGCCTCATTAAAAATCTCATTCAATATAAACATTAAATTTACTTCAATAATTTTTTTACAAATTTATATTTACATTTCATATTTGATCCCTATATTATTTTTTTCACATAATTTTGTATATGATACATAATTTGATTTTCTGTTACTAATTTAAAAATCATATATCTTACTTTCCAGTACGCACAATATTAATTTTTTTCATGAAATTTTTCTTTAACAACATTTTTTTTTTTTTTAAATCTTACAGATAATACACAAAATTGAATTTAAATACATGCAAAAGGTCTGGGTTAAGAGGGCAAGAAATAAGAATGAAAATCATAATTATGATATAGAAAGTTGCCTTTAGTGGGAAGGACTTAGAAAGTAGATAATATTGAACTTTTAGTTGGTATGCTTTTCGTTTAATCTTTTCATCTCATTACAACAGAATGAAGATAAGAGAATACTGTATGCACTTCTGTTTTGCCCCACAAAATTTCCCCGTTTTCAGAATTAAGAACTCCTACAAAAAACGTGTAAAGATAATATGTACATTGCTATGAGGTCAAAGCGAGAGATTATGGTATGACCAGCGCACAATCTCCAATAAAATGCTAACTCTCTCACTTCGAGGCACAATGAAACTACAACTATTCTTTACTGCATTTTATATTTTCTTTTTAATGAACCATTTTATTAATATTTGTCAACATTTTCACAACGTTTTTCATTTTTTTTAATGTGAGGAATAATTAGATAGGAACTACTGTTTTTAAAGGCCAAGCTAATTCAAACATTAATGACCGAAATGGAAATCTAACCTATAAATTGAAGGCTAGAAACTGACCATTCAGCAATAAGTTATGCTAAATACAAAGAACATATATTGAGGAAATAAATTATTTGGTGGTGACATCTATCGGAGGAGTTTAGAGCAAAGTCTAACTTCCACTTTCGTTGTGCTCTGTTTAAGCGAAAGACGCGCCTTACTGACTTAAATTCGCAGGTATAGTGAGCTTGGATTGTCCAAGTGTCATAAGTAATAACAACAACTACCTAGAATATTCATTCTACTAGACATGATTGGCGATGCCAAAATGTAGCAATAATTTATTTTAAAATTTGTGAGAGAATGTAACATAAATACTTCCGTTAATTATTTATGATAAAAACTTGCAAATTTTTTGATTTTATATATTTATAAATTTTTATCGGCGATATTTTAGAGATTTTGAAAAATGTTTTAAAATCATTTTATTTTATTTTTTTCATGAGATAAAGATCCTAATGAATAAGAAAGAGTCTTATCCTCTAAAATATTGATTCCAAAATTTCTTAAATTTTATTTCAATTTTAATAAATAATTGTAAAATATTGGATTTTGAAGAAATTACTTACTTTTATCATAATTTACATAAATTCAATTAGCTTCTGAATTGTCTGTGAGATAATTCGTTTTCTGGAGAGTAGTAACTTCCAGAGAAATCGAATTTAGAGTACGAGAAATTTCTTCCACCAGCACATAATTAGAACAAAGTTTTTTCAAGTGAAAGGTTTTCACATTGACTCTTAAAAATATTTGATTTTAAATAAAAAAAAATTAATATTAATGAATACATGTGTTATTTTACTAACTATATTTATAAATTGGAGGCGCGATGAAGTTTCTTCCTTTACTTCAACACAAATTCTAACATCTTGGAATTAAATATGTGATAAGAATATCTAATAGGAAGTACACAAGACTGATAATGATTTATTTTTAGTGTTTGCATTTCATTTCGAAGCCCTTTATGCTGTTCATATTTATCAATATTTTCTTTTATATCAAAGAAGAGATATTTCAATCCATAAAGATTATATTTTTTGCTGTGATAAATCTTATAAAACAATTTATTAGGATGGTAATATGATTGAATTTTAGTCTAGCTTTAAAGAGAATCTGAGAGTTAGAAGAATTTAATAATATATAATTTAAATATATTGAAACAACACACACACACACACACACACACACACACACACACATGAGTCAAAAACTATTTAAGATAGCATAAAACATTTTTAGATGAAAAAGGAAGCACATGAAATTAAATTTTTAGCAAATTAAAACATATAATTTTCCAAATATAAAGTTTTATAATTTATACAATTGGTGGAAGTAAATTTAACACAAACAATAGTTTTTGCAAACTGAGAAAAAAGACAAAATTTAAATAGTATATTTGTGTATATATTTGTGACCAAAAAAATGTTTTTATATAAAATTTTAAATTGATTTTTTTATTAAAAATTACGTGAAACGTGCTTATGAATTTCAGAAATTTTTATGAATACATCTCTTTTTGTTTGAAATTTTTTTAATATTTATTAATTTAATAAAGGATGTTGTTCCTTAATTGCTATTTTCATGTGATCGATATATATATATATATATATATATATATATATATATATATATATATATATTGTACTCATGTGATTACCAACAATTAAAATATTTTGTAACATTCAATGGTCATTTCATCAGTACTTAAAGTACTTATCACACACCTTAGAAAAGAAAAAAATTATGATATATATAATTTATATTCCCAGGACATTGCCATCTGAAAGTACATTAAAATATGGTTGAAAGGAGTCTTTGTTAAAAATTTTTATAATTTTGTAACTAAAGAGAATATTTAAACTTTCCTTGTCTCATTATCTCTGTCTTTAGTTGATACATGAAGGCTATTTCATTTCGTGATGCGAACTTGTTATGACCATAACTTAGTACATAATGAATGTCTTTATTTTTATATGTATCCTAATTTTTTCCCAAAGTTAAATTTATATCTATAATGGAAGCCACCGCCCTCTAAAGCTTGAGAGTTTGGGTCTTATTTATTATTATTATTATTATTTTTTTTTTTTGTAAAATTATAGTTTTGCTTAGTAATATTACTATTAAAAAAAGAAATTTCTTAAGAGTTTGTAAATTAATAATAACAAAGGAAAAGTGTTAATATAATACTTAAAATTTTTTTATTATATTTTAATTATTAAAAAGTTTAATAAACAAAATATAATAAAAGAAATATAAAAACCTAAAATAACTTTTTATTCGTATAAATTTTCTGAAACATATTAAAATAAAGCATTTCCACCAAATTCAGCTCATACTACTTAGTTGGTAAGAATAACTTTCCCCTGATTCATGTAAATATGTTTTTTATTTTATTCGATATCCACTGAACGAAAAACTGAATTTCTAACGTGCGCTTCCAATTTCCGTTCTTTCCCACACTTCTGACGCACTAGAACGATTCATACTGGCTATCTCCCAAATGTTGGCGATAGCCCATCATTACTTGGCGAGATTTTAGTTTGAAAGAAGCAAGCTTGTGAAAATACAATGCTGTAGCAGTAAACCTGTGGAAGAGGTAAGCAGAATTGCATTACAGTAGGCGCCGCATCAAATTTTAGCAAGAGTTAACAGCGTGGCCAATTTTGAAAAACCGGTAGTTAGTTCAAAACACGTTTTTTACATTGGATATTTTTTATTTTATTGTACCGGGTTGCCGGTAATGATCCACATTTTGAATCACTGATAGTACAAATTAACGACTGGTAAGTAAGAACCGTCGAGGATTTTAATTAAAAATTTCAAAAAAAAACTGATTGTTGAGCACTTGTGTAAATTTTGATGCCTTTCAAGATTGTCTTCAGTTTATACAATTCGGCTATAATTTTCATTTACAATCGGTATACGAATTCTTTTAAGTATGACAAAAGAGTAATTATTTCTGTCCAGTTGCCTAGTAATTTTGATTTAATTACTGAGTAATTTTATCCAAATTATTTTGAATCTAATAACAGTTTTCGTTGTTTTCTTTTGTACCTCATTATAGTTGTTGATCATTGTATTAATTCCAGTAGATAAATTATATTATCTCTCTTTATAAACTGATAAAGTTGTATTACAATGGAAGTGTCAAAAATAGAAAATGTAAATCGATCAAAGTTTATTGACATTGTTAATTTGAGAACTACAAGCTTTACAAAGAAAATTAGGCATGCAAAAATTTGAACACCATGAAAATTAACATACATTTAATAGGGCATTATTATTATTTGTTTTATACTGGAAAATTTAAAAAGTGAATAGTTTTGAGAAGAAAAAAAAATGATTTTTTTCCTCAAAATCTGTGTTTTTAAATTTTTGCTTTAGGGGAATAGTTTAATTATTAAGATCCCTGGTACATATTTTATTCTGAGGTGAAGAAAAATCATGGATTTAAGAAATTTTAATATGAGAATATTTGAAAGAAGAAAATGTTATAGTACATTATTAAATTAAAATAAATTTTAGAAATGTAATGAAATAATTTTTCAGCTTTGCTGAAAATCAGAATGTTTAAGAATACTGAAAAAACCTATATCAATTTGAAGTTATTTTTTTATGACACTTGTAGATATTGACGATACTCTAGTTCTGTAAATACAAAATACAGCTTTTTCAGTCAAAAGAAATACAATTTAATTAACTGAATTTACATTGAATTAATGAAATATAGTACATAAAAAATTTTTAAATTCATATTTTTCATTAATATGTTTTAAATTTTATGTTTTTCACATTTTAGATTTTTCTTGTAACAGATTTTATTTGCAGAAATTAATTTGGATCTTTTACTTAGTTGCATTTTTTAACTAAATGAATAAAATGTTTAGATTTATTTAAAATAGATCTAAAATTTCTCATATTTTAATAGTTAGTACAACATATCCAAGTAGCAAAAACAATTATTTTACCTAAAAATAAAGATACTATAAAATTAATTGTCTGAGTTGCATTTTTTTATTATATTTTAGTCCAAAACAATGAAAGTCCAAGAAAATAATTTACTGTTATTTGTCAATAATATTTTTGTAAATTTCTTATAATCATTGTTACTTCTATAATTGTTACTGCTTTAATATTTTTTGTAAAGGAAATGTATAAACATTTTGTGAGGATTATTTCTTGGTTAACAAATATGTTTTAAACAGCTGCAAAGAGTGTAAACTTTTAAAGTACATTATAAATTTGTTATTTTGATAAAAAAAAGTTAAAAGTAATTTTTATTAAATATTCTATAACATCCCATCTATGAACATCACTGACAATCAAATTTAAATCATTATCACTGCTTGGCAATCAAGTTTGGCGACAAATTTCGGCCATATGCCTCTATTGAAATATTTCCTTCATCTGTAACACTGAACTTTACTGATGAATTGCTGCAAAAAATATTAGATCAACATTGTTGACTATTGTCACAGTTTTTTTATGTTTAGCTAATTTCCTGTATATGTATTTTATCCACAATTACCTTGATTATAATTAAGTATTAATATTGGTCTTTCCAATTATGATATTACGAAGACATTTACCATTGATGTAAATTAATCTAGTCTCTACGAAACTGGTGTAAAATATAACTTTTTAAAGCGTTCAGTATAAAATAAATCACATTTATATCCATATAAATTATTTTTTGAAAATGCATTTGCTTAAATATTTGTTAAATAAAAGTTCTTTTATTCAAGTGTTTTGAAATGCTTTTAAATTATCTTTCTAATTATCAACATGTGACATAATTTACTATCTGAGCATCATTTTATTATTTTTTTGAATAATATGAAGTACCGTTTTTAGCCACCATGCTCTTACTGAAGGTGTGTACTTCCATTAATCATGGTAATCTACTAGCTGTTAAGAAGGGATCATGCCTGTTGTCTGTAAAAGGACTACATAAGAATTCAATTCTAAGATGTAAAGCAAAACAAGAGCAGCCAGTAGCAAGCAAAGAAGTAAAAGGGATTCCGTATTCAAAGTTAAGTATTGGTGTACCTAAAGAAAGTTGGAAAAATGAAAGGAGGGTTGCTTTATCACCAGCTGCTGCTGCAACTTTAGTAAAGAAAGGATTCCAGGTACCTTCTATTTTTTTTTTTTTTCATTTCTATAAATATGGTGACATTTTTGTTTTAAACTGCAAAAATTTTGTTTGGTATTTTTCCATTAAATGTATGCTATTTAGTATTTTTAAATAAACTTATTTTGCCAGCATTAGATGTCGCAAATTGTTTGTGTTTAAATTTTTTTTTTTTTTTTAAATTTTGGACTAAAATTATATTTTAAACTGCATAATATTATTCAAACTTTTTTTTTTTTTTTTTTTTTTTTTGGTAAATGTCTCCTTTTTTGCATGTATGAAGTTGCAGCCTCCTTGTATCTTAATAAATCCCAAATTTTAAAATCCATCACAGTATAAAATAACAGCTTTTAAAATAACAAAATAATGATAGTGAAATAGTTACATGAATGAAGTTCATAAACTTCAATCACAGAACCATTTTTTGCATAATTATATTATGCAGTTTAAAATATTATTTTAATCCAAAGTGTTTTGTTATCACTGTTAATGTTGAGAAATTAATGGTGTGCAAACAAAAGCTTGGTTTTTTTCTTTCACTGATGTATTTCATTCTTCATTGATGTGCAATATTTTTATTGTCTCAGGAACTAATATCTAGTATTCACATATGACTATTTGTGTTTATTTTTGGTTTTCTTATAATTAAAATATAAATTTAAATGTAGCTGATATAACAATAATTGCCCCAATATTGTACCAAAAATAAGGAAAAATTATATTTAAAGAATATATTTTGGAGTATAGCAATTTTTCAGTAATTGTGATTAAGGTATAAATTTTTTTTAAAAAAAAAGAATATCAAATCAAAAACAATTTGATTCATTTGTTATATGTAAAATTATTTCCATTCAACAGGTCAATATTGAAAAAGATGCTGGAATTGAATCTAAATTTAGTAATCATGATTTTGAAGCAATAGGTGCAAAGATTTCAGATAGTGCAGCTGCTTTTCAGTCTGATATTGTACTCAAAGTCAGAGGACCAACAATTAATGAAGTTAGCAAATTTAAAAAGTCTAGCACTCTCATCAGCTTTTTATATCCAGCTCAAAATAAAGACCTTCTTCAAGTATTAGGTGAACGTCAGATGACAGTATTTGCTATGGACTGTGTGCCTAGAATCAGTAGGGCACAAGTATTTGATGCTCTTAGCTCAATGGCAAATATTGCTGGTTATAAAGCAGTAGTTGAAGCAGCTAATAATTTCGGAAGATTTTTTACTGGTAATTATATATTTTGTATAATTTTATTATTAGAACTATATATATATGTTAGTCATTTATGTCTTAAATTACTTTCAGTTATTTAAAATGTTTAAGTAAAATTATAGTCTTTATAATATTTTATTAAATTATTTTTTAATAAAAGTTTTTCTAAATTTTCTTTTTATTAATTTTAAAATATCTGTTTCACAAATGAGAAGTATAATTTTTTTTCTCTTTAAATTTATGTTTGAGATTAATATTGCTCAAAAAGTGTTGGTTAAAACAAAATTTTGTTATTTTTGCATCAAATTGATGGTTTTGGTGTAAACATAAAAATTTCAGATTACAATTATTTAAAACAATCAATTTCTTTTAACTAAGTAAATTTAAAAATATTGAGACCATAATTCTTTTAAAAAGCATTTTAGTATTTCTTGATAAATAGTATTTAATGATGCATCTAGAAATTAATTTTGTAGGATGCATATTACCACTCTTATGAAAGATTGAGTTTCTAGTTTAGAATTTACAACTTGCCAAAAGCTAAATATACTGTATATATTCTTATTTCTCCTGTTTTAAAGCTTTAATAATAGGTATAATTATTATAAAAATTAAGAAATAATACTCCGAGGAAAAAATTTCCACATTACCAGAGTTAGAGAAATTTAAAATCATTAGTATATTGACAAACATTATTTGATTAAAAAAATCAATATTTAAAATATATTTTACACGATATGAGTTTAAAGATATGTAAAATTTAATTTGCAAAACTAAGTATGTAAGTTGTATTCTAATTTTTTTTTAAAGTAAAAACTTATTTTGAATAAGAATTAAAAGATTCTATTGTAATTCTAAAAAAATATTTTTTTCTAATAATAGGTTGACAGTTTTATAATCCTTATCTATTATTTGTTTTAAAATAGATTATAGTTTTAATAAGAAAAAATCACAGAAAATAAGAAACAAGAAAAAATTATCATTTTGAAAATATTGACACAAATTATAACAATTTTTCTCTAAGTAAGGATTTGGTGTCACCCATTGTGTTGAACAATCTTTGATTAAATTAATTTTCTTAATCATTTTTTATTAGATTTTATCATTTCTAAAATTGAAAGATATCAATCATTTTTTGAAAAAAAAAATACTTAATTGCTAATATAAGTAAGCTGGTAATCATATATTTAATACTTTGGTCTTTGATTCAACAATTAATGGCTTTGATTCCTGCCTTGAATACTGATATTTGTAGTGGTTCAACTATACATGCTTAAAAATAGTTTGGTCTAATCATCCTTCATGAGCATAAAATGATCACAGAGTGATTAACTAAGCAATCACACATGTTTATTTTTGTTTTATTTAATATATAGTGTGATGACTTATTAAATTGCTTTTCAATGATTATTAAATTATTAGCAATATTTTTTTGACCTAGAAAGGTCAAAAAGTATTTTTTTATTTAATTTAAAATCATATTCTCAAAAGTCTTTGCAATTTAAGAAAATATTTAAACATTTAAAGTTATAATCTTAACAATTTATGCAAAAGAAAATAGATCCCTTATTTTCAGACTATCATTCTTTCATTAACACCCAGACAACTGATAAATGATTTATTTAAGAAGTGATTTTCTGAAATGAGAACTTTCCTAAGACTGGTTTTTGAAAGATCACTGTCCAGAAGAAAAGAAATCCATCTGATATTCTTTTCCAGTGAAATGTTTTGAAGGAGGATAGAACATGTGTCAGATTATTCATGTTTAGTCTTCTTATGACTAAGTATGAATATGAAATTACTTTTTCAATGGCAGCCAATACTTTTCTATTCTTTTCTTAAAAAAAAGTGAATAAAAAAAATAATTTGCATGAAATCATTTGTTTTTATAATGAAAAAATTTTATATATGTGGACAAGGAAAAAAATCATTTATTTTTAAGTTTGGAATATTTACAATTGTATAGTGCTAAAATTTTCCTGAAAAATTTCAATTTTGGTAAAAGATTGTAATTGTTCATATGTTCTTTTGAATATGTTACTGATTCTCAAAATAGTACTTTTAAAGATGATCTGTTTGGGAATGATTAATATAATGGATGTATTTTACTTTAATATCATTGAATTTAATTACAAACATTTATTTTTTATATATTATAAAGTACAAATAAGAGCTGTCTTTTAATTATTTTTATTTATTTTAAAAGGGCAAATAACAGCTGCAGGTAAAGTTCCACCAGCCAAAGTTTTAGTCATTGGAGGAGGTGTTGCTGGCTTATCCGCTATTGGGACAGCTAAAAATATGGGTGCTGTTGTTCGAGCTTTTGATACAAGAGCAGCTGTAAAAGAACAAGTAGAATCATTTGGTGCTGAATTTTTGGAAGTGAATGTTAAGGTATTAAATACTTGATGGAGATTTCTTTTAATTATTTTTAAGAAAGCTATATTTTCTATTAATTACCATTGTATGTACCATACTTTGGACTAAATATAAAAGCAGATGAAATTTGGTTGCATAAAGTGATTTATGCACTTAGAAAAAAAGATCCACTTAGAAAAAAATTAAGCATGGGAATCCAAAAATATGTTAACTTTATTTTTAAATAAATAAAATGTCCTTCTATGTATTTTGCATCATACTTTCTCACTTTTTAAAATCTTTTCCATGTTGTGAGCTTTTACAACTTATCAAGTTATTGTGAACTGCCATATAATTATTATCCCAATATAATTATTCTTATTATAGCAAAAATATATTTATGCATCATACTAGGACATTATGTATCTTATATAACAAAAGTATTAGTTAATCAAAATCCTTTTCATTTAAAAAATCAGCCTTGAGATTTAAAAGGAAATGGATTTTGTTCTGTTAACTTTTAAACACCTTTCTATTTCATTTCATCTTAGATATATTGTTTTTACTTCCCCTTTATCTTATACTGAAGTATCTTTCTGGTAGAATCAAATCATTATTTAGTATGCATCAATTTTAAATCATTTGCTTGATAAACATAAAACATTTTCTTCTGCATTTGGTGCGAAAAATCCAAATGACAGTATAATTTAATTAATAAACAGACTGAGAGAACTACTTGTGTTTAGTTATGAAATCATTGTCATCAAAATTTGACATTTCTAATAAAAAACACCTTTTTAGAATGAGACATTTTATTAAGTCATTTGGCAACTTTTTGTCATTTGATTGGTTCAGAAGTATACAATGAATACTTCATCCATAGAGCAAAAAGGTAGACATAAGACATGAATTTGTCAACTAATTTACAACAGCTGCAATTTGATATTTAATGACTTTCATTGATCATCATCAGAAAGTTATTTCTGTTTGTGTCAGAACCTGTATTTTTCCATAATAAACTCTCGTGTATAAAATAAATCTTTAACTAAACCCTCATTGGAATTTTTGTTTTTGCTATCTCACTATCACAAAATATTTTCTTATATGATTTTGTGATATGATAAATTTCACAACTAAAATAAAACTTTCTGTATTAAGTGTAGCAATTGTCATTTCAACCTTTACTGTTTTTTTTTTTCCTGCTTAGTTGTGTATTTTTTGTTAAAAATTTGCCTTTATACAAGTTTTAATGATATTTATACATCATGTTTAGCTAAATTTTTATATCTTTGTAATTTGAAAATGTAGGCGTTCTTCATTTTCATATCAAAATAAACTAAATAAAACTTTTATTTTTATAATTTTTCTTCAACCAGTCTTTAATTCTAGATAATTTACTCATGCAGTTTTAAGAGATAGTAATATTAGCATTTTATCCTTTTTGATGAGGAATTAATTTCAGTTTCTATGGGTGAAATTCATAATGTTATATCCTATTCAAATGTCATATATAAAATATGAAATGAATATTTTATTATTAAATATTAATAAATATTTTATGTCCATACCTTTTTAACTCATTGAATGCTAGTTAAACATATTTGCATTCAATGAATTATTGTAACTTACATGTATGAATTAGAATTAAATTAAGAGTAGACTTTTATTCCATTTATTGAATTTTAATGTATTTACTAAAGCAAATTACATGTTTTTCCTATATAAAGAGTCTTTATTTCATCACAGAATATTATCCAATTTCATCTACTCATTACTTTCATACATTACTTACTTTATTCAATACTATAGATTATTGAACTTTCATCAAAGTATTAATTAAAAATTATTATTTTGATTGCTGAAAATTTTATTTTCATATAGAAAGTCCACTATTTTCAAGATGTAAACTTAGTGAGATAGAAAAAGTTAGCTTCATTCCTAGAATTTGCATTTTGATTATGGGATTTAAATGAGATAATTATATTCATTTGAAAATAGTCAAAAGTATAAAATTTACAGAATGAAAATATATTTTCCACAACATTAATCAGTTGTAATTTTATGGTTTATTTGTTCAATTATTTCTCAATTCAGTATCATAATTCAAATATTTTTTTGTTTTTGTGTTAGGAATCTGGGGAAGGTACTGGTGGATATGCAAAAGAAATGTCAAAAGAATTTATTGAAGCAGAAATGGCATTGTTTGCTCGGCAATGTAAAGAAATTGATGTGTTAATAACTACAGCTTTGATACCTGGAAAACCGGCTCCTCGCTTGATTTCCAGAGTAAGAGATTCATTTTTTAAAAAACATTTCATATTTTAAAAATTTTAATATTTTAATCTAATAATAATTTGTTCTATATTTAAGGCGATGGTAGAATCGATGAAGCCAGGATCTGTAATTGTTGATTTGGCAGCAGAAGCTGGTGGAAATGTAGAAACTACTAAACCTGGTGAATTGTATGTTCACAATGGGGTTATTCATATTGGGTATACTGATTTGCCAAGCAGACTTCCAACTCAGTCATCTACTCTATATGCAAATAATATATCCAAGTTTTTATTATCAATTGGTAAATGCTATAAAATAATTTGTATTATGCTTCTTTCTTGAATCATCTCATTAATAATAAAATTTTAAGTTAAAGTATAAGAAGTATAAGAAGTCTTATTTTAAGTATTATCATAATTTTGTTTTGTGGCTTGCAATTACTTCAGTAGTTCATGATTTCCGATATCTTATCAGCATAAGTGTTTGTGTAATGATTGGAAGCTTATTTTAGTTTGTTTATGCTAATCAAATTAGCCTTCATAAACAAAATATGCTCATGGAATTACAAAAAATTTAAATTTAAAATTATTTTATTTGAACTTATTAAAATTAAAGTATTATTAAGAATATTTCGATCAAATTATAGAAAACTGAAAAGAAAAGCTGCTTTTCTTTTGTTTGTAGACTGCATTAAATACTTTTACTTTTTGTTTCAATCTTATTTTTTTAGCTGTGAAATGAACACCTAAAATAAGCTCAATGATCTAATATAAATCAATGTGACTTTGTGTTCTAAAGTGACTTTCAAATCTATGTATATATATGAAGAGTGTTTATAAATTTCAAAAATCCTTAAAATATTTGTGATCAAATTGAGAAATTTAAAAATTCTTCAAGTTATAGCATTCTTTACTTTTCACGTAGGTTCCAAAGACCATTATCATATTGATTTAGAAGATGAAGTTGTACGTGGCTCAATTATACTTCATGATGGAAAATTAACATGGCCTCCACCACCCCCTAAAGAAGTACCAGCTCCTCCAGTGAAAGCAGCTACTCCTGCAAAAGTTGCTCCTCCTGAGCCAAATTATTTTAATGATACATTAAAAGATTCTTTAGCATACACAGCTGGTAAAGGAATATACTATGATTATCATTTGTTTTATGAAAATTATATACATTAAGATATATTTTGGTCACTTCTGAACTGTGTATATATTTTTTAAAATATATTTTATAAATTCACTAGGATGATTGTAATTATATGTGAAATTTTTTTCTCAACTTTTTTTTTTTTACAATTGTAGGAGTGATATGATAAAAGTAAATAATGGGTAAATTTTACTTTATAATAGCTATAATGAGATTATTATCTAAACTGGATTTATTTCCTTAATATTTTTATGATATTAAAATATTGGATAAAACTTTTACAAAGGGTAAGATTTGTGTCATTAAGATAAAAGTTGTATAATTTTGATAAGGTTAAAATTTTTCTGTTTGAGTTTAACTATTTACATTTAAAGTATTATTTCTGGTATTTTACTTTCATGGTATGTTTATAAAATTTTGTAATCAAAAATAAACACAAAGTTAACATTTAAAAGTTTTTATCAGTGTAATTCCTGTAAATGAATAAGTAAAAGACGATTGGTTATGAAAATACTATGTGTTAACTATTTTACATATTCTGAGGCTTTATGTGCTGGGAATTGAATTACTTTATTCTGACAAAAACACTAGAACTTACTCGTGTTCAAAATTATTAAATGGCTTTAAAAAGTATGAAATGCTTCATCATATTTTGCAGAAAATGCATTGCAATGAAGATTATACATAGTAATTTACAGTACAACGTTCATTTTAAAATGTATTCTCTTCATAATTGTTGTAACAAAAAAAAAAAAAGTTTCTTTCATTTTATTTATTTGACAGTGATTTTTACAGTTACCTTGATGTCTACTGACTCAAGTTTATTCAGGACTCTAATATTGTTTTTGATACTTTTTCTGGTAAAAAAAAATGTATTGCATATCCTGGGCATTGTTTAGAAAACAATTTGAGAATTAAACAATAAGAGTTTTTAAAGATAATAACATTGTAAAACCAGTTTCAAAAGTTAGCACTATAATCATTTTTAATTAAGTATTTTACTATGACTTCAAATCAACTATTGACCACAGCTGTTTCTATTTTTCATTTTTGAAACTTTTCTTAATAATGCATTTGATATTGTTTTGTTTTAATGTATTAAATAATATTTTAAAAACACTATACTACTGACAGACTTTGTGATTGAATTAAATTTTTTAATACTTTAAATATTAGACTCATGCAAATGAACTGCAAAATTCAAAAATTACTTTCAGAAATTCTTAATTATGAATTAAATGAGTGAAATTGTGAATGAATTAAAACATATTTTCTTATAGCATTTGTAAAAATTGTCGATTCAATTTCTTGTATGTAATATTTTTACTTAAATTATCATAGCATTCAGTAATTTAAACAAAACTACTCATTAAAGTTTAATAAAAATTCCATAGAAATGCATATTAATATCCTCCAATTTCTTTTAGGATTATCAACTTTATTAGGTTTTGGAATAGTATCTCCTAATCCAGCTTTTACTACAATGATGTCTATCTTTGGCCTTTCTGGAATTGTTGGTGAGTATAGTAAAATCTTAGTTAATAACAGTATCAATTATCATGCTCTTAAAAAATGTTATCTTGATTTATACACTCCTCTCAATGTAAATATTATCCAAATTATCCAATGAATAAGTAATAAATGCCATGAATCATATTGCAAGTGTTATGCAATGTATAATTACAAAAATTTTTCTTTTTGTTGCTTATTTATTCAAACTTTTTAATAATATTGATATTTTTAAAACTTTTACTGCAAATTTTTAAATTACTATATTTTAGTCAGATTATTGCAGTTATTTTCTGCGCTCTGATATTTATGAATAAAATACCTTAAATTGAAAAAAAAAAATCTTTGAATTTAGGTAAGGAATATAAAATGTATAAATGCTAGTTTAATCTAAGTTTTCTCTACTCTCTTATTAATTTTTAAACTAAAAAAATGATAAAATTATTAAGATTCTTGTTGTGATCAATAATACTTGCAGGAAAAAGTGTAAAAATATTTTTACTTGAACAATAATTGAGATTTCATCAAAAGGAAATTTTAAAAGCTATTCATATCTCTTTCTGCAGAAAAAATTCAAATTCATTCATAAAATATTTTAAAAATAAATTTATTCAATTTTCCTTTTGTAAAATGTCTTGTGAAGCATTATATTAGTATCATAATGAAAGACTTTGCATTTTTTTGTAAATTCAAAATAAATTGCTGTAGTAATAAGTAACAATATAAAATATCCACTTCTGTTATTCATTCACATAGAAAAATTCGATTATAAATTTAATGATTTTTCATTTCTTTATATTTATTTTATTGCAAGTACATCATTAACGCAGCATTATATGTATTAATTGTGTTATAAACTCTAGGTTTTATTTGAATTATTATTGAGCTCAGCAAACACAGTATGATCATTATATCTATCTGCAATTTCGATATTTGGTTTAAGAAGTATTTTTAAAATCATTTATTTTAAAAAAGATTTTAAAATTTATTTTTGGAGATAGGCCATTTGTATCAAAAATGATTATGAATACTTGAGTTCTTTAATTTTGTTGTATATAATTTTGTAGATTAGGTATACATATATAATACAATGTTGCTTTTACTCTACAAAATATAATTTATTATTTTACTTAATATTATTTACTATTTTAATAATTATTATTAATTAAATGTACTGTTATTTTAAGGTAAATAAAGCTATTTTTATCCAGGCTCTGTGATCTAAATAAAAATTTGCTGAGCTATCTAAATGTTATTTTATTTTTAGGTTATCATACAGTTTGGGGTGTTACTCCTGCATTGCATTCACCCCTGATGTCAGTTACAAATGCTGTATCTGGCATCACTGCTGTTGGAGGTCTTCTGTTGATGGGTGGTGGGCTTGTTCCTCACACAATTCCACAGACATTAGGTGCTGCAGCAACGTTTATTTCTACCATTAACATTTGTGGAGGTTTTCTTGTTACCAAGAGAATGCTTGACATGTTCAAAAGACCTACCGATCCACCTGAATACAACTATTTGTATGCCATACCAGGTATTTATGAGCTATAGACTCGTTGAAAACTTTGAAAATTGTTAATTATGTTTTTAACTTTTCAGAATTCCATACTCAAATATAAGCTTTAGAAGAATTTAAAAAATCATGAAAATTGTTAAATTATTCATTGTGAATTTTTATGTTTAATTTAAATGTTTTTGCAAATTCTTAATTGTTCACTCAGAAACGGGAGTGTTTTAGTAGTTTCTCCTTTTTCAAATACTTTATGGATATAAATTGTTTCACATGTGACAAGAACAGATTCTGATAATTACAATTTAGAGAAAACAAAAAATGCAATCTTCCCTTATTTATCTGAATAAAATTGAACTATTTCACTATCTTTTATTGTTTTAACAGTAGTAAAATTTACTTTAGTTACCGCAGTCTAGTTTACTTTAGTAAATAATCTGCAGGCAGTAAACTATCATCTTTAAAATGAAATTCAAATTCTAAACATTTTCTCAGCAAATCAAGGTGTTAATCTCATTAAATTCATGCACACACACAAAATTACGAAACTAAATTCGAAAATTGCATTAATTTTTTTAAAAACATTAATTTTTTATTCTTGTAGTTTATATGAGTTAAAAATGCTATCTTTCACATTCTTTAACATCATTTAAATACATTTATCTGCACATTTCAGTTTGTGTATTATTTAATATGCATTTGTGATATTGTTAATCAAATTAAATGGTTTATTTTTAGGAGCGGCTTTTGTTGGTGGGTATGCTGCATTAGCTGCTGCAGGCTATCCTGAAATACATCAAATGGCATATCTAGGTTCCTCTCTATGCTGTGTTGGTGCCCTTGCTGGTTTAGCTTCACAGAAAACTTCCAGACTAGGCAATGCACTTGGTATGGTTGGTGTAGCATCTGGATTAGCGTCAACATTGGGTGTTATGAATATTCCCCCTGAATTTGCTCTACAAATTGCAGGATGCATGGGATCAGGTTATTAAATATTACTTTTATTACAATTATTTAAATTGATGTTATTTTATTAATTACAAACTTCATATAAACCAGTAGATCATAGTTTTTACACTGATTTTTTATTTTGTTTCTCTAAGATTTTGTAAAATTTGTATTGAATAATTTTTAGATTAGAGAATGTGAATGACAGTAGCTATCAATATCTCTAGGAATATCATATACTTTGTTAATGTAGATTAATATTTTCATTTCAGGAGGTGCAATAGGCTTATATATTGCAAAAAAGATTGAAATAACAGATCTCCCTCAGTTAGTTGCTGCTTTCCATAGTTTAGTTGGTATGGCAGCTGTGTTAACCTGCTTAGCTACATACATAGTTGATTTTCCTACTTTTGCAACAGATCCAGCTGCCAATGCTATTAAAACAGCTTTATTTCTTGGTACTTTTATTGGTGGAATTACCTTTAGTGGATCACTTGTTGCATATGGAAAACTACAAGGTAATTTTTCTATGAATATAATATAATTATATTTTTCCTTTATTTACATTTTTGCGAAATTTTAAATTTAAATTGTATATTTATTTTTAAGATCCTTCATTAATGTTTACAAATTTTGAACTTTTTCTAGATATGTTCAGCAAAGTTACAGTTTAAGTGTTACAAAATGCACATTTTGTGTTGTACTTTGAATTTTTTCCTTCAAGTAATTATTAAGCGTGTATGTCTTTTAATTCAAAATGTTTTCTAAAAAATAAAATTATTGAAAAGTTCTCTCAAAAGGCAATACACTAAAGATATAATTTTAAATTTCACTTATAAAAAATGCTTGTATGCTCCACAGTATTACAATCTTTTTTTTTTTTTTTTTTAAAATATGAGCCCATTCATAAGTATATCACTAAGTATGGTTTTTTAAAATCATAGAGATCAGAATTCAAAAATTGTTTAACAGAAACTTTTAACCAAGTCTGATTTTTTTTTTTTTAAATATGTGAAAAAAATTCAATTAAAAAGTTTCTGTTCTGTAAAAAAATCTCTTCAAAACTAGATACTATTTTGACAATACCCTTTAAAATCTAAAAATTTGTTTGCCGTCCAGCTACTAAGCACAAAGCAGCTATCACCACACATTTGAATGAAAACACTCTTATAGTTTTACATTAGTTCTAAAAATTATTGCTCTCATTTTCTAATAATAAATTAGTTTCGTGCAGACGAAAGAGAAAAACTTCAATATATGCAATGACCTATAGTGTGGGTAAAAGCATGAGATAGTCTTTTTTGCGAGCAAATTGAATAACATTTTTTTAAATATTGATGAAATTATATATAAAATGGGCATATAATAAATAATGTGGTTAAAGTTTTTGACTAGGAGGATAATAAATAGATTACTACACATTCAGGTTTAAAGGAGAAAATTTATCAACTGCAAAATATATATATATGAATAAGTTTTTAAAAAATGCTCTGAATACTTACAAAATAATAAACTGCATATTTGATATTTACCCAACCATATATAGATTAGAAAATTGGTAAGAAGGTATTAGAAGATTGCATTTCTGTTTTTCTTTTTTTTATGCAAGAAAATATCTTTTATATATATATATATATATATATATATATATATATATATATATATATATATATATATATAGTAGATGGGTATTTTGAAATGGATGTAATTATGAGTCATAAGTTGCATGGTTCTTTAAAGCTTTGCTTTTGGATTTTTAATTTATTAATTGGGATAAAATTTGTTGAACTGCATTTCATTCTGTCAACTTTTGAACTTTCAGCTTAGCTTAATTTGAAAACAGATTTTACTGACACTTCTGTGTCAAATGATTTTATAAATTGTATGAGCCTTTTAGCTCATAAAAAAAGTAGTAGTAGTAGTGAGATATAATATGTGAAAAAAAAATTTCAGGGCCTTATTTTCTTTCCACATTTTAATATGTTAGTAATATTTCTTCAGAGTGAAAATCCTATTTTGTTATACATGCTTCATTATAAGATTTTGAATTATCAATATATTAAATGATTATATTTATTTTTATGGTTTAGCAATATAATACTGTTTAGAAGAAAGTAAATTAGATTTCATTGATTAATTATGATATTGGCATAAAAAGTAAGCATGAATTTGCATTGATATAAGCACAAATTTGCATCCATAACTTAAATTTAAAGATGAGTCAAAATTTTTAATATGGACAAATAAGACAGTCTAATTATATATAATTAAGAATCTGAAGACCATATGAAAAGTTAAAACTTGTATTTAAGTGAATAAAAATTTTACAATTTGAAATTTTTTTTTTAAATATTTTTATGGAAGTATTGATAAATTGTAGGTATTCTACAACTTTTTTTAATACATATGTATTGGGTAATCAGTTACTTAAGTAATTATTTTTAATAAATTTTAATCATGCTTTACTGTATGCACTCACTCAAAATATGGAAAGTGTTTGATATCTTTTAAAATTTTAGGATTATTAAACTCTGCTCCATTACTTCTTCCTGGACGACATGCTTTGAATACTAGTCTTCTTGCTGGTAATGTGGCAGCAATGGCCTATTATTTAGCATCATCTAGTAATCTGGCTGGGTTGAGCTGTCTTGGTGCCACAAGTCTTTTGTCAATGATCATGGGTGTAACATTGACGGCAGCTATTGGAGGTAACATCAATAAATTTTGAATGTTTAATCTTATTCATGGAAATTTATATTAAGAATTTAAAATTACACTCTTAAAATAACATTCAATTTTGAATTAGTGTATTTTTATTTTTATGCATTAATTTTTTAGTTTTCAATCAGAAAAAAATTTTTTTTTTTACATTTAATGCTTATTGACAAATATTATAAACTATGTCATAAGATCTTTTTAATTTCAAGCATTATTTTAATTAACCATATGTTGTTTTCTTTTATTTTTTGAAACAGGTGCTGACATGCCTGTTGTAATAACTGTATTAAATAGTTATTCTGGATGGGCATTATGTGCTGAAGGTTTTATGTTGAATAATAATTTAATGACAATTGTTGGAGCATTAATTGGTTCGTCTGGTGCCATTCTTTCATATATTATGTGCAAAGTAAGTTTATTTTTTTTCCAAGAGTGTCTGAAGAAATATCCATATTTATTAGTCCTTAAAAGAAAAAGTGCATTTCAAAACAATATATAAGTATAATAAAGCAATTATAAAGTTTTACTTTTAAAAAAATTGGCTTTTATCTCTTTTGAATATTTAAAGCATATTACATATATACGAGGGTTGCTATTTATATTTCTGGCCTACTAATGAAAAAACAAATATGTAGGATCGAAATTGGTTTTATTGTTTTTCAAAATATTCTCCATGATGATCAATACACTTTTGCATGCGTTTGAACCAATTTTCAAAGCACTTTTTCCAGTCCGATTGAGGTAACTCCAAAACATGCGTTTTGAATGCATCAACCGCTTCTTCGGGGGTCGAAAATCGTTGTCCACGTAATTTATTTTTGATGTGTGGGAATAAGAAGAAGTCATTGGGTGCCAAATCAGGGCTGTACGGCGGATGACCCATCAGTTCGATCTTTCGCTCCGTCAGAAATGCCTTTGTTTGAGTCGATGTGTGAGAGCTCGCATTGTCATGATGAAGAATGATTCGCCTGTTCTTCTGCTATATTCGAATTTCTCCGATGACTTCTGGCAAACAAATGGTCGTGTACCATTCAGAATTGACCGTCCTGCGTTGCTCTAACGCCACTGTTGCCACATGACCGTTAATGCCGAAGAAACAGGCAATCATTTGTTTCGATGTGCTTCTTCCTCGAACAACTTTTGTTGGTTTTGCCTTGTCTTGGAAGACCCATACAGTTGATTGCTGTTTTGTTTCCGGCTCATATGCATAGATCCATGATTCGTCACCTGTGTAGATGTTATACACAGCCTTTGATGTACCTTGAATGTATTTTTCCAACATTTCCTTGCACCAATCGACACGAGCCTTTTTTTGAGCGTTTGTCAGATTATGCGGGATCTAACGCGAACAAATTTTTTTACGCTCAAATGTTCATGCAATATTTTATTGATGCTAGTCATACTAATGTCCAAAGACGCCTCTATCTCACGGTATGTCACATGACGATCTTGCTTTATCAGTTCACGCACAGCATTGATCTTTTCTGGCACAACAACGGATTTTGGACGACCTGCACGGGATTCGTCCTGGATCGAACATCGACCACGATTAAATTCGTTATACCAATTTTTTACAGTGCTGTAGGATGGCGCTTTATCGCTGTATAAAGAATTAAGTTCATCAAAGCACTCTTGTCTTGACAATCCACGTCGAAAGTTATGAAAAATAATGGCACGAAAATGTTCACGATTCAATTCCATTTTTTGACAGAGAAGAACTTTTCAATTTACTGTCAACAACACAAATAAAGCTATAATGGTAAATCGTCTGCTGAATTTATGTTTAAAAATATCAAACTTTCGATTAAAATCGTCTTCGGTCGCCTAGCAACACTTACTGTTGCCAAGGCCAGAAATATAAATAGCAACCCTCGTATCGAAGTTATAGGATATTACTTTTGTAAATATTTAGAAAAATTTGTTTTAAGAATAATGGTTCTTTAGATGTGAATTTATTCTCTTAACTTATTTTTTTCTAGTATTTTTTTATAAAAGTACCTGCAGCAAAATTTATATGTAAATTATAAATTAATATATAAGCTCTACTTTCCTTAAAAAAATTATAAGCCGAAAATTCAATTTTTATTTTGCTAAAGTGTTTCAGAACTGGAAAAATATTTTTGAATAATTTTTCTCGCCAGCAACTACAGCAGTTAGAAAAACCAGTAATAAGTTTAGTGACTTTGTAAAATTGTTATAGTTATAGCTTTTAATCTGATCAATAAAAACTAAATCATAGTAAAATTTCAGGCTATGAACAGATCTTTGCCAAATGTTATCTTAGGTGGATATGGTACATCAAGTACAGGGGGAGGAAAGCCTATGGCTGTCACTGGTACTCATACTGAATGTGATGTATCACAGGCTGTTGAAATGATTCGTGAAGCTAAAAATATAATCATTACTCCTGGATATGGATTGTGTGTAGCAAAAGCGCAATATCCTTTAGCAGAAATGGTCAAGACACTTGTTAATAAGGGCAAAAAAGTCAGATTTGGAATTCATCCTGTTGCTGGTAAGGGTGTATACTTTTTACACAATTATCATTAAATTAACTTTTCTGTGCTAGTTTATATACAACAATTTATAATACTATTTTTTATTCCAAAAATATGAATTGAAATTTTTTTTAAACTTTTAATACATTTGTAATCTTAAAAGCTCAATAAAAATACAAGATGTTGGATTTTAAAATCAGCAATTTAAACTGCATAGACATTGAATTAACAAAGAACTAATATAGATTATGATCTCAGATAACTGAAATCATATTATTACAATAGCTAACAGCTCAGTTAAAGGTTCTGGTTAAAAATATTTTAATCATAGGTTAAAAACTTATAATATATTTAAAATTATAAATAATTCAATAAATGTGTTTCATGTTAAAGGTCGAATGCCTGGACAGTTAAATGTTTTGCTAGCTGAAGCAGGAGTACCCTATGATATTGTGCTTGAAATGGAAGAAATAAATGATGATTTTAAAGATACAGATTTGGTTCTCGTTATTGGAGCTAATGATACAGTAAACTCTGCTGCTGAAGATGATCCAAATTCAATAATTGCTGGAATGCCAGTTCTCAAAGTTTGGTTAGCTAAACAGGTAATTATTAATACAATTGATTAATTTCAAAACAATAATTATGCAAAATCATTCTAAAGTGAGAAATAATAAGTTGAAAATATTGTATAAATAAACTGTGAGTATAAAATCTATATTTCACCTTTTTAAAATTCTCCTATGCATAAAATAATCAATCTTTACACCATTTATATTTTATTTTATAATAGTCCTCCCATTATTAATTATATAATAACAGACGTTTAATAATTTATGAAATTATGTATTTAATAATCATCAAAGTACTTATTTATAATTTGTATTATTTGTTACTTATTAGGTTATAGTAATGAAGAGAAGTTTAGGTGTTGGGTATGCAGCTGTAGATAATCCAATCTTCTACAAAGAAAATACAGCTATGTTATTAGGGGATGCCAAGAAAACTTGTGATTTGTTACTAAACAAAGTTAATGAAGAGCTTGGATCTTAAACCATTCTTGTAAAGAATGCATTTTAAAAATTTCTGTTTCAAAAAACTAATTTCCAACATTTTATTTTAAATTTTACCATGGATCACCTCTCTTTGAATTTATTCAATAAGTGTGATGTGGCATAGTTTCAAATGATAGATTTGTAAATTGAACTGATAAGTTATGCTTAAATTTACATATTATCTTAATTTCATAAATATATATTTAAATTTTGCCAATCAATTTAAGAAAAAAAAATTCTTTCAAATTCAGTATTTAAAAGTGAACTAATTTCTCCAAATATTTTATCTAGATTCTTATATCTAGTTAAGTTCGAATGATTGCATTTAAAATGCATAAATATTTTTTTTAAGTGCTGACGACAAATTCAATTATCTCATCAATGTTACTGAATTATGCTTTTAAATTACAATGTGATTTTGTTATATCTAAAGTATATTTTTATGCTTTTATTTTTATTGGAAGCATAAAATATGCTAAAATTTTTTTTAATATAAGAATACAGTATTTTGTGAATTTGAATGATATATTTGAATTTTGATATTAGTTAAATGTAAAATATTGTGTATTTGAAAGTGGCATGATTGCAAAATCTTATCTCAGTTATTTTCAATTATGTTGACAAATAACTTTTTTCTTTTAATTTTTTTTATTATTTCCTTAAATGGGACACAAGTGCACTTTTTAATAAAATGCATTGCACACATGTAATTTGCAGAACTTAGTTGTTAAAATAAACACCTAATAGCTTGTAAATATTTTTTGATTAGTATGTATAAAATTTCATAAATTAAAGTGGCAAACTTCTATATTATTTTTTTAAGAAGTGAGATAAATGTTGGATGAAATATTTACTTCTAATTTAAATTCAAGTATGGTAAACTTCCGATTATCAGTGGAACTAATTGACGTGGCTGATTCATAAATTACGAAAAAAGAAACAAATCAACATAAATATGTATTTTTATAATTTATGTACATAAGCACTTTATTAATTGAAACATAAAAATTTCTGTTCTTTGTACTAACACACTTCTTAGGGGTTTTTTTTCAAAATTTACATTTTGATGATAATCAGAAGTTTATCATAGTTTAATTTTACTCTGAATATTTATTAAATTAGTTGATTATTAAGTAACTGTATTATTTTTAATTTTGATATATTTATACAGTGCAGTTTTGATTGTATTTAAATAAAATTACTTGAAATTATACATTTTTTACTTTAAGTTTTTTTAAGATTAGCATATTCATATTTTTTGAGGTAAAAATAAATTTTTAAAATATGTTAGAGTAATTTAATTTTTATAAATGTGATGTTGTAAATATGAACTCTGTGTAAGTCATGTTGATTTAGTAATTTTTTCTCTTTTACTGCAAATTTAATAAGGCAATAATAACTAAAAAACATTACATACTTCTTTAATTTAAAAATGTTACATTCATCTAGTTTAGTGTTTTCTATTTTTCTTTATATTCGTTTTATCACCATCAATAATTTATTTCAAACATATCATTAAGAAATTAAATTTTCAATAATTATGTCTCATACTAAAAGATATAACGAAAGACCTTTAAAAAAAAGAAAAAGAAAATAGCATAAATTAGTCTACTTATAACACAATTTGTATCAATCAAACTTTTTAAATCATTATAAATATCAAAGAATTTTTTCAAACACATGTATGTTTAGATATTTTATTGGTTTAAAGCAATTAGAATTTAAAGTTTATTTAATGTTCAAAAATATGTAATATTTTCTACATTTTTTTTAGAAATAATTTAAAGTTTGAGGGAAGAATCTAACTGCTGTTTTAAAGTCAAAAGTTTTGTTTTGTACAGAATATTTGTTTTAAATAAAATTTTACATTAGTAATGTGAATCATTATTGAATGATGGATGCACAATTTAATCAAAACCTTTCATTCCATAATAAAATTTCATTCAAAATCCGAATTATGTTTTATTTGTTGGAAAGCTTACATTTTTTTTATAATTAGGAAATGTAATCAAATAAAGCTACACCAATCAAAAAGCTTTGATTTTTCATGCGAGTTTATATAATTCTGTTTCCTTCATTGCTTTTACACTTCTTAAATGTTCCAGTCTGATTTCAGCCTTTGTATGAGCATCTTCAAATATATTTCTAATTGGATAAAAATATTTAAAGACTAAAACAATTTTTACACAAAATTCAAGTATTAAGAACTTATAAATATCTGGATTTTACTCTAAATTAAATTATCAAATTCATGTAAAATTTGAGTAATTTCACAATTTAATAAAACTTTGTAATCAGTTTAGCATAAGTAGAATTATTAGAAACTTATATTATTAGTTAATGCTTTTATGGCCAATATTCTTGAAGTAGGGGTAATCTGCTGCTGATGTCACAAAATGTTTAATTTAACATGAAAGATAACCATTAAAATATATCTCTGAAAAATGAACATGTTACAAGATTTAAGAGAAGTCAGTGAAGTCAATCAGTTTTTGACAATTGTTATTTTCCTTCTGGTTTATTTTTGTTTTCATTTAAATTTCTCTTTAATGTTATCACTTTCTTACCAATGTCTGATGTTAAAAGTTTCCTACCAATACTGTGAACCACAAGTGAAAATGTTACTTTGCTTATAAGAACATCCTCTCTCCCCTATTTCATATGAATTCAATATATTTTTTTTATAAATTTCTTGGTTTTCATATTTAAAATTTTTCGTAAGCCACAAAAAATAGCTTGGTTAGCCTAGGATAAACAATAGTGGAAATTTTCAAATAAATCTGAAATCTAAGATAATATATAGAAGATTAAGAGTACTGATAATGTTGTGTGAGAATTAATAAACATAAATGAGTGAATGAAATTAAATGACTGAGACAGTAATTTAAACCTTCTTTAATTAACAGATGTGTTTGTTATCATTTTCTCAGGAATTCCACTTATTCTCTTTTCTTTAGTTGAAAAATAAAATGATAGTCAACATAGAATTAGGCATGAACAAACCACAAAAAAAATTTTTTTTTTAAAGGTAATTTGAAATCTTAGATATAATGACGTAAAATAGATCATGTAATTCAATAAAATAAGAACACAAAACTTAGTTTTGTATTATGTACTAAAATTTCTACAATTTAAATAAGAAACGTGTCATTACAATATCTTCATTAAAATAATTTAAAATAGTTGTTTTAATCTTATACGTACAAAATAATTTTCCTCTGTCCCAGAGGAATATCCATTTCTCTCTTATTCTTAGGAATTTGATATAGAACAATATCATCCAACTCATTTTTTGCTTTATTCAATAGTTCTTTATTTTCCACAACTGAAAAAATATATTCACAGTTATACTAATTTAAAAGTTTTTTTTTTTTTTTTAAATTTATGCAACTGATAAAGTATTTGTTTTAAACCTCATCAAAATATGCAATACATTTTCTATTAAGAGATGTAACATCTTTCCATAGATTAAAATGACAAGTATATTCAATAATTATATAATTTCAGTTACAACATCTTTAATTTTTACTCTGCTAATTTATAAAATAAACATACTATTAATTTTGTGATCACCCTGTCTTAAATAGATATTTCAAACTTATCATCTTCAAATGCTCTATCAACTAAATTGGTATTTTCAAACTTTTTTCCTCCAAGATCACCCAGACTTTTCCAATAAATCTCAAACAGTATAACCTAACTAGCAAAAGGAATCACCTTTTCCTATCATTAGAAATATAAAAATTAAAAAAAATCCTTTTTAAAAATTTATTATTTTTTTTACTTCCATTCATCACTGATTTCATTGTTCCCTTTTTCCTAGTAAATCTTTTAGCACCATCTGAAAATATCTAAAATTGCTTATGCTAATTGTAATCTCTTCCTATCACTATACAGTAGTTTTGAGTTCTAAACAAAATTTCATTTAGGAGCAATCAACTAAGTGAAGTAACTAATGCAAATTACAAGGATGGATTTTTTCATATATTTAAATTAAGTAATTTAAAATAACTAAGAGAAAATCAATTTCAATCTCATGAATACACTCAGTCCTTCAAGACTGAAAACAAGATCATTTTCATTCCAATTAAAAAAATATTTCACATATTTCAATATGTGCCTAACATTCTGACAAATTAAAACATTTCTAGCAGATTTTTGGTTGTATAAAGATTTTTCAAAATATTTTTTAATTCCACAACAGAGAAATCATTAAAATAAATTATCGTATATTATTTTCTGACAAGTAAACAGAAGACTACATATCATCCAGTTGACTCTTTGGAAATATGAACTATATAAATAAATGTAATGTAATTTGAAGAGAGAAATTTTTTTGAAAAGAAATTGCATTAACTTTATATCTAACTTTCTTTAAATAAAAATTCTACGTGTCCACTAAAAATTTAAAATTTCCATTATTAGTCCCAAATAATTGTAAAAAGTCCAAGGTTTCCAAAAAGAAACTGATTCTAAGATGATCTTAAAAATAATTATATGGTATCTATATTTTCTTGAGAAAAATATATTAAATGCAATAAAATTATATAACAAAAAGAAATGTATAATTATTTTGCAAATATTCTTATCATGTAAATTTAACTCCCAATAAAACCAATCTACTAAAATAGTTTTTCAGTGACTCAGTTTTAAATTTGCATTAAAATATTGTAATATTTTAAATATTGCTAACTAATATATACTATTAATTGAATTTAAAACATTATCAAAAATGTTTGCATTGACTAATTTGTTGTCATTGAAATAATTTTCTACTAATCAAATTTAATATGTAACAAAAATATTTATTGCACGGAGGAAAAATTATTACATTTTAGGGGATGTAAAAATTGTTTAACAAAAAATATTGCTAAAAAATTAGTAATGCCTGAAATTTTTGGAAATTATTCTTCATAATCTTGCTCGAAAATTATATTATAAGCATTTACCAAATTAAAAATAATTAATCAAAATATTTCATGGTATTTTAAACATAAACACCAGGGACACCCATAAGAATGTCTTCCAAAGCATAATTTCAATGTTTCTGGCCAGATGTACAATTAGGAAGTGACTGCTCATCATAAAGATAATATAGCTTAATAATATTTTTTTCCATTTAACTATAATTGTTGAATTTTATGTTATCAAGCTTCTTATATCAGAATACATGTTCAGTAGAAAAACAAGGAATATTTGGTACAGAATCCAATGAACATTTAATAATTGGATAAACTTTACCTTTGGATATACTTACATCTGCAAAGCAGCCAAGTGAGAGTCATATTAGCTACTGTTTGTAAATCTTTGCGGTCATGCAAACAATGCTTTATCTGCTAGTACTATCACATTCTTTCTCCTACTTATTAAAAACACTAATAGCAACTCACTCAATAAGATTTTGGATCTTTATTTGTTTTTTCCATAGAGGAATTGTCAATTAAATGATGCTTCAGTGTCTAATGTACTAGTTTTATCATCTCGTCATACAATTCACTTTGTTCTGGTAAATTAATTCATAAAATGTTACAATGAAGGTTATAATGTCATGTCTGATAATTATTCGATTAAATTTATATTACTGTTTAGTAATTTTTAATTATTGTTCAGTAATTTTTAAAAATGTTTAATTTAAAAGCAAAATCATTTAATTTGAATCAATTTCAAAAGTTCAAGATGTAAGCTCTTAAAACTTTAATTAACAACATTTTAAAATTATATAAAAAGAAAATTTTACTTAATAAGAACAAAAATTCTAGAATAATAATTTTATATGCCATCTTTTATTCACTACTGACTTACTTTCATTTTGTTTTTCCTTTATTTCTTTATAAATTTTTTCAATTTCAGCTTCAGTAGAACCTTCACTCTATAATTAAATTTAAATTTTTTTTTTTATTTTTATTTTCAGCAATCTAGTTGTGTTTTTAGCACTTAAAAATCTTTATTTCTACATGCAAAGGAAAAAAAAAAACTTAAAAAAGAAAAATTTATAAAATATCTACATATAATATTAATGCTATACATCTTTGTCACATTAAATTTAAATACATCTCTTTAACATTAAGTATATAAAAATCATGTATTACTTGTTTTCTTTTTACCTCTTGAATTGAGTTTTATAATTTTCTCAAAACAGAAACTTTTTCTTGATATTTAAATTAATTTCCAATCATTTACATATGGTGTATTTTTAAGGGTCTGCAGAACTTTTGTAGAAGCTTTTATAAAATTCTATACTTTGATACAGATTTTTCCATATTTTAAATTAGCTTTGGGAGTATATAAATAGCCATAATCACTGTGGATATTTTCCTAAATCATTATAACATAGATTTTGTTTTTTTGTTCCAAGCTAGATATTCTTTATTTCCATACATTCCAAATCCTCTCTCTAATATGTTTTAAATTAAAACTTTAAATTTTTATTTTGGCTAATGTGGTTCAGTATTTTATTTTTTTGTGAAATGATTTAAAATTGTTCTATGACACAACAAAGTTTTGGTTATTGATCAAAATTTAATCAAATAGCATTTTGTCAATTTTTTAAATAATCATGGCATTATTTAAAAAAGAAATTAGGGCATCAAAAACATTTTCAATTATTAACTGAGCAGGATGTCAAAAAATAATCAGTACAAATTTCGTAATTTTGCAAAAATATTTTTTAATTTTATTTAACTCTCTCTGAATGATTTATATTTAATATTCTATTTGAAATATTTGTAGAGTCAAATATGTTATTAATAGACAACTATGTTCTAAAATTATATTAATTTTTTTTATGAACAGAAACCAGCCTTTTAATATTTTTTTTTATACAAAACGCTGTTGTTTTAGAATTTTGAAAATAAAAAGTGTGTGTTTTGTTGCAATTTGTAATATACAAAGTTTTGCTAATCTAAAATTAACGAATGTATTATTAACTTTTAAATATACATATGAAAAAATTTACACTTACCTTTATTCTTCATAACTGAATTTCACTTCTAGAATATGTCAAATGATATAACTTTACAAAATAATGAAGTTAATATATTTTCATATAAGACAAATACTTACATAAGTAAAAAGAGCTGAGCCAAAAAGTTCACACAAATTAACAGCCTGATTTTCAAATGCTTCCCTAGCAGTTAAAAAAAATTAAATTCATATCTTAAATAATGAATAACTTAAATATAAATATTACTCAAATAAATTTAAATAAATATTATTAAAAAGAATTATTCAACTAATTCTACTATTATCACAAATCATGTTCTACTAATAATATAGGTAAAATACTATTCTATAAAAAATATAATTCCTATATAAGTTTGTTAAATTACTTCATAGAAAAAATTAATTTCTGATGAGTAGATTTTCTCCTCTAAAATTTTTACAATGGAATGGTTGTGAATATTTTAAATTTGGAACAAGTTAATATATATATATATATATATATATATATATATATATATATATATATATATATATATATATATATATATATATATATAAAGTTTAAAAACAAAATTTATTCTCTATAATTATATATGATTTGACTTAAAATCATATATAATTATAGAGAATAAACTACAGAGAAAATTTTTCTTTCTTAAAATCTATAAAATGCTGAAATAATAATTAATGGCTATAAATAAATTTGCTATTACAATATTTATGATACAAATAAATTTTATTTAATTAGAAAATTTAACTTTAACATAATTTCTTGATATTGAGATTTAATTGCAATTGAATCAATTTTACACAACATTTAATAATTATCTCAAGAAATGTATTTATGAATTTTTATTTGTATTGCAAAAAGTTTTAAAAATGTATTAACAAAAAAGAAAGTTTTAAATAAAAGGAATTTTATGATTTCATAAAAATTCCTTTTATTTAAAACTTCCTTTTTTTATGTTTATACTTTCTGAAAGCTACAAGAGACCAGCTTTGCTTAAAACAATCTAAATCTTTTCTGTCAAACAAAAATCAAGCTACTCTTTATTTATGGAGTCAAATTTCAAAATAATTCTATTATGTCAAAAGTATTTCACCCACATGTTTTCCAAATAAAAAGTTGAATTAATATATATAATAAACATGTTTTCATCATTGAAATTAATTTTATATAATATTTTTTGTAACATAATCATTTTTATTTTAATATAACATAAAAATTTACAACTAATGTTAAAAATTTTTCCAATTTATCTTTAGCATGTTTTATTTGTGAACTAGTTTAACAGAGTTACAAACCATTTGCATTTTTTAATTGCTAACCCTCCAATCAAGATATATATTTTCAACTTATAAATCTTTCAACTTGATTCTTCTCATGATGGTTTAAAACATTAAAAATATTTCTAGTTTGATGTAAGATTAGCATGATACAGATTTTAAACTGATCATATTTTATTTATAAGGAAATCAGTTTTGTTAGGATTGAATGGACTAGAAACTAAATTGTAATAGGGGAAAGGTTTTATTATTGTTTTAATTGAACATATATAAACATTGAAAGAAGTTAAATAATAAAATTAATAGAAAAATACAATCCTCGGTAAATTAGAGATATTTATTTTAAAATTATTTAGAAATATTTATTTCGAATTATCAAAAAATAATAATAATAATAATTTTATGTACATACATTTATAAAAAAAATTTTGAAAAGCAATTTTTATTTGCATTTTTCTTTATTTAAACTATGATATTAATAATGAAAAGAAACTGCTATATTTTATAAAAATATAAATAACAATAAAATGAATTAAATTATTAAGATTTTTTAAAAACATTTTTATGTCAGTTTTATTTTACTTTGTTCATTCAAATATTTATTATTTCACTAATTAATTTTTAAAAATCTTTTACAAAAATAAAAACTTCTTACAATTCTAATGCACGTTTCTCTTTACTCGAATCAATTTTTGCCTGTAAATCTTCAACAGCTTCTCGAAGCAACTTATTTTTTTCTTCCAATCTACATAATTCATAATGTAGTCAATTAATATGGAATAATTTAAATTGTGGTTAAGAATAATAAAAAATAAACCAAAATGGCATTGAAAATTCAAAAGTTTAATAAGTATTTTTAATATTTCAAATCTGTGAATGTAAATAAATATGCGACTACTACTACAAGCTCAGACATTGAAGACATCAACCTTAAACTCAATAATGCTATGGATGGAGCTTACACCTTCACTGAACAACATAAATTGATTTTTAATGCTTCAAAATTAGTTTCTACCTTTTTTATAACTGACAGACATCTTTTCAATTATCATCCTCGAATCTTAATGAATGGAACTCAATTGAACTATAATAAAAATGCCAAATACCTTGGTTATATCCTAGATCAGGAAATTACAAGTAAGGAAAATATTGAAAAAGTGCTCGAGGCTAGAAATTCTCAAGTTTATATCAGGTCAAGATTGGGGTGCAGAAGCTAGTACACTTCGCACTACATACATCTCCCTCATTAGACCAATACTAGAGTATGGTTTCCTTATCTTTTCCTGAGCTTCCAAGACCAGTCTGGATAAGCTTGAGAGGGTGCAGCACAGTGCAGCTAGAATCATCATAGGGCTACATCATAGTTGTCCAAATGAAATTGTGATTTATTACGTCTCTTTCTCAGAGAAGAATTCTGTGGCTTACAAAATATTATAACAAACTTATAAGATATAACGAGCAGCACAGAACTTCTAGCTACCTCCTAGATTGGACCAGAAACCAACGTCTAAAAATCACAATCACTTTTCCTATGCAAGGGCACAAAATCTCCCTTCTTCGAATGTAGAGGGTCACTTTTTGAAACCACTGGGAACTGGATTAGAACTAGATGGAATATACTTCCATGAGGAGCTCCTAACAACTGTGACAAAAAACTTAGAGATTCCGGCTCTCATTAAACTACTGGCACTCGAAACAATCCATAATATCCCTCCCTGTTCTTTGAAAATTTACACAGATGGCAGTAAAGGTGTGAGGGGAGTCATGGGCAGGGGAGTTACATAAACACAGTCTCCAGAGATTTAGAATTTAAAATAAGAAATCCAGATAATTGTTCCATGTTTAGATCAGAGCTAATTGCCATTAGAAGAGGTTTACAGTATGCAGCAGAGGTGGAGGATCAATTAGAAAATATCTGGATATTGACTGGCAGTCATGCTTCAATCCAGCATCTTTTAAATTGGAACACTGCTGGAGATCAAACTAGCCTGGACATACTAAATATTCTTGAGAGACTATCACCCAAACACACAGTGCATTTCCAATGGATCACTTCACATGTGGGAGTAGAGGGGAATGAAAGTGCATTTCGTGGACAGATCGGCGTCAGAGGAGAGAGTAAACTAAGGAGGGGAGATCACATCTTGTGAGATTTCTTCCCTGGCTAAAACTGAATTCAATAAGCTTATGAAAATTCCTCCCAACCAGCCATGGTACTTTGCCAAAAGACAAGGTGATACCTTCAAACTTAGACCAATAACTTATAAAACTGCCTTTTCCCATTATCTGAGTGGGCACACGAGAGCAATCACCTTTCAGTAGGGAGAAAGGACATTTCCAGACTGTTCTTGGTGTTCCATCAATATGGCCTCCCCTGGACATATCTTAACAGCTTAAATTTAAAAGACGATGTCCTTCGGAACCCATCTTATTTTTTAGATATGTTAGATATTTTTGGTTTTATGGATATTGGTTTTATGGATTTTTGGATTGTTTAGCTTAGCTAGACAACCTGAGATAAGTAACAACAACAAATATGCATTTATAACATACCTAAATATATTATATGTGTAGGGATGTTGTATTTCAAAATTTGTTTTCCTAATGATAAATGATTTGAATATATATTTATATTTTGTATAAAAGAAATGATGAAGTAATAATAGTTCAGCAATTTAAAATTGCATATATATGCTAATCAAAAGGTGCAATTAAAATCTATAAATGATATTCATGATTAAAATTAATAATTTCTTAGTGATCTAATAGAATAAATGAAGAACAAATATTTTTTCCCAACCTTAAAAACTTTTGATAAAATGTCATTCACTAATATTGTTATTTATGTTATAAGGACGATAATGCTGGTAAATAGCCCAAGCAATAAGTTTGTTCAGAAATTATTTGATTAAAATGCTAAAATTTCTGTTACTACTTTTTATTTTACACATCTACAACCCTTTGTAATTTCAATTATTTCTACAAGTCCATAATACTTTCACCCTCGATTTCTTTTTCAATTTTTCCTCAACCATCTAGCCATTTCAGCTTTGACCTTTCATTTTTGTTGTAAATGCATAATTTTTTCTTCATGATTTTCACTCTTTCTGCATGCCCTTCTTTTAGTTTTATTATATATATATATATATATTGGATTCGACTAAAAATTCTGTCGTATTTTAAAGAAAATATTTGAATTCATTTATAAAAATATGAGTTTAATATTAATCAATTATATATGCTCCATTATTTGTCACAACTTGTTGCCATCTTTCAGGTAACCTGTGAATTCCTATTTTGCAGAAGTTCCCATCTTTGGAGTCGAATTAGTCACCAACTGCCTTAAAAACACTTTTAAGACTTGAATTTTTTCCCTATAAGAAAATTTTGCACAGATTTGAACAGGTAATAATCAAATGGTGCAATGTCAGGTGAATATGGTGTGGTGATTAAGGACTTCCCATCCAAAAACATTCAATTTTTGTTGAGTCACCATTGCAGTATGCAGTTGATCATTATCGTGGTGGAACACATTTTTTTTTCTGGATGCTAATGCCGGCCTATTTTCTTTCATAGCTGCATTCAATTTATCCAGCCGATTGCAGTACAGATCTGCGTTGATGGTTTTTCTTTGTTTCAGCAACTTGTAGTTCAGTGGACCTTTCTTGTCCCACCACAAACAAAGCAGTACTTTTCGTTGATGATACTTGGTTTTGGAACTGTTGCCAATGATGTTCCTGGTTTGTAGTAAGATTTTTCTCCTAATATTCTCATAAAGAATCCACTTTTCATCACCAGTAATCAGTTTGTCCAAAAATGGCTGCACATTGTGTCTAATCAGATGTGATGAACGCATTCTAGCACAATCAGACAATTTCTTTTACGTTAATTCATGAAGAACCCCAACACTTTGCTTTAACACAAACCCAAGAGATTTAATGTGATCTACAACAGTTGTATGATGAATACCAAATTCTTCTGCAATTTCTCGACTTGTTAAATGGGGATTATTTTCCAACATGGATCACAAAACATCATTATCGATCCTGGATGGTCGTCCAGATCGATAACTTTCTTCGAAGCTCAGATCCCCCGAACGAAAATTGCTAAACCATCTTAGACAATTTCGAGCATTTACAATATCTTTTCCAAATACAGCATATAAATTTTTACATGCAACTGATACATTGCTTCCTTTTTGGAATTCATACAAAATGCAGTGTTATAAATGCACTTTATCTGCTGACATGTTTTTCCCTTTAAATATCACAAGTAAATGATGAACGATTAAAAAGGATTCCTTTCATATTATACAGCAGCTAAAAAAAAATCTTAATGACTCACTAGCCATATGTTATTTTTTATTAATTATTATTTATTTTATTAAAATTACCTGATAAAAATACAGCAGAACTTTCCTTCCAACCCAATATATATAAATACTATAATAGCTTCTCCTTAAAACTTTTAGTTTATTTGTGCATCTTCAAGTGATATTTTTAATGTGAGTTCATAATTTATGTTAATGATTCTATATTTCAAATTATTTACTATATTTTTATCTTTGTTTGCTAGCATTCATATTTGAGATCTATAAATTATTGGTCATATTAAGAGGCTGTACATTTACATTTTAATTTGAAATTAATTTACATATTTATAATATTATAATATGCATATGCTGCTTATTATGTGATCATGAAATTCATATTCATTATTAATTCTGTTTTCTAAATAAGTAAAAGTATTGGTATCTTTAAAATTTTTATCAACTGGGTTTAAATCTTGTTTCTGACTTTTTTCTTCTATATATGACAGTCACATATTTAATTTTATTATCATTTATATCTAATTTTTAGAGTTATCTTCATAAATGCATCCTTATTTTATTTGCTCTTTAATAAATTTGATTGTTGATTATAAGAAGATATACTTTGTTCCTGCAAAGTATTACAATATTATTTGGATATGCACAGATCTGTGCAAACTTTGTACTTTTCTGCTCCTCTTAATGTACTGTTCCTCTTTAACTGATTGATACAACTGCATGATGTAACTTAACACTGAACAGCACAGCAAATGACAAATCATGTTGTTTAATAACTTTGTTGAATATAAATGTGTCTCATTTTACAACAATATTTACACATCTTAATACTTTCATTGTCACAATATTAAAATGCTTGTTTGCAATCAATAAAATTATGTATATAAATTGGTACTATATTCATAAAATTTTTCCATTAATAAGCTAACTAAAAGAAGCTACATAATCCATAGTTCTTCCATTATATTTAAATCTATTCATATTTTTCAAGAAAATTTTCTAAATATTTTTTAATTTTGTAAATTAATAGACATGAAAATGCTTCATGTATTATATTTAACAATGTTATTCCCTTAAAACATTTACAATCAATTGTATGACCCTTTTTAACATGTAAGACAAATAATATTCAAATTCTATTGCTCAAACCCATGACTATTATTCTATTTAAATTTTTTTTTTAAATCTTTATAAATTAGTTCTGCTAGTGTTCTCCAGTTGTTCACGTGTTATTAATTTGGCAATTATTTTATCAGTTTTTGATGCTTCCACTCATTCCACTAATTAATTTTATTCAAGTTTCCACTTGAAATTTATTATATAGTTACAAAAGGTATGTATATTAAATCATGTTTTTCATAAATTTTATTAATTAAATTTTCAAGCCATTTCATTTTTTCTAAATAAAAAGCACATTGTAGGGTTAAATACAGATAATTTTTATATAATTCATTATGTACTCATTACATAACTTAATTTTTTAGTATATTGAAATAGATAATTTTAAAACACTGCTTCTTAATCTTTCCCATGCTGCAAGCTCCCAACATTAAAATATTTATAATGTTCCCTTATAATAATTACTTATTTATATTAAGTAATTTACTAGGATTTTCATAAGTTTTTATATACTTTATGTATTATAAATATTTAATTATTTTGTGAAAAAGATTGATGATCATAGGTACCCCAAATGATATGGAATAGAATATAAGCTCAATTATATTTATGTATACTGGATTTTGTTGAACAATGGAATGTTACAAAAGATGAGTATAGAAATTCAAGATAACTAGTGCTATAAAAGCACATTTTTCAGTATGATTATTATATATCCCAAACTATATTTCAAGATGATCAGGAAATAAAAACTTTAACATCAATAAAGAAATATATTAAGTGAATAACAACTCCCTGGATCATCAAGTATCATAAATAAACTTAAAACAAAGCATTTGATTTAAATCTTTTTGTTTCATAAATCGCTTCTTTTATGTTATTTAGATGACCGTGTGCACATATTTCATTTCAGATGAACACATAAGCAAAATATATATTAATATATGTAATTTATAACTGACTAATAGTTTAATCATAATTTATTTAAAAATTAATAATTTGCAATCGCTATAAAAATTACTGATATCACGAGTAAAACAAGATTAGTGACCAGATTAGAATGTACACAATTTGAATGTACCACAATACAAACTGTACAAATTGATCACCTTAACAATTCTATTAATAATCTGTTTTTATGGTTTTCTGAAAACATACTTTAAATGTAATTGATACAGGTATAGTAAAGAGAAGCTCTGTGGAGTAGTGATATAGTTTCATGTTTTAAAGGCACAAGTCAGAAATTTGATCCTCAGACTGGGCAGGTTTCAACTCAACTTTTCATCTCTTCAATGGGTCGACAAAACTGAGTATCAAGCATTATTGAGAATGCGTTAGACTGACCACATAACCAGACATAATGATTCAGACCACAGGGCTTTTGGTCATGAAAATAGATATGAACACTGTCAGTCTGGGTGTTCACATGGTCTGTCATGCCATTGAGTTTTAGATGTTAGTAAAGCCATTCTATTAAGCATCTGCATACATAAGTAGCTTTTATTCTTTAAAAATTATCATTTTAAATCATGATCTTAAATTTTTCTTTATATAAATATTCTTTGATCTAGAGTGATCATTGACAAGTGCAATAAAAAAATCAATTAAAGATCTTATTTGCTTTAGCACTGATATAATGTTATGTTATATTGTGCCAATGTTTATATGTTCATGTATGAAATAAAACTTCTTTCAAAACATGAGCAACTGCAAGTGAATGATACTTTCTACTCAAAAAGTATTCTTTATTTAATCAAACAATGTAGCAATATTTATTAAAATAAATATGATTGAATACAAGAAATTTCTACCTTGATGGACTTTTGAAAAAAAAATAATATCTATCAACTACAGAAATATAAAAACTTACATTAATTTAGATAAATATTTCAAAGAATAAAATTTCAGGAAAAAATAAATTTTATAAAAAGATTCAGGGAAACTAATTTTTAGAAAATTAATTTGGAAATACAAAAACAGAATTTTTATTTTATGGAAAAAAATAACATATTTATAAGACGCTTTTCAATTGTTATTAGTTATGACATTAAGTCAAAAATATCAACTTTTATTAAAAAAAATTTTAAAAAAAAATCATTGTCTCAAAAAATGCATTAGAAGTCAGTGTTTTACAGTTTATTTTTATTCAATAAATGCAATTAATTTTTATTATTAGTGTTAATCCTAATGAATTTCAAATAAATATAAAAAGTTAACTGAGTTATAATAACTTCAGCAAATTGATCAAGATTTCAAAAATACTTACACATTAGCTTCTTTCCCTAATTTTTCTGCTTTAAATTCACTAACAGTATTTGAAGCTAAAAAAATTATTTCATTCCATTTTAGACATTTTTATATTATAATTTAAGTAATTTTCTGAAATGTTTTGATAAATTTCATTAATATTAAATATTTTAAGCTGATGTACAAATTCATTTCATTATGAATATAAAATCTTTCGAAAATGTGCAACATGACAAAACCTTTATAGCACTCTGTTGACAATAAAATGAACATTATGGAAAGGAGGGCTACATTAAAGGAAATAAAAACTGTTAACTTATTTAGGTTGTTAAATTTATTTATTGATTTTTAGGTATGGTATGTAATAAAGAAATTTTGGCACTTATAAAAAAATCAAATCTCTTCAGTTTGCAAAAAATCTTCCTTAAATCCAGATATATTATTATTTGATTACATAAAGGAGTACTGTAAACTGGATTTTAGAATATAGAAGCATTTGTTGTATGTTTTACATGGTGCTGACTTAAGCTTGAACAGTCTGAAAAAAACTGTTTTTAAAATAATCCATCACATGAATTTAATATCTCTTAAAAATAACTTAGTTATTGAATTGTACAAATAGAGTTAATTTCATTATTTTCTAAATCCTATATAAACAAGCATGGTTAAGACTCTTCCACTAGTTACCACCAAAGATAAGCAAATCATAAATCACTCCCCATTAGAAAGGATAATAATACTTGAATATCCCCAAACTTTTCAAAATATTTAGCTTTCATATGGTTGGCTTACACAAACTTTGTGAAAAAGAGTATTATTAAAAGTAATTTTTTTAAAAAAGTCATTTTTCCACTTAGAATTTTACATATCTAAAACATTTGATTCATTAATCTTCCAACCATTAAAAAAGATGAGTACAAAGACTTTTTTATTTGGTCTTTGTCTTTAAAACTAATGTTTTGGCATGTGTGTGAGTGTGAAGTTTGTTGATTCTAAATGAATATTTTTTATTTATTATATATTAATCTACTTTACAAAAATGAAACAAGAATAATGTCACATAAGATTATTTTATTTTATATTAGGCTATATTAAGTTATTAGCATCAATTACAAAATAATTATCTCACCTTCAAGTTGGTTTATTTTATCAATTAATTTAGATACTTTTTCATCCTCTAAAATAAAAATAATTAATTTAGAAGTTAGTGATAAAATTCAAAGTTTTTAACAAAATTGTACATCAAAAAAAGGATATATATACATACACATTTATGCATGTAAAATGAAGTAAAAATATCTGTATATGTTAACTACAAATAATATTATAATATATTCATACCCACGAAATATTTTAAAGTCCAATGGTGTGGGTAGAATTTCAAAATACCCCATTCAGGATCATCAAAGATAATGGGTTAAAGATAATCATAAAAAAAATGCTTAGTGACAGTTGTTCTGCAAGACAACACCAAAGAATCTTTTAAAATTTCTTTTATGCTTGTAATAAATCTAATAGTCTAATTAGATTCATTGCAACATATAAAATTAAATATTTTTGTGCTAAAAATTTTTTGATCAAGTTATTTATTTCCTACTAATCTAATAAATCTCTCAATTTCAAAACTTTAAAAATCAATTTGAAATTGAAAGATTTATTAGATACAGATTTTTTTTAAAATTAATCTATTTGAAAGTGATATCAGTGATTTTAGAAACAGGTGGTTATTTTTATGAGATTAATTGTTGCAAGATATTATTACAGATATAATGCAAAATAGTGAGTAAGAAATTTCAGCATTTAAGGCGAAGTTACATAATAAAAGATAAATGTAAATGTTTCTTTTTATTATATTTGGTTTCTTTAGAACATATAAGTTATATTTAAAATTTAAATATATTCTTATCTTTTTATTTATTTATTTATTTTAGTTAGTTTTATTCAAAGTCATTTTTCCCATGCATCATGCAAAATCAGAAATATATATAAAAAAAAAACATCAAAAAATTTTTATAAAATAGAAATTTACACTTTTTGGTTACAAAATCTACAGTGGAACATTTTCTGCTCTTGCATTATTTGCAATGAAATACATATAAACTTAATTACCTGCATCAATTTTGCTTTCAATTGATTTCTTGGTTTCAATGATTTCATGGAGGTAAACTTCTAAATAGTTCCTTTCTGAAAATTATAATATTTATACAGAAAAAATTAATAATCTACAAATACTATATATTTGGTGATGTATACGCGATAGTGGTAACAAAGTAAAAATAATATTGCTAAATAATTTTTTAAAAAAATACTTTAAAATTTCAATGGTTCAAAAGGTTTTTTACAAACAACTTAATTTTTTTTATGGATTTATGAGTCTTTGGACAAATATAAGGTCAAGAATTATTAATATAAGTTTATAGCAAAATTATATTAATTTCACAACTTAGATTTACTATTTATGTATTTGAATTAATAAAATATATACTAAAATAGTCAGTTATTTAATATGATGTTATATATAATTTAATAATCATGTGATCAACTTGGATATGTATTTAACTAATGCTTTAATGAATAATGCAATTTTAATGATCAACTTTAACAATTTATTCCTTTATATTTTTTAAACATTCTTAAAAAAATATTCAAAAATTTTTCCCTTCTTTACAATAAAACATCAGATTTTATTAATAATGAATGAGTGTAGTTACTAAATATGGGTTTCCTACTTTGAAAGTAATGGTGGAAAATTTTAAAATGAATAAATTTAAATGAACTGCAAACAAATATAATTCATTGTTAAATTTTTTTGATAATTTGATTCCACTGAATGATCCTCAATGTCAATGGTAGCTCTATTAAACTTACTCCAATTCCACTCACTGGTTTCAAAAATTTCAATATTACTAAGAACAATTTTATTTGTGAAATAAGTTTTGAGATTAGATCTTATTGATTGAGATTTTAGTTTCTCAGAAATGAACTTTTGCAGATTTTACAAAAACTAAAATGCTACCATGAAACTTTGTGAAAACCAAAAAATGTTCAGGATTGAAGATGGCTTCAGGAGATCTAACAATACATGTTAAAAATCTCTTCCTTTAATCAAGAGATAATCAATTTGATTAAAAATAATCCTATTAGGGAATTTTGAAGACCTCTTATGAAATTTTTTGTTTTGCAAAGAAATGCTTGCTATCACTGTATTGTGTTTCCAGCTCTTTGGTTGGTTGGTTTGTTGTTCAATGGTATTTATTTTTATTAGTTTATTATTATTTTGCATGATAATGCTAATTAGATTAGAAACTACAGTTTCAAATGAATTCTGAATCAAATATCTAAGCTGGAGGTAGGTGTGGGAACTGAGCCCATAAACTTTTGAACTGAAGGCTAGCATACTCTATCCATTCAGCTAACAACTTGATATGTCCCACAGTAAATCTGATGAATTTTATAGTAGCATCATTTGAAATCCCATGTAGACTTCAAATAGTTGGTCTAGGATCCAAGTTTGTCAGTTTTGGAATTAAAATGGCCAAATTTAACTTTAATGTCATTTTAGAGCAGGGTGAAACAAATTCAAACACACCTTCATAAGAAAATTCCTTTCCTTGTTCATTCTTATCTACAGTTGATTTAAGAATGTTTTAATAAAACTGTAATTAAAAAAAGGTTTTGCAAAGTGTAATTATATGAAGTTTAGGAAATTTTGTGGCAAAGTTCATGACTAAGTGCCAAATACGCTTACTTAATAGAAAGTCAGTTTTATAAATATAATTTTTCTTGTGATAGCAGCTGTAGGTATCAAGACCATCCTTCCTTTTTAAGATGGAGGTGTTTGTCCTACTCATAACCCAAAACATAAAAGAGCAGTACCCTGATATAATCACCAGCGTCCTGATGTCCAGATACCAGGTACCCATTTTAGTCACATTTTATGATTTGTATGGATTACATTGGAACTTTTTTTTTTTCTGATCCAGTCGCCACAAGTAGAAACAAATATAATTAAAGAAAATTTACTGAATGTATTAACTACATTAGAATTTTTATCCATTTTCTAACGGGTTCTATGCAATTACTTAGAAAAATATATTATATTTTTCATATTTTACATAACTATAAAATGCTCTTACACTTGTCACGTCACACAGATTGTCCCAAAACTTCATTTCCAAACTTGAATAGGGTGTAGAGAGAACATAAGGAAAGTTAAATTCATGGAATAGCAGGAGAGGCAAATTAATGTGTTATAGGCAAACATGCAAGTTTTCAAATTGGGCACATGTGACTTTCACATTGTAGATTCTGAATGTATAGGGTCATTTCAGAAAGGCAGAATTAATGAACACCAATTTGATCTATGACATATAAAAACAATTAGATATGATTCTATTTGGTTATAGCTAGAAATATATCCAAATAAACATATGCTAAATCCTCAAATTTTTGATCAGGTTCATCAGAACTTTGTACAGCATGAATATGTTTGCAATGCATCATAACTAGATGCCGACAAATAGCACAAAGAAACCTTATTTGAATAGATTCAGTTGGATGATTTAAACTGAAATGCCAATCAGTAAAAATACAAATACTTGTCATTGTCATGGAACCTAAGCACTTTTTTACTTTTCAGGAAATTCAGTTCAGCTACTGTAGACAAATTAACACATGTGATGAGTGGCAAATGCACACTGATTTCCATACCTAAATGATACAGAAATCTGATTTTCAAATTCCAATATATTTAGTAATGAAGCAACTTTTTCATTTAAAAGGATGTTCAACAAATATAATGCACTGATTTCTATCTGAATTTTATGCATAACAGCAACTCACTGTTAATGTATGGTCAGGTATAGTAGGAAGTGGTGCAGTCAGAGCATATTACAGTAAACGCTCATATTTATGAGTCTGTAATTTATGATCTAGGGTTAGTCTCTAATCTGACAATACTAATACAATTATAATTTTAACTCCCATTTATGAACTAAAAGTTTGAAAAATCTCTTTTTTGCAAACTTTCATTTCAATTAAATAGTTTTTTTTTTTTCATTTTATTTATTTACTATTATGATACTTTTACCTACTTTTTCCATTTTTTTATTTGATTTTTTTTATATATATAACTCCTGATAACTAATTTTATTCTTTTGAAAAACAAAGTGGCATTCTAGACATTGTGCGAATGGATATTTGATAAGAAAGAAGTGTAGTGTTGAATTACACTTGTGCATTCCCTATATCTCAGAATATAGAAAGGGAAAATCTTTCCTCTCCATCCATATCAGAGAAAATAGAAAGAGAAGGAAAAACTCTTTAAGTTTGAGCTCTATTGTTTTGTAGTAGGTTTCATTTCATTTGAATAACTCCATTTTTGAAGTTTCATTTGTCATGGTGACTGAGTTGGTTCTGTTGAGGATTTGTCACAGGTGAGGAAACCAATGTATTTATCTGTTGAAGTAAGAAAGAAAATTCTAAAAGACAAAGATAAAAAATTAGTAAATGAGACAAAACTGCCAAAAAATATATAATTCCGAAAAACAGTTAATTGATAATTTTAAAAAATCCTTAAAAAAGAAAACAGAAGCATCATAAGAACTCTCTTTCATAAATATTGTATCATCTTAAATTGGAAAATGACTAGGCTGGGAAAAATAAAAGGAATGAATGTTCTTGTTGATGATAATGTCATTAAAGAGAAATCCAATTAATTTGCTATGAAACTGAAGATAAAAGATTTCAAAGCATCAGACAGTTGGCTTCAAAAACTTAAAGCCAAACATGGTTTGAGCTTTAGAGAATTGTATAATAAAAGTGGAACTGTGAATAAAATTTTGGGAATTAATTGGAAAGAAGGAGTTACTTTCTGAGTATGACCAAAAGGAAACTTTCAATGCAGATGAGACAGGTTAAGATCTTCCCCGAAAGAACACTTAGCTTTAAATGTGATAAATGCAATGGGGGATACAAAAAGCAAAGCATTAGTGTTGCTTGCAGCCAACATGAACAGAATAGAAAAACTGTCTCTGGCTTTTATAAAAAAGTATCAAAATTCCAAATGTCTCAAAAATGTTTAGAAACTACTAGAGCTGCATACAATGCTAATATTAAAACTTGGAAATTTGGTTGGGATTTAGATCAATGTTTTTTTTTTTTTTTAACTTAGTATCATAAAGATTGATTTAATTGTGGATAATTGCACTGCTCACATTAAAGTTCAAGATTTAAAATTTATTCGTGTCCAGTTCCTTTTGCCTAATTTAATTTCTGTCTTATAGTCCAAGGGTCATGACATAATCAACAGCTTTAAGGGTAAGGTAAGTTTAGTAAAGAGTGATTATGAGGTTGGAGTTGGTGCAGTTTTATGAAACTAACCTTCTAGGAATAATGCATTAGTCAATCAATGTTGAATAAAAGACAATATCTAGAGCATTTCAACATGCAGGCTTCTTTACAGAAACCACTGTAGCTAAAGAAAATCAAGGTAATTTACCTGATGACTTGAGTGAAGACGAATTATTCATGTATGAACTCTGACAAAGATCTTTTTTGTTGCCTCAAATTTCTTTCGAAGATTTTTTAATATAAACTTGCATGTGATATGTACAGAAGAAATACTGGATGAAATTATTTAGAATATAATGAATGAAAACAAAAAAATGTCTACTGCATGTGATTAGAAATTTGCAACTGCCTCATCTTCTTTAAAGAGGTACTTCAAGAAATGCTTCACAATATCCATATATATGATAAGTATGGAATAAAATTATATAACTTCAACAACTGGATACATAACAATATAAAATAATTGGATTGAGTGTGATGGTATCATTGTTTGCCCACTCCAACATTTTATTCATTTCATTTTGAATATTTTCTCCAAAAATGAATAAAGAACATTTTATATGCTCATAAATTCTGAAACAGAACAGTAGGCATGAATCTCTATTAAGGCTGCTACAATTAGTAAAATGCTTAATAATTCTGAAAATCATCCCTAATACGTCTTGCAGGTGAGGCAAGTGCATATGCCAATGGAAGAAATTTCAAATACTTGCGGTATTATAGTTTGTAAATCTGTTATGTAATAAAGCATTTTACAATACATTCTATGTTGTTATTATATTGCATCTTTGATTTGCTTATCAAATGGGGTTGATGTTCCCCCCTTGCTTTTTTATATAATTGTTGTTTCTAATAATGATCACATCATAAAAAATTATTTCAATGCTTTAAAAAATTATTTAAATATTTATTTTATAGAAATATTATTTCATTTTGTATTTTTCTATCAATTTATGAAATACCTTAAAACAAAGCAGATGAACTATTTCATAAAAATTTATAAACTAACTTGATTACTTAATTTGTAAACATATGATATTGTACCGAGCTTCGGGGTTCGTGTGGATTGAGAGTTGAAGAAAGCAGCCACTCAATGAACAAAAGACTTTTATTCGTAAAAAAAATTCCTCTAGATATACCAGCTGTAACAATCACTATTATACAGCTCCAATTCGTCAGATACAAGTAACAGCTTCTAATCACAGGTCTCAAATACCTCAGGCAGAGAACAGCTTCTCTAAACTAGCAGTCACGATTAATCGTCTTCACAAAACTGACTAAATATGTCGGGCTGCGGTATTTATACCTGACTTGGCGGGGAGATCTACTAATTTCGCCAAGGTTCTGGAAGCTTCTAGGCTATCTCGCTAAATATTGGTCCTAGAGCTTAGGTGATGGATGTCTTCAGAAGTATCTATTTCTCGCCAAGTCACCAAGTTTTCTCGCCAAAACATTAGAAAACCCACTTTAAAAGTATAACACGTCTAAATACTGCAATTTTTGCCCAAAATGTGAGTATTTCCGATCTGTCTGAGATATTTTAAGACAGATACAATAATTATTTATAAATTTGTAACCATATTATAATTTGGTAGCTTGTTTCAATTTTTTTTCTTAAGGCCTTTTATAAAGTCATCATTGGAAAGGAAGTTAAAAAAGTAATTTGAAATTCAAAAATCAAAATGTAACTTTAAAGAAAATTAAAAATTACTTAAAATACCTTTTTTAAATTATAAAAAATATCTTACCATTCTGTAGATTTTCCATCAACTGACGAATGCTTCCAGCAGGTAGATTCTCCTTATCATTCATATTTAAAGAAACTGTTATCTTGACTTGAAAACAAATCCTTAAAGTATATAATGTAATATTAATAAGATTTGCAAATAAAAGTTAACTACCTATAGATCAGTAAATATAAATTCAAATTAAATTACATATGTTTAAATTAAATAGATTTTTGAATGAATAAAATTAAAAAAACATTTTTTTTATGATTATACTAAAAAAAAAACAACTGTTTTAATTCATTATTTAGTATTAATGCACTTCATAAGATAAAATTCTTCTTTTATCTCATACTCTGCATTTTCAGTTCACATTTATTTTCTGTGATTAAAATACTACCTTTATTAAAACTATCATAAAACCCTCTAAATTTTGTACACATCATTATAGATTACAAACCATTCCTTTAGGGAAGTAATAACTTATTTTTTAATTCAATGTCCAGTTTGGAATTTCCATTTCAGGAATGTAAAATTCTAAAATCATTAAATAACACATTTTTTCCAAAAAATACGTAAATGCCAAATATTACTAACTATTTCCAAAACTTTGATATTTATCTTTGAACTTTTTACTACAAAATTATATATAAATATAGAAATTCTTCAAAAAAAAATTAAATGCATTTTAGGATGGTACTTTTTGGAGGCAATTAGCAACCAAGAGAGATATGAAAATATAATTAAATATTATTTATTTTTTAGGTATGAGAAACTTTTTACATAATAGTATAGTGCCAAATTTTTAAATCAGAGGAAGAACCAAATTTCAAACTACAATTATAAGCCAAAAATCATTTATTTTGTCATTTTAACAATTTTTGAAGCTTTTCTAAGTAAATTAATTAAAAAAGTTTTAGTTTCAATAATATGCAATATAAGTTTACAAAGCAAGAAATTCAAATAACGAGTTTAGAATTTGAACTCAGAATCATAAACTGTGTTCTGTTTGTAAAACAGAAGTGAGTTAAGGTAATCAAAATCACGTCGATAGTTATATAATTTTTAATGTATTTTAGTTCAGTAAATAATAAAAATGCTATGCACAATGAATTTAACATATATATTAATTAACTTTTGAAAAACGAATCGCTAAAATATTTAATAATATATACAGTTATTATGTCATTCTAGTTTTAACTTTTTCCATTTTATTCATTTGTTTAACATATTTAAATTTGTTTTGATAAGAGATAATAGCTTGAGCTGTGTTTTAATGATTTTTTTAAAAAGAACAAAATCTATTCAAGAAAATTCAAATCAGGAATGAAATTTGTTCGATTACCAAACCATTCTGGAATTATTTTTTCAAATATTTGTAATTAATTGATAGAATTAAAGGGGAAAATATATTGATCATATTATATTCATGAAACAAGCAATATTTTTTTAAGATTAGATGTATTTTTAAAAAAATAATGAAACAATATAAGTTAATTTACCGTAAATATACAAAAAACGAAACTTCGCGGTGAATTTTTTTTATTCTTCTTGATCATGATGCCATTTATGAACTAACAAATCCTTGGAAACTTTTAGCACTAGCACCAAAGATTTCCGGAAATATATTTTATAGTCATGTGTTTTTGCACTCAAGCGTATTTATAGTGAATGATGATTTTTAAAATTTATCTAAGCAAACTAATGTCTGCAGTATTATTTCAGAAACTATGGATTTGGAATTGAGCATTTTGTCGTACTTTTATTAAATAAAAACGAATGAATTTGGATGGCAAAAGCATGATCAAATTTCAACATTTTCTGATAATATTTTTATTTGTAAATAAAATCGAATGAAAGTTTATATTCTTAATCAAAACTTTACTGGCAATAATTCATTCCTATTAATTAAATTTAAATAGTTGAGATGTTAATCACTAATATTGCTGGATTAGAAGAATTTGAAACTAATGAGCTCTACAAACAATTCTTGGCTGATGATTTCGACTTGAAAGCTGTAACTTCTTCTGTAGTTCAGAGTGCGGCAGTTGCAGAACAACTTGCCAAGCTTGATACAGGTATTTCACTATTAAATAAAGCCCTTCATCATCAAGTTTCCAGTCATTATGAAGATCTTCTATCTCAGGCAACTGAAATTGAAACATTGGAAGGAATTCTTTTAGTTGTTCACCACAAAATTGCATCACTTCTCTCTTCTGCTGATAAATTACGGAATAAAGTAGTCGAGCCTTATGAAGAAATTGCATCTTTAACGAGAAAGTTACAGCGTCTTCATGCAGTTTGTGATCTCTTAAGGCGTATTGTTAGAGTCGTGCGTGTTTCTAGGCGCTTGAAAAGTCACATGAGTAAAGATCCCATTGAATTGTCAAAAGCTTCTAACTGCGTAAATGAATTAGAAATTATCCTTAAAGAAGTTGATTTGACTGGATTAACTATGATTGAATCAGAACTGAAATATTTTCAAAATGCTAAGACATTTATACAGAATGAAATGAAAGGAAATTAATTTATGCTTTCACTGTTTACCAAATCTTGTCTTGTTCATTAATCGAAAGTTTTTGCTGTTAATTTCTTAAATTACTAGTTAACTATTTTCTGCTTTTTATTTATTTAAATAGGTTTTGAAATTTTTATTTTATTGCCAAATTTTGGGTGGCATATTCTTTAGGTTACTCCTCAGTTTCTTATCATTTTGGTGGCACATTTTTAGTAATGTTGGTTTATTTTTTGCAACCTTAGTATCTTTGGTACTCTCTTACTTTTTTCAAACATGCACAAAATCACACTTGGTGACAAAAAGATTGCCAGATTTTGTCAAAAGGCACCTTAAAGTAAATGTTTTGCAGCAATTTTTTTTTATTAAATTAATATGTTTATCAAATACTTAGAAAAGCCTTCAATATTCTTGTTATGTTCTATTTTATTATAGGAAGTTATTATCATTTTTATGTTCAAAGGATGTACACTTGATAAATAAATGTTTTATATTGAGTTATATTTTAAGCAGTTTTATTTTTATTATCACATATATTACAGTATATGTTTAATATTGTTTTTAAAATAGAATTTTAGTTTTGCCTAACTTCATCTATGTGATAAGCACTCTCTAATCTGGAAATTTAATTTTTCTGTAGTGAGCACTAATCTAGATATATTATAATTTTTTTAGGTACTTGCATATTATCAACTTGACCATATTAGCAAAAAATTATATGTTGTTTAATGATGCAATTTAGCACCATACAAATAAGCTTCTGTTTTTTAAAAAATGTTATAATCAAGATATACATAAATAATATTAAAAAAAATTGTTATAATTAAGATATAAATTCTGCTTTTCCTTTATATTTTGGAAAAAAATTATTAAAATTTGATGTCATATTCTATACATGACAAATAGGTTGACGGGATAATATGTAAGTACCTTTTTTATTATATAAAGTGTGTTATATTTGATTTATTATGTATTACATTATTGCTGATAGACTATCAACTTCATTTATAGTTTGTGTTATATGTATATGCACACATGAAGTTGCTGAGTTAACCTATTGGAGAAGGTATTGTTCTTGTGTTTTTAGTGGAGCTGATTCAATACTGAAAACTATCATGATCATGTGACTCAAGGTTATTAAACTTTTATAATTGTTATAAAATAAATATTTCTAATACCCGTTGTAAATGCTATGTTTCTGTGAACTAATAACTTTTATTATGTATGTAGGAGCCATCCTACTAAATAAAGACAGAAGAGCAGAAATTTAAGTATAACAAAAACATTAAAAGAAAAAACACCAAATGATAATCCCATCTATTATTTTCCACTGTTAGAGATACTCTCTTACAAAATTACACAAATAACTCCCTCATTTCAGTGAGTGAGTGAGAGTGCCATCATCTGTATTATAACAGAGGTCTTAATATACTCTTTTTGAATAAATTCAGTTATATTTAACTCTTAACAATATAATGAGCACACATTAAAATATACATGAGAAATATGTAAAATGTATAATATATAAATGTGCAGTTAAGTTTTATTGCATTTTCAACTATGTTCAATATTTCTTAACTTGAGATTAAATGCCTAAACTTATGTTTTGTTTTATATTCGTACCATTTAGCAATCTAACATTTATAACACATTTTAGAGTCATTCCTAAAAAACTTATTCTAGTTTTCCAATTAAATATTTATTCATTTATTATGAACATATATTAAAGATTATCTCTTCTTTTATTGAAACTAAAGAACCTATCACTCTACATTATCTTTTTCACTCTGCTATTTTGTCCTTTTTTGCAAATTGCTTAAATAATCTCTTTTCCAGAGGTCCCATATGTGTTGAGTAGCTTTTGTTGTTCTTTTCCATCTGTTAAAATTACATTTTTTTATATCACTTAAATTAGGCTTGTTAATTGTTTGTTTAATAAAAAATGACATCTACTTAATGTTTCAAAATCAGTCTATAGTCTGAATAACTAATGTTGAAAATTCTTCTAACATGAAGTTGTTAATTCCTGCTATTCACTTTAAATAATTTTTAAAATAATCTGCTCGTGATTCCTAAGAACCTATTTAGAAAGTATAAATTTCCAATCAATATTTTTGTCAAAAAAAAAATTACCAAATTTAATATTAGGATTTTTGTTTTTAATTTCCTGCAATTTTTTCAGTTGTTTATTGGCACCAACAGATATTTTTGCATTATCAGGAAATATTTTAGCTTATTTATCTCTTCTAGCAAAAAATCTCTTGAAAGAATCTATAAAGACTTCTAATGGCAAATCAGTCACTAATTCCAAATGAACAGCATGAGTAACTAAACAAAAATTGCTACATATACTTTATTAAGTGTTGCTTTTCTTTCATTTTTAAACTTAAAATGAAATGGTTTGCAAAAATCAGTACTTGCAACTTTAAGGGGATAAGTTTGTTCTTTTTTTAAAGGTAAATTGCCCATTATTTGATTTTGCATTTTTGGCTTATTTTTAAAACATATCAACCATTCATGCATTATTTTCCTACACAAATTTCTGCCTTACATAACACAAAATAGGATTGAGGATTAGCATATAAATATTTCTGGCAATAATATTTTGATATGCCCATAGTTAATTTAATAGACTTAGGAAGAATAATTGGATTTTTCTTATCTTTAAAAAAATTTGAATTGTTAAATCTACCTCCTACTCTAAGAAAATTTTCTTCATCAAGATATGGATTTAAAGATTTTAATTTGCTTTTACCTAAAAGGGCTCATCTTTGACAATTTCAGTTATTTTTTAACAAAATTCTTCTTGTTGTATAACTTTTTCTGCTTGATTAATTTCTGAAGATTCTAATATACCTGATTTCTTCCTTAGTGAAGATTTTACATTATTTATAAATACGAAACAAAAACTTAATGTATGGATTAATTTTATGTAATTGCTAGAAATTTTCAACAAATTGAATATAAACGAATTTTGAGATATTAAATTATAAAAGTTAAGCTTTTATTAAGTAAATTGTTAGTTTTTCTTAGTTCGATTTTAAACTCTTCTTCATTCACTAGATCAATGGATTCATTTGGAAAGTCATCTTGTGAAAAGAATGTTAATCCATGAGACCAAGTAGAATTTTGGATCTAGGAACTGGTATTTTCTCCTCTAATAACCAGATATGCCGGATTATTTTTTCCAGGGCAATGAGAACACATGAATTGGCAACAGTTAGGACTTGAATCACTTGAGAATCCAGTGCACATGAATTTAGAAGTCTCTCCAGAGATTAATTTTGATTGCATTCTTTTCTAGGACGATTTTCTTTATTTTACCCACCAAACGGGATGCGTGTAAAGCTATTAGTTCTAAACTGGCGTAAGTTATCTTCTTAATAGGAGAAACTTGACTAGTCGAAACAAGGCTCATTTCAACTCCATTATTCTTATAAACTCTGAGGTAAACTCTTGTACTTTAGGCCTTGTTGCTAATATCAGAAAATCCTTATATTTCCATATATTTATTAAAGCTATTGTCCAAAATAAATTTTGGGATCTTCGATTTTAAAAATTCAGAAAATTCCGCACACCACCTGAACCACTGTTCTTCTAGATCTGCCGGAAGGTGTTCATCCTAGGATAGATTTCCTCACCATAATTCTTTAATTAATTATGGTGAATGGTTACATTAGATATGATATCTTATGGTGAACGGAGTTAGAAGTTCCGTGGATCAAAACCATACCATATCAATAGTCGTTGAGAATATCAATAATGTCAATTTAGATATCAGAATTCACTAGGAGTTGTTTAAATGTATCGGTTTCATTAAAAAATTGGTCTTTCACTCTTAGATCAAACTGCAAAGAGTAATTGCTATTGAGATCTAAAAAAAAAAAAATTAACTGAAGAACCTTTGTTTGTTGTCCCAGAGTTAAAAACGGTTTTATGTCTTTTATCACTTGATCTAGAGCTAATGACGAATTGCTAATAATGAATGGAAAAATTTTCTCTGCGATGCTTTTCTCTTTATTCGTGCTCTTTGACCAAAATATCTGATTCCAGCAAAGCACTGATTTCATATGAAAGGGAGAGGTTCTCCTTGAAACAACACTGCAATATAAAATGTTTGTATTTTTCTGCCTGGCAACACGATATGATTTAACAGCGAGAACTGAAAACTAATTATCTCTAATTTCGAGAAAATTACATAAATTTAATTTCATTTTCTCAACGTTTACATGTTAATCATCAGTCTCCAAGCACCATTAGTTATACTCTCACTTATTAGTATTAATTTTTTTTTCTTGTGCCAGCTTAGGCTAACAATATGAGGTGCGCTGCTCTACTTTTCCATACTGAACCATATTTGGTGTGGAGTCCGACTGCTTCAGTACACACATGCCATAGGGACCCGTTTATAGGGTAGGCAACTATTCACACTTCATTCATACACAGAAAGGACAAAGACAGGATAGATAGAGAGAGAAAGTACATCCATGCCCGAACCGAGATTCGAACCCAGGACTTTCGTATCCGCAGTCAAGCACTCTGACCACTAGACAGGGCGGTCGGCATTAGTATTCATTTTTAATATAATATCATGTGTTATAATTCACGTTATATACCCTCACTCTCTTTGGTCTTAAACTTTGAACTCTGGGAAACAAAGAGCAAGTGTTATTTTATCTCTATCATACATATTTTTAATGTGTTTAATAAATATTGCTATATAAATGTATTAATGTGTATGTGTATAGTTCTCTCTCTCTCTGGAATTAAAAATATTTAATACTTAATTTTTTTATTTAAAATCAAAATTATATAATGTTTATTGTTTTTTGAAAAATAACTTTTATTTGACTTAAAATTTTATTGACTTTCTGCTACCACCTTATTTTGTAAAAAGCTTATTTCAAAGAATGAAATTTCAAAGTGAATGAAATATATTTTTATGAACTGGAGCAATTTTACACTAAATGTGTCTTGATGTTACTTTTAACCAATTATTTCAATGCATAAAGAATATTTTTCAGTTAGAAAGATACATAATTATCATTCATCATTCTTGCTTTAAATACGATTAAAATTAGAAGTATCATTTCTAATGAGATAAAATATAGCTAAATATATTTTTAAATACTGGTTAGAAAAACGAATTAGTAAAAGTAGCAGGGAAGAGTTATATGCAGAGGTGTCATACTTAAAAAACACACACACATTTATTTATTTTTTATGATAATAAAATTATTATTAAAGGTAATACACATTAGTCTTAATTAATGAAAATTTTAATGAGGATGAAATAAAATACATATTTAACTGATAAATGAAGAGATAATCAAGAAAAAGAGAATGCCATGCGGATAAAACAAAAGCTTGACATTTTATTATTGAAACGTTTGGGAATTTTTTGGCTTTTAATAAGCTGAGCAAAGTCAGAAAAAAAGTTAATAGGAATTGTACATGAATTTAATTAAATACATTCCCTTCCAAAAGTTAAGCACGAAGATGTAAAATGCAAAACAATCAACATATATTACTTTGATTGTCAAGAAATTCGGCAGGAAAGTAGCATATATATTTATACATAAAATAAAATTAATAATTATATATAGAAATGAAAACGCAATAATTAAATTTTTGTAAGTTATCAGATATCGACGTACTGGAGATTTAAGCAGAATTATGTATAAAATGAAAATAAATAGCATAAAATGAAAAGGACATTAATAGGGTATGTGATATCGCCCTCATCTGTATACAAAGTTTACATCCTTCTAATATTAAATGGGTTATTATTTAAAATTTGATTGTATTTGATGCAATCCGTGTTATGAAGAGTGGGAATATGAAAGTCAAACTCGATCATGAATGAATTATGATCCGAACTGAGTTCCGTGATTGTGTAAATTTTAGTGTTATAATTAATTCCTCTGATGAGTGCAATATCAATTGTTGTTGCTGAATTAGATCTAAAATGTGTGGGTGTGTCAGGTGCATTGATTTTTAGTTCGGCTATATCAGCGAATTTTTAAATTATTTGACCTGTTTTGTTGTGTATCCTACAGTTTCATGCAGTGTGCTTAGCATTAAGATCTTCAAATATTAAAATATCATAGTTTGTTGTAAGCATTGCTTCAAGATCCATGTTTATGTATTGATATTGTGTTCTAAGTTTGATATATGTGGAGCAGAATGTAATATGGGGAAGGGTTGACAGGGTCAGTGTGATCAAGGTTGCCTCTATTGTAATTAATTTGTGTGTTATGTTTTGGTACAGTGGGAGACTACTCTTGACAAAAATAATTGTCCCACCCCCTGCTAGGGTGGCATTTCTTGGGCGATCATTTCTTTTGCACGCATATCCTAGGATGTGAATATTTACATTATTTGTTAGAAATGATTCTTGAATTAAGCTTATGTCTGGATTATGCTCATTTACAAAGTCACGAAATTCGACCATTTTGTTTCTAATACCACAGGAATTCCACGATAAAACTAGTAATCTCGTTGTGTGGCACACATTAAGGGTGTTACTAATTTGTTTAAACATGTCCATGAGGACAAACGTTTTATCCATTGGGTCAGTTTTGGATTAAATTCTTTTGATGGCTTCGGGAATATTAATCTCATTAAATACTTCTCTTATTGCTCTTAAGAGTGTGAATAAATCATTAAAGTCGTTTTTATTTTGATTTTGTTCATTGCTTGGAACAGTTGCATGGGTTGAGGGAGATGTGGGTTCGAGTGATCCGTGAGAAATTAAGGCATCTTTTTTATAAATTGTGGGAAATGGCAGAAGTATATATGCCACATTATTTTTAATGAATGGATTAATGAATTATGAATTAATATAAACCAATTTTAGAATTAAATTGAAATGTCGGGTGAAATTTTCAACACGTAATTGTTTATTTCTAAACATTGAACGAACAAATTTATAAACAATATACTACCTGTTGATAAACTAAGATTGAAAGAACAAGTTTCGTTGATTGACAGGTTTAGTGTAATCCCTACTAGATCTCGCTGAGAAATTGGAAGAATATAAAAATTTGATAAATGGTTTTAAAACGAAAGAACTAAAATCTGTATTCTAAGGCTCACCTAATCTAGTAGTAGGACCATACTCTTCAAAAAATTCCCAAATTCAACTCCAGCTATCAATGAGCAATAACAGGACAAATAGTTTTTGGAGGATGCATTCTTGTCTATTGGTTCTTTTAGATCACAATATAAACTTCTAACAGTCTAAAGCTGTTGAAAAGCATTTTAACGTCAACGGCGTATCTGCCTTCCTGGGAGATTTTTCATAGATAGTGGATCATATTCACATGAGTCAAGGAAGAAAATCAGAAAAACTCCCAAGCACTTTCCTCGATAAACGTGCATGTAGAAGATAGAAGAGCAATATCTTTCTCCCGTTGTTCAGTAGTGGCTGGTATCTAACACGAGTATTTTCGCTCTGAAGACCGATGTTCTACCATTAGGCCATCTGTTGGGTGTTTGAGAGTTTTGTGAATTTCCTTTGTCACGACATGTATATACGTCCCACTACCCATGAAAAATCTTTCCATAAGCCCTTACAGCAGTTCCAGTTAACAAGGCATTCAAACCACTATACTATGTCAAAATACCTACTCAAAGGTTAAGTGCGATAGATGAATGAAATGACCATGTTCTTCGAAAATGAGGGTCTCGGGTATGATTCTATCAACTTTTAAACAAAAGTAAATGTAGTGTTTCTAAGTTTGCAAATACGTAATTCCTATGCATGCTTTTTGGAGTTTTCTCCCTCATGGGGGTAACAAATCAGAAATCACTAGGTATCACATCTTACTGCCCCACAACATTGGAATAGCAAGACGGATGCAAATTTTGTTTCAAAACATATTAATGTTATATAAAATAATCAGATTACGGACATGAGTCTATACATTCGTTAACAGCAACAGACTGCAGGTGAAAGATGTGGGACTGTTATGATTTAACTTTATTGTGTAGCACCAATGAGTGTGATAAATGATATCCTATCTCAATTATTTTGAACTTTTTAGCTTTATATTAACGGAAAGTTTGTCCTGCCCATCTATCTCTGCTACAAGTATCACCTGTTCTCGTCATTCAGCACAAAATCCTGTATCCTACCTGATCATATCAAAGAATATATATATAGGAAAACACAATAAAAAAGTAAAATTCTATTCTCTAAAATTTAACAAAATCTTAAGATCCTGAAACAAACTATAATCTAGGCTAACAAAATTAGACTCGAGAGATCCTCTTGTTAACGAAAATAATTGTATGTATAACGTATGAATGCACTTATCTAAAAAAAGTGCTCTTGACAAAGTGGAAAACAACTAACCACAAAAAAGCTCTTTTGAATGTCTATTACAAATCCATACTACTTATAGGTTTCCTTATATGAGAGATTGAATCAAAAATTAACATATCAACATCTTTCAAATGCTTTTTTTGGATAAATTCTTAAATATACTTTGTTAACAGTAACGAAGTTCAATTAATCACTTGTTTAAATTAAAAAAATTTTTATAAATTTTAACGACTGTGTATCATTTAAAATAAAAAAAAAATTACAGGTTAAAATAAATTTTGCTAATTTAATTTTAGGGTTTTGGATCCAATATTTTAAGAGCCTAGTTAAATAATTATTAATTATTTAGAAATTTTTAATAACAAAGTCTACATAGTACAGGAATCTAGAAACTGTACTCAAGAACTGTATACACTGCTGTCTACCTGAAATGCAACGCTCAGAAGGAAACATAAAATTATCTGAAATTTACATCATGCGATTGTAGTGATAAGGCATGCAAATTACTGAGACTGCAACACAAACGCATTTGACGGGTGACTGTACCCCAACTTGCAAGCGCTATATATAGAAAGAGATGATATATATATGTACTGCCGACTGTTTTTATTCATTACGGGCAGTGTTTCTTCATGCACTTTTTGCGTAATCTATTTATTACGCCTCGTAAAAAAATATCAAAAACTCAGAACTTTTCTAGCAAGTTTCTGAATTTGACTATTAAAGAATAGGAGCATACAGGAACTGTGGATTATTCTTCACAAATCATGTTGAAAGAAATCAAGCAACTGTCTGTGATGGCGATCTGTTATCACTGGATACAAGAGAGAACAACAATTAGTTGCACTCAATTCGTTGCACCATAGCACTGCAGAGGTGATGACAGACATATTGTCGCTATGGCAGAGCTGGATCACTCAACTATATCACGAAGTATAACACAACAAATTTAATCTATTACGCATTCGGTGTCAGCTGATATTATTCAATACTGCTTGTAACTGAATGGTAGTCCGTTAAGTATTCATTCTTTTATTTATTCTTGATTAAAAACTTCAGGTGTTTGCACCACCAATATTTCGATGAACGGAAAGAAACGACTGCGTTATCTTTATTAACGAATCACTCTTTTGCCTGAAATTCCAAAAGGGTTGGATTTGAGTCTACAAACATCATGGTAAGAGACTGCTGAACTGTTGTACTATTCACCGCCTCACTGGTCCTGCATCTGATTGAATTTCATTTCATCCTCCTATTACACATTATCGGTGAAATAAGCAGCAGCTCTATTCATGAATGGATTAAGACCACATGGATTGTCCCTCCAGGACTCCAATGGTATCAGTGTTCTCGTCCGAGATGCTCATGGCTTTAAAAGACAGGAACAAACTACTCTCATTCGCTTTCGATGTGGTCACCTGAGATCATTAAAATTTTCTGTAGGCTTTAAAATTGTCGAGACCTGTACCAACTGTTTCGCTGACAAACTAAGCTAGAACACATCAACACATCCATGAATGCCTGGGGCTACCCAAGCAAGATTTATTCCACAATCTTTTGATGGTGCTAGATTTTTTGGGGGTGATTAACGTTATAGACTTGGTCTAGCATTACTGGCTAAAGGGAATATGCAGCAACAACAACACAGCAGCTCTACGTCTTTGAATTATTGGAGCCCTTGGCTCCTCTATACATTATGCCTTTGCGATCAGCTATGTTCGACCAGGGTAAATTTGATCACACGTGATACGTAACATGTAATTTTCAGGAGTTCTTGTGATGTGTAAATATCCCATCAGATTGAATTGCTTTCTTCACCTGTTTGTTTTTCCGATTTTTTACCAGTTAAAAGGTATGAACCATGCTTGCGTAACAATTGGTCTATGATACACTCCTTGCTACAACACTAGATCAACTTTAGTAATATGAGGAAACCGCATGGATTGTTATAGTCCAAAGATGCATCCAAAATCTCTTTGATTCTATGGCGAATTGTGTAGCAGCGTTTATAGTCAACATTAATCGGCTGCACCAGTTAACTACTGATTTTGTCACCATCCACACTTCTCAATAGGCTGTAATTTTCTGCCATTTGATCTTTGTTATCTGCCATGTAATTTTCGCCCTGATATCTATGGTGTTTCTTGGTGTTACATTTTGATAGTCAGCACTAAAGTTATTTCGAAGAATGGTGGTTTGAATTAATAATCAACACAACTCAACATTTTAATAAGTATTAGATAAAGAAACATTTCTAATTGATTAATGGAAGGTAAATAATTACTAGAACTTGTCGAGAATATTAAGGAATAAAAAAAATTTATGAAACATTTTGATAGCGCAGGAAATTATAATATTTTTCCAATTTAAAGCTCACCATGGCCTTGTGTTAGGATTTAGCTTTACAAAAAGGAAAGTCCTGTATTCAGGTTAGGTTAGGTTACGACAAAAACTGTTTTGGAGCTTTATGCTCGTAGGCTTATAGCTCGCATTGAGTAAGATTGAGTTTTTATTTGAAACCTAAACAAATATTGATGGATTGATGATTTTGAAAAAAAAAAAAAAGACAATCAAAACGAAAATTTAAGCACTATGTTTGTTTGACGAATGAAGGGGAAAATAGGCCGCTTGGAAAATACAAAGACGAGAAAAAAATTAAAATCTATTAATTTGTTTCAAAAAAGAAATAGTTGCGTCAATTTTCTCTTTTGGATTCGTTGACAAATCTAAGATCCAAGAGAAAGAAAGAGCTCCGATTCCAAGTTTTTCTCTTAAAGAATTTCTTGCTTGATCATAACGAGGACACGATAGCATTATGTGATCCATGGTTTCTCTTTCTCCACAAGATCATTTATCCGTTGAAGAAAGTCTGAATTTATGTAATTTAGCATTTGTCGGAAAAGATCTAGTTCTAACTCTAGCTAGCCACACTTCTTCAAGGCGAGAATTGGTATAATTGCGGTGAACTTTCGTGATAGAAGACATATGCGAAAAGTTAGACGCGTATTTACTATTATTCCATTCGTTGTTATTATAACTGGTAAAAATGTTTCTTATATTATGGATAAGGTCTTCAGGTGAAATCGAGTGCAGAATATAACTTTTATTAATGGCCGATTTTGCAAGAGCATCTACTTTTTCGTTCCCAGCAATTCCAGAATGACCTGGAATCCAAACTAATTGAATAGATTCGCAAATCTTAGTTGCATTTCCTAAAGCTGATCCGATGTGTTGAATGATGGTTGGGGAAGAGGTTGAGAGAGTATTCAAACTACTTAGACAGGATAAAGAGTCTGATAATATGACATAGTTAGAGGAGAAATACAGAATTTAGTCACCGCCAGATATAAAGCCAAAGCCTCTGCTGTAAAAAAATGGAATTAGAGTTATTGATTTGCCCGGAAACAAAGGAGTTATTTCTGCTGTTATAAACAGCGATTCCAAGTTTATTTTCTATTTTAGATGCATCAGTAAATAATAATATGTGATTGGACCATTCAGAAGTACTATGCAGTTCAAAGAGGTCATTGATAGTATTTGTGGGAAGATTTTTAGACTGAAAAGTATATTTTCTAAGAACTATTTTTAAATTAATATTAACAGATGTCGATTTTGCAGGAACTCTTAAAATATGTGATTCTTGAATTCCATTTTCTTCAAGCCATTTTTTTATTCGCAAAGATAGAGGAAGAGCGCCAGAGATATGGCTGTAACGCATTGATTCCCATAATTTACCACATGGAGATCTAGTACAAAGTGCAAGGTTTCTAATGTACATCCTTGTAGAGAGAAAGTTTTGTCTTACAAAAAGAGGTACGACCCCTGCTTCTTTCAGAAGAAGTGGAATAGGTGTCCAGCGAGGAAGACCTGTAGCAATTCTAAGAGCTGAGTGATATATCGGATCCAAGATTTTTCGGTCTGATAAGCTAGCTGATGTAAATACATGACATCCATAATCGAGGCTACTTGTAATGAAGGATTGAACAATTTGAAGTAAATGATTAGTTTTTGCTCCCCATCTATTTCCTGAAATAGCTTTTAAAACATTAATTTTCTTCTGGATGGATTTTTTTTTCATTTGAAAGTTATATTTGAAAGTTAAATTATTAGTAAAATAGAGGCCCAGAATTTTTATGTGCTTAGACCAAGAGATAGGTAATTGGTTTATTGTTAGTACAAAATTTACAGGAGATTTTTTGGAAGAGAAATCAATGACTGAACATTTTGAGGAATCAATTTTTAGTTTCCATTCTTCACACCATTGTTCAAGTTTTATGATTGCAGTCTGCATTTTTTGCTGTAGTAATTTTTGTGATGAATGAGCAGCCAAAGGATTATGTCATAATCATAAATAAAACATTTAATGTCGGGAGAGAGAACTTCGTAAATATCTGACATATAAATCATGAAAAGAAAGGGAGAAAGAACACTGCCTTGAGGGACACCTCTATTAGAGAAAGTGGGTTGAGAAAAAGTTCCAGGCCATTTCACTTTATAACTTCTATCCGATAAAGAATCCAATATCCAATGAGCAGCATTTCCTCTGATATCAAATTGGAGGAGCTTATAAATAAGGCCGTCTGGCCACACTGAATCGTAAGCTTGAGATATGTCTACAGTTGCGCATATGACATATTTTCTCTGTGAACGTAAAGCAATAATATGATGATGAAGCATAGAAAGAACACTGTCGCAACCTCTATAAGGCATAAATCCATGATGATTTGGATGAAAATATTTGGAAAGGGAAATATGATTTATTAGACGATTTAAAATCATGCGTTCCATGACCTTACATAGAACACTTGTAAGAGAAATTGGGCGATAAGAATTTACTGAAGTAGTATCTTTCCAGGTTTTATTATAGGAATTATGATGAATTTTTTCCAAGACGGGGGAACAATACCGCTTAACCAAGAGGTATTTATGAGTGACAAAAGGGATCGTAAAGCTATGTTTGATAGACCCTTCAAAATTTTAGCTGATATTAAATCAGGACCAGCTGAAGTATTTTTGCATTTAGAAATCGCCATTTGGAGCTCAGAAAGGAGAATGCAGAGTTATATTCTAAATCAAAATTTGAACTTAAATCGAGAGGTAGTACTTCAGTTTCAGTTTGACGAGAATAAAATTTGGCAAATAAGTTAGCCTGAACAACAGGATCCGAAATAATTGAAGTTTCTGCCAGAAATTAATAGATGAGTTGGTGAGTCAGTAGATCTATTTTTAAGTCTTTTGAGAATAGAATAAATGTCTTTAGATATACCAGCGTTTGTTATAGTTTTATCCCAGAAATTTCTGGAAAGGGTTAGAAGAAGCTGATGAAGTTTTGCAGAAATTCGTTTGTACTGTATCCACAGAGTCTGATTAAGAGAACTTTTCGCTTTCCTCCAAAGTTTTCTTTTTGACCCAAAAGATAACAACATTCCGATGTCCACCACGGAGGATATGATTTTGACGGAAAGATTTGCTTTTTCCTAAATTTATCAAGATAGTCTTTGCATAAAATTTGAAAATGATCTACAGAAACTAGTCCGTTATTAGCAATTTGGGTGTTCATTGAATTGAAGAAGCCAGTCCATAAAATTCTGTTGCGGGAAATACCTTTTGAATAATCGTTGTTGTAGATTTTGACACTTGTTTGAACAGGGACATGATCACTACCATAACTATCTGAACTGACTGAGAAAGTACAAAAAAGGAAAAAATATCAGGAGATACAAAGTTATAATCGATAAGGGATGGTCTATGGTGGAGTCCGAAATGAGTAGGCTGAGAGGTATTTAAAAGACAAATGTTGCTATCCAGTATCCAATCGAGGAATTCTGAAGATTCGGTAGAGTTTGAATAACTGCCAAGCGCCGAACTTCGTATATTAAAGTCTCCAATTATTATGAAAGGAGGAGGAATATTTGATAAGATGCTATGGAACAAAGAACTTGAAAATTTACCGTGTGGGACATACACATTTATTAAAGTAAGAGATGATTTGGATATAGTAATTTTTATAGCTAATATTTCTGTATCGTTATCTTCTGAGCGGGATATATTTAAAACTTGCACCGGTAGAAATTTATCAACAGCAAACAGAAGTCCTCAACCACGGCCATCTTGCCTATCTAATCTAATTATTGTTTTATTATAAATTTGAAATAAGTCGGAATTTTTAAGAAACGTTTCTTGAATTGCTAGGACATCGGAAGATTGAAAGTATGGAAGTTTTATATACGGACGCTTAGATAGAACACTTCTTGCATTCCAAGAAATTAAATTGAACATAAAATAAAACGAAAAACCTGAACAGTCACTAAAAATCAAACAAAAAGGTGCGCTCGTAGTAAAAGAATATTATTAAAAAAATTATGAATGTTTTTACGCCTTCTTCCTGGCTCAATTCTTTCTTCAATGTTAGGTTCTGCGTATGTAATATTTGGTTGATTAGACTTCATAATAGGTTGCTCGGGAGATATTATTTGCTGATTCACTGAATTTTGGACTTATCTTTCTAGACTGGATAGATCTTGCACGACTCTTTCTTGGAGGAGATCTAGAAACTGATCTAGCTGGATTCGAACATGTTCGCATACATTCTTTCATGAATGAGAACATTTGTTGGACCATTTGATCTTTGTCTAGCCTGTATCGCAAGTAATTTTGTTTTCAAAAATAGAAGCCATCTCTGTCACTGCTTTTTAACAATATCAGTTATTTCATTTTGGTTTGGCACGAAAGGAAGATGACTTTTGGTTACACTGGAGTAACTGGTTTTTAAAGATTTATTATAACGTCTTCTCGCCTCAATAAATAAAAGGTGGTTCATGCTTTTAAAATGTAAGAATTTTTTTTCTTCAAGCCTCGTAGGGCAGGAAATGTCATTAGCTGCATGATTTCCCTGACAGTTTATACATTTAGGTGTTTCATTGCCACAGGGAGAGTCTTTATGGAATGTTCCACAGTTTTTACATAGGAAGACTTCTTGTTTACATTTTTTCGTAGGGTGAGTGTATTTATAGCATTTTCCGCATTGGCGAACGTTATCAATAAAAGGAGAAATTGGGATGATGGAATAGAATAAGTTAATAGTTTGAGGTAGATGATGACCAATGACGCTCACTAAAATATTTTCACTCAGTTCTTCTGAATTCTTTTTAGTAAATCTTTGTAAGATTAATATCGTTAAAGCCAATTTGTGCAATTTCTTCAGCAACAAGGTATAAAGGTAAATCTACATTTATTTCTTTTATAAGAAATCTTGAAGAAATGTATTCAGGTTGAAAACTGGAGTTAACAGGTACACAAAGAATAATGTTTATCTTGCTTATCTCTACAGCAGTATCTGGGCAATTAGTTTCGAATAGAAGCTACCTTTGACGGGTGTGCTGAATTTGTATTATTTTCTTGTGATTCTTTACAAGTTGAATTATTTCTTACTTTAAATTGTAAGGTTTCCTTGGAATAGATGCTTTAACATCAGTGGGACACAGGAAAATGAAGAACTTAATAATACCTTTTTCCGCAGCTAACTGGGTTAGTTGTGGAATAGAATCTTCGAAAGTCAATAATCTTGACGTGTTTATTTTTGGAACGTGCAAATCGTAACTGTGTAAATCATTTCAGTCTCTCCTTCAGTCATTTTAAATCCATAATAATGAGAAAGGAAAAAAAAAAAGAAAAAAAAAAAAAGAAAAAAATTATTAATAAAATTTAAATAGTAAAAATTAAAGAACAAAAATACTCAATCTTAGTCAATCAAACACTAAGCCAAAGTCAGACGATAATTTCAACACGAAAAAGGAGAAAAGGTGTCAAAGAAAAACATTAAATAATGAATAAATAATCAGAGTTCAAAATTTACGTATTTCGCAATTTAGAACAATCCGCCATTCCCTCCTGGATTCATTTCTAGTCACTTTTAAACAATGGCAAATGGATGTTACACTTCTTCATTCTGCATACACGTTTGTCAAATCGTTGCCTAGTAGTTTTAGAGAATTTTTGCTTTTTGACACTTGAATACTGATTATTATTCATGTAAAGTTTATTTCGAGAATAATTAAAACATAGGGAATAATTTAAAGCCTCACTACAGTTTCCAATTAATAGGTCATTAATACTCTAAGATATCAAAGTATTTATTTAAAAACTCTCCACAATCAAGTATTAAGTAGAATATTCTTCATAATGGAAAGTCTCAAAATTTATCCCAACCACTGCTGAAATAAAAAGAGAATTCTATTTTGGCATTTTCATATATGTCCTTCTGATGCATGGATATGAACAACGAATATGTGTTAGCTTTCTCTAACTGATATACGTATTTCGAACAATATTATTATTCAATCTAATTGCTTAGAAATATATATTGACCTAATACTACAGTATCTTGAAAATAAAATAAAGATACTAGATTAATACATTATTCTAATCATTTTTAGACAGTTTTATTGTTTTTAGGACTTTTTTTCAAAATCTCAGAAAACATTTGATTCAGGTATTCAACCTGAATCAAATAAATGTTTTGATTGATGATGAATTTGTTTCCTGAATTTTATACCTTTTTTCTGTTTCTCTCAGGGTTACAGACTTAAATACTTGTTAAAGGCTTTGTTTTGTGCTGTTTTAGTAATAATAATATTAATGAGTGGTATTTCTACTCCACGGAACTGTTAGAGAGATTGAAACAGTTCCCCAAAGTCGTTATTTCCAGTAAACCTAGTGTAATTTATTTTGCCATTAATTTATTTTTCCTTTTTCATGTGTCGTTAAATTAATTTGTTGGCATTATCTTCATATGATTTGAAATTCCTGTTAAAGTGAAAGTAGAAGTTTTGGCTTTTATTTTCAAGAAGTTTTACTTTCAAGTTAGTAGAAGATTTACCGTAAATCTGCGCTGATCGGAAAATACAAGTTACTTTTCTAGTAAAGTATGGAATTATAGTACAGTAAATTTACGAATAATATTCCTGAATTAATAGGCAAATAAATAATTAATCCTTCCATTTTATTTATTTTCTAATGGTTTTGAATTTCTGATTCATTTTGTATTATAAATTTATTTCGATAGTAGTCTCAAGATTTAAATGCTTAACATTGAATCTACACTATCTCTTTTTCATACCTGTTACTTATAAACATTAATTATTGCTTCATAAGTGTCTTTTGTATTTATTTGACAATTTTTATCTGGATAATAAATATCGTAAATATTTTATCAGGTTTAAATATTCACAAAGTAAATAAATTATTATCTTAATTCTTAATGAGAAGTTACTACCTATAGTTCATTATTATTGAAAAACGTTGTGATGAATTAATTTTATGATTTCACAGTTGCTGATCAAATTATTTTGTGATTCTAACCGAAATGATTGATTTAACTCTTGAGTTTTTGTTTTGGTTTTATATATATTTAAGTACTTAATGTTTTGTTGTCAATATTTAGATGTTTTTTTTTTAACACAATAAAGTTCAAATGAGGGAATAAATTTATCTGAAATAATTTTTATAAATTTTACATATAGTGATTGCAAAAAGTGTTCATACACTTATAAATTTTCCTTGGAGTTGTGTTATATGTATTAGTAAATGTTAATATTCTATATTAGTATTTATTTAATAACATTTATTAATTTTTCTTGACAAAATTGTATTAGATATTTTTTTTTATCAAATGTTAACTTTATTTTTTTTATTAAAGTTATACATATAAATAATTTACTTTTAAGAAATGTGGTAAGTATTAATATAATGAGTAAATAAGGTAGTATTTCAGATAATGAGTGATTGGCCTGTTATTTTTAGCATTTACTCTAACTTCCATGTATCTGTATGTAAATTTTTTCAGTTTTTTCCCAGTTTCAGTGTGCCTCTGTTCTTTTTTGCTTTATTATTTTTGTTTTAACTTCATATTTTCAAATTCCAATCTATACCTGTCTCCAAATAGGTTTAAATACAGTGATTAAGATGTTACTTTTAAAATATTGGGACTATTGTAGACTTACAATAATGAAACTTACATAGTGTCGTAATTTTGATATGAGATCATTTTGAATGCACAAATTTTGAGCTTAAAAAATATTTAAATAAAAACATGATTTGTTATATCATAAATGTTGAATTGCCTATTGATGCAAACATGTACTATCATATAAGGGCAGATGCAATACCATATTTTATTGTTCCCTTTGAAGTCTTTATTTTCCTTTTTTTATGCTATGAATACTAATTTAAGCCAAGAATATTTATTCTCTTTTACTAACAAAAACAAAAAAGGAAGTTTCCTTATATGTGGAAAAAAAAAAAAAAACATAATATATAAGGCTGTCAAAAATTTATTTCCTTTTGCTCTCTACATGCTTATTAAGTTTATTTATGTAATAAATATATTTTTAATGATTTAAATTAGAATTCTATTCTTATATTTGCTATTATTAATTAGTATATAATTAAATAATATGTTAATAAAAGAAATATTGGCACAGGTGCTGTATAATCCACATTTCCAAATTCTGAATTTTTTTGGCAATGAAGAAATGTTGCCAAGATGACCTATTGTGATATGCAGGATGATGTAAATACTAGAGTTACCAAAATAAAATTTACTACGTAATTTTTATCTGTCAACAACTTTTATAACATAATAAAAACCAGGTTGTCAGACACATGAGAAAATCCTCCAAAATATCACACTAAACTTAGAATTCGGCATCCTGGATTATACAGCAGCTGTGCCAAAATATTGATATCAGTCACAGTCAGGCAATTTTTTATGTTCTTCCCAAAATGTAATCCTAAATAAATAACATTGGTTGAAAAATTTGCTTAAGCAATGTATGTAACATATAAGAGTTAGAAAATCATTCAATATTTTTGTCATTATGAATAATTTTATAAATATTATTACTATAAAAAAATTCTCATTTTATCTTTAGGTTATAATAACAAAATAAGTGAATTTTATTCAGCAAAGTAAATATTTAATATAGTTTTCTAAGATTTCCTGTAATTATAAAGTTACACAAAATTGTAAAATCTCTTTCTAAGTCGAAGTGAAAGATTTTTATGCTTTTGGGTGTAATGTTACCTATAAGTTTCAAATATGCATTATACTACTTTAGTAAGAGAATTATCCGACAATTCTTTATCAGAGAGGGAAACAAAAATATCTTTTTAACATAGAAAAAATTTCTCTCCAAACCAACATTTTGTCACTTTTTATATTGTGTGATTTTTTATATAAAATATATTTTATCTAGAGTAATATGATCTAAATTAAGATTCGTATATATATATCTATATATATATATCAAAAATGTTACTTAAAAACTTGCATTTGGTAATTTAGACAAGTTATTTATAATACTTAATTGTGAATTAAAAGATATTCTCCATATGTATTTTTTTCATCTTTAGTTCAATAACACAAGATGGGTGACAGAGAATTTAGAAATCCTTTTCAAGATTATGATGATAATTTGAAAGTCTATGATTTTGAACAAGAAAAGGTGAATAGATTATTTGTTATGAAAAATTATTATTGAAGTCATTCTTAAATTATAATAAAACAAAATGTTATTATTGTTTTTTTTTCACAAATATCTTGGTTTATGCTTTCAAATTTTAAGAAACTATTGAAAGGGATATTAAGCTCTGTTTTAAAGCATGTATTTTGTTATATTTTTAATTATACATAGTACTTTAAATAATTGCATTTAAAATTTGGTTTCATATTATGATCATTTGTTTTGTCAATTCTGTTTTGAAAAATAATTTTTGTATATTTTTATTTACATTCAGAATTTTACTCTTGCTTTTTATTTTCTCCTCTTATTTAAACATCATTATTTTAAAATAATTAAAAGTAACAGTGTGATCTAAATCCTAAGATGAATATTGAAATGTTTCATATGAATTAAAGAATTATAAAATTACATTATTAATTTTTCTTGTAACCTATTCATTATTATTCTGCTTCTTATTTTTTTAATGTTCTTATTTTTAGCTGCTTTATATTTATAAAAATGTAGATACTGATAATTTAATTTTGAGTGATGTATCTTTACACCTTAAATTTCTTTTTAAGTGAAAGGTGTTGATTCCATCATTATATCCATAAATATAGATTTCTCACATGAATGATATACAGCTGGTTCCTTTTCTGTATTTACTCTGGGAGATATGAATAAAATCAACCAGACACATGATTCATACCCAATTATAATGAAGTGAAAACACTAATCAAATGCTTCAAGGGTTACCAGCACACAAAACAAATATTATGCATGTTTACAATAATGTTACATCATAAAATGCTAGTTACGTCATACAAATACAAGAAAACATTTTGGCGTTTTAAACCAATTTGGCATATTTTATCTTTGTGCAGGCTTCTAGTATTTATCCCAGTTATAGAAGTGTTCCATTTGCACACATAGACACAAACAAAATAGTCTTAATATTTGAACAGTAATTAATACTAATAAAAATAAGAGATAATAAATAAGAGATAAATATTATAATTAGTATAAAATAAATTACATCCAACACAGAATCCTATAATTTTGCTCTTATATTATGATAATAATCACATATTTTTCTTAAATATCTGTGGTCTATGTTATGTTTTGAGATTAAGATCACCAATGTGTTGATAAATATATAAAAAGTAAAAATTTTATTTGTTCATTGATCAATCATTTTTAATATTTTACAGTGTAACCTTAATTTTTTAAGCTTAGTAGTAAAATGTTTTTATTAAGTTATTAGAGAGATTGAAGAGTTATTTCTGATCCATTAATGTCATTAATTTTAGTTGATTGATGAAATTGAAGGTCCCCTGAAAGAAAATGTATTTGTTTTACTTCAGACCCTTGAAAAACACCTTGCCTCTGAATCAGATTCATCAGACATTAGTGTTTATACTGGAACTTCAGGTAGTAAATCTAATTATTAGTGTTGTAATTTTTTTGCTTCCTAAAAATGCAATTTGATAAATTTAATACCAGTTTTTAATGTATGAAAATTCTTAAGTACTTTTCATTTCACTCACTTTAATATGAAACATTTTCCTCAAATATTACTAATTATGTAATTGGATGTATGTTGATAACAAAAACAAAATTTTGGAAAACTTATGACCTTACTATAAGCAAACTGAACCTAAAATTTCTATTTGAATTTGAATCTTAATAATATTTATAAAATGTTAAGTATTTAATTTAAAACATTTCAAACTAATAAAAATTAGAAGGGTATGAGAAAGGATTATTTGCTGTTTGATCTATTTTGAAAGCTGTAAAAAAATGTGTTGAATATTAACCAAATTCCAGTGATCATGTTTTTCATCGAATTGAACTGAATGATGCTCCAACTTAAAGAAACATGTATATTCTACTTTTATTGTAAGTAGAATTTACAAATACCTATATTAATTTAAAATGATGCTATTCAATTTAAATACCAGTTCTTTCACCATAAGTAAAAAATATGATATGATTCTTAGAAATTCAGAGTAGAGAGTTAGCACACTAAACTCCAGACTTTCTGGGAAATTTAGTGGCATAACTATCGTAGATAATTCATTTGATCAATTTAAAGACTCAATAATCAACTTTTGAACTCTTATCGTTTTGAAAAATTGTAAAATTCAATACTTAGATGTTTGTTCAAAATTTGTTTTTTAAATAAACAAGTTTTTTTTTGTAACATTTTCTTTTATTAGGGATTGAAATATTTTTAGATTGGATTTAGTCTTTGTAGATAATAAGGAGTTTACTATGTAAAACATTCATCAGATAGTATCTATGTTGATTGAGCCACAAATACAAAATATTAGAATTTAATTCTCATAAATGTAGAAATATATTGTTTCAACAAATTAGAAACAAATATTAACCAAAAATTGCTACCTACTTATAAATATTTGAGAAAAGTTTATACTTTTTTGAATAAATTGGATTTTCTGTTTTAAAGTAATAAATGAATGGAGTAAACAAAAAGCATTTGTTTAAATCAGTATTACTTCATTTAGATAATTTTATTTCCAAGCAGTATTAATATGTTTCAAAAATATTTTATGAAAAATTACATCTTTTATATCTGAAAATTTAAATTTCTTTATTGTGCCCAAATTTCTGTATATTTTACTTAAGATTCCTTAATTTTCTTAAAATTTCATCTCTGAGTGCTGCACACCTCAAAATGATGTTCTGGAGGAGGGGGGAACATTGCAAATTATTAATATGGTATTATCTTGCTTAAATATGTTGCATTGAATTATGTATTGTAATTTCTGCAAAAAGTTCAGTTGTCCTCTAAATGAAATAATGTGTATGGGAGGAATCAGATCAAGTTTGGAGAAGTCTTCTGCATAGTCCCTGCTTCTCAACTACAAAAAATCCCACCCAAATAACATCAGGTTATCAGATACATTTGCTTGAGCTGCCAAAAAGATGTATCTGATAACCTGATAGACTTAAGTTAGTAATATTTTAATTTAAACTAGTATTTTAAATCTTTTTAATTTGAATAATGAAGAATTAAGATTTGAAGATTTCTCATGTCATACAGTTTGATGTAATTCTTCTTATTCAAAGTAAAGTATTATATTTTATTCATCTAATTTAATATTCTACTGCTATTTTCATCATAACATACTATGAGTATTATGTATATGGATTTGTTTTAGTGAGGAAATTTGTAAAGTTTAAGTAAATTTTCAACATTTTTTATTCATGAATTTTTCATCATTTTTTAAAAATTCCTATGCTGTTTATCAACATATGGTTCAAGATTTAATGAGTGATTTACTTGCTATTTAACTTAGTCTGCTGACTGTTTATGAACAATTTCTTGGAAACTAAAAAAAAAAAAAAAAATTGAAGCTACTTTTTTATTTGCTGTTCTTACATTGATGGAGAAACATACTGATACAGGGTTTTTTCTGAAAATTACAATTAAATTTGTGTATGATTATACTTATTTTCTGTTTCACTTAATTTACTTGCTTGAAATATTATTAATGGATTATCAGTGAAAATATTAATTATGCATTTATTAAAAATATATTAAATATATTATTTGCATTTTAAAAGAACTGTGAAAAGATATGTTATTTTTGTTGTTATAACAAAGGATTTTATTTAATTCTTATTGATGTTTTTTATAACAGCAATATAAATTAGCATTTTTAAGATTTAAAAATTACATTTTATTAGAATTTATTTTAAAATAAGCTATTTATACATTTTAAATAAGCAACTTTCAGTAAATGTTAAAAACATTTTATGTAATGATATGATTTGTGAATTAGCAGTGGGTTTAATCATTTAAAGCAGGAATGTATGTGTATATAAAATTAATTCCATAGACATTTATTATTTTTGAATTATTACTTTTAAGTTCTTGTTTCTTCAAATGTAGGCATTGCTTTATTATATATGCGTTTCATGGACATTAAAATTTGTCAAGGGCAGAAAGACTTTCTAAAAGATGCCTTTTCATATGTCGAACCTTTCATTCCTTATTTGAGAAAGAAACACTTTGCTTTTTTGCATGGCGTACCAGGACCTTTGGCTATTGCTTCTGCCTTGTTCCAGCGTAAAGGATTGCCAAAAGAAAGTGCTGATTTGGCTAGAAGGTTTGTATGTTAAAGAAGGTACATATAGAAATGATTGAAATATGTATTTTTAACTCAGATATGTGTGAAAGTATTTTTTATTAATTTCTCACAAAAAAAGTATCTACTTGATTTATTTCAGATAATTCATTCCATACTTTTTACCATAAGATACCTTTGCTTTTGCATTGTTGAAACAACAATGAATGGTGTTTATATATATATAGAAAGTGAAAAACACCAACTAGACTGTTGGAGTAATTTTAATTGAACACTACTTTCAATTCTGAAACACTGATTATTTTCTTGCAGATTATATTTTGTTCCTTAAATCTTCAATGTTTGATGATAATATGAATAATGGTATTTAATAGGCTATAGAATACACTTAATATATTGGGCATTGTGCTTTTTTATGTAAAGCTTTAATAACAAGACAGCTAAAAAAATTACATTCTGTGATCACCAATAGCTTCTTGCTGTTTACTCATGAGAATATTTTTTCTGCTTCATATTTAAATTGAAATATTTAAAACTAATATTTAACTCAATGAATTTTCCATCATATTTTCCAAAATTATGTTACTTAAATTTTTTTTGATAAGTGAAATTTTGTATTTTGGTATTTTATTTTTTTTTTTAAATGCTTATTCTTTTATTAATAATTTAGAAGTACTGCATCCTAATTTCTCAATATCTACTTCATTTTCTTTTTAAATTGTAGAAAAGGTTATTCATTATTTCATTTCCACTTTTTGCTTGTTTATTTGTTGAGCTGAGTACAGTAGAGTTTTCTGAATTATCATCTTAACAATATCTGAAGACAGTTCACTGAATAATTTTCTTAAAGGGCCATTTATTACTAGTTTCCATTTCATTTTACTATTGTTTTCACTTCATTACCTTATACATCTTTGACTATTATATAGTATCAAAATGTTATAATAGTATCCATTATTTTTAATTTTTTGAATAATTCAGGTTTTCAAGTAAGCTAAAAGTGAGTTGTCTGAATGATAAAGCTTTTAATATGATATGAATTCCTTCAAAAAATATTTTTGGTCTCTAATGTTTACATTTCATTTATTTTATTCAATATCCACTGATCATTCACTCATCTTTTTTAATTTTCACATACAAGTAAAAACACTAACCTTATTGTTACAGTTAACTTTTTTATAATTTTAAATTTCTCTTTATAACTACTTTTATATCAGTGAACATATTTTTAGTGCATACTTATCTTTAATATTAAGAAATAAAATGTTAGAATAAGATAGATTAGAACCATTATTTAAGTATAAAAGTAAAAAGAAAAGGAATTTATTAAAATTTTTTGTTTTGGTTCTTTTGTTTTGTTGTGTGTAGCATTATTTGATGTCTAGTACATTTTTGTGACATGAAAAATTGTCGGTAAAATTTAATTTTGCTAATTCTCTGTGTATTTGATTTAGGATGATATGAGATCTGTAATACTCTTATCTAATATTCTTTTATAAATGTCTTACCTTTTTGAATTTATGAAAATTTTACTAGGAGTTGAATGATAATCAAAATTTATAGTAATTGATGCTTTAAGTTTAAAATTCATTTTTTTGGGATTTTTGGACTTAATGCAACTTTAATTTGCACTTGAATCTCTTCAAGAGCAATATTTAAAAATAGAATATGGATGCATTGCTTTGTGCTGTTTCTTATGTTCACATAGGAATTTAGTAATTTTTTTTAAGATTCTTCAAATTAGTAATTATATTTTTATGCGGTAAAATTCTCTTGTATATATTCTATGAATAGCATAAAAAATTTGTGGTTTTATGGCATCAACAGATGTACTTTCATTCCTTGATTTGCTAGATGTTGATTCATAGTAATTGTGCCACATTAGCTTCAGTGATATGAATTTATTTGCAACAAAAATAACTGCCATTTTCTCATAAATATTTTTAATTTCTATATTCTTTTTTATTTAGTTACTTTATATGTAATGAAAAATGAGTCTCAGATACTTTTGAAAATAAGCAATAGATTGTTTCAAAGTTTGTTTTGAAATTTTATGTATTCTAAAATTAATGAAAGCAGAATTATCACTTAAAATTGGCTCTGTTTAATAAACCATTAGCCACTGCTGATATTTCAATGGATATATTGAACTTGGTAATATAAACCTAAGTTTAATATATCCATGGAAATTCATAAATAGTCATTGATTGATATTCAGATAAATGAAGTAATTTTTTTTTCTAATTGGTCATTTTTTAACTTATTATATAATATTATTTCATTGAATGTCACTTAAATCACTTGAAAGTTCAAATTAAAAATTTGAAAAGACTTAAAAATTAGTAAATAAGGAACATTGATCAAAAATCTGATATAACAATTCTTTTTAATAACTTACAATATATTTTTCATGTCTAAATTGATAGTTTCTAAATATTTTGTATTGAGACAGTAATGTTTTTTTTTATTTTTACCTTTGAAAATAATTAAAATTTGATTGAATTTCAATGAAAATAATGGTTTTTCAAAAAAACTACTATTATTTTTTAAAATATTTTCTTTTTGTGTTTGTTAGGCTAGAAAATTTGGAGCGAGATGTATGTTCATCAGATTGTCCAGATGAGCTTTTGTATGGTCGAGTTGGTTTTCTTTATGCTCTTCTTTTTCTCAATAAGCATCTTCCTGGGCCTGATGAATTTAGAGATAATGTTATAAAAGAGGTATTTTTCACCGTTTCTTTCTTTTTATCAGTTATATTATTTTCTTATGTGTTTTAAAGTATGTAACTCTCATCAGATAATCATTTCTTTATCACTAAATTTTTTTCCTTTTTATTCATAAAAAATAATTAACAGTGATATTAAAATATTTAATGTTACAAATGTTTAGTATATTTGAATTTTGTTATAGTTATTTGTTTAATAAATGTGTTAAATTATATATAGATAGAAAATTAATTTTATGTGTATTGGATAAAAAGCTCATAAGTAAAAGAAAATTAAAATAAAATGCCTCTCTCCCAGAATTGAACTATACAGATATAATTTTTGTTATTATCTCCACTGTAATAGTGTTTTTTCAAATTTTTTTGTCTTTATACAAATCAAATACAATGTATATTTTTTATTATATTGAAGAAACATTTTTTAATGTTGCAAATTTAAAAAAAATTCTTTTTTATTATTCTGAATTTAAGTGTATAAAAATTTCTGTAATGATAAGATATTTGTTTTGCAAGATTATATTCTTAAATGGTATTTACATTTTCTAACATAAACTATGTATTTTTCTCTCAAGAAATGTGCTACATAAAATTCTAATCCAATTATGAGAATTTTTTATGCGATTTAACAATGTTTGTTATTATATCTGTGTTTTAGAAAACTTCTGTGGGACTTATAAAATTTGATGAAAATGTGCGATCATCATTTTAAAAATTTTAAAATTCAAAGATAAAATTTGTTTTGTGAAACTATGTTTTTTTTAAATTTTATATAGGTATTAAGTACTATTTTCGAATCAGGTGAAAGGCTGGCTCAGAAATTTAAATATTCTGATAAAGCTCCATTATTTTTTGAATGGCATGGAAAACCATATATTGGAGCAGCTCATGGAATGGCTGGAATTTTATACATGCTTTTACAGGTACATATACACATTTACAAGTTTTACAAGGGTATATTTTTTGTTTGATCAAGTTTTTTACTTATTTCTCTTTGAAGTGTTATTCTCAGATATTTTTTGCCATCTTATTTACGATGAAAAACTAAGGCTTTATTTATATATATTAGGAAAAGTGTGTAAATATTTTAACAAAGTAATGTTTAATAGAAACTGTTTTATTAAAAAAGTGTAGAATTAATTTTAGTTTTTATTTAAAAGAAATATTATATTAAAATTTTTATTTAAATTTAAAATTTGTAAAATATTTTTAGTGTATTTCATTCAAGGGTGTTTATTTGGTAAATGAATAATATAGTCTTATTAACTATATTACTATTATTATATTTTTTGTTATATTCAAAGTGTATATAAATGTTTTTATCTGAGTAAGTTAAATTAATTCAAGAAATAATTAGATCAAATAGCATTTAGTTTAAGTTAAAGAAATTACCTTTCAGAAGTATAAGATATTTAACTTAGCTTACTATTATGGTTTAAAAAAAATTCCTTTTCAACACATGCTCAAATGAGTTGATTTTCTCAATGCTCAATTCATATATGTTCAGTTTTAAATATAATGTAATATTTGCAAAATTTAAAAAAATATGTGGATTTGGGATCTAGGTGCTGGTTACTTAATTCTTGTATCACCAAATTCTTAAGTCTGTAATTTAAGCCTCTATATCAGGAATAAATAAAATCTAATGTTGAAGACAAATGTAAATTATTTGTGTGTATGTATGATGTGAAAAAACATTGAGCTGGAAGTTGAATGAAGTATAATTTCAAAGTATATCACTATTTAAGATTTAAATTGAAACTTTAATTCATATAGTTCTTGATGGTTAGTTAATTTCTTGTTAAATACTTGAGAAAGTTCTAATTCCACCCCTCTAAAAACAAACATTTATTTTAACAGAAAATAAGTGTTTATTGTAATATAAAGAAAGTGTGTTAATTTAAAGTGTTTTTATTTTTATATATATTTATTTAAATTGTTTATATTTTGCCAGGCAAAAGAATATTTAACAGAGCATCAATTGAACCAACTGGTGAGGCCAACAATTGACTTTATCTTAAGCCTACAATTCCCTTCTGGAAATTTTCCTTCTTCACTTGGTAATACTAGTGATAAACTTGTACAGTGGTGCCATGGTGCTCCAGGAGTTGTTCATCTTCTATGCCTTGCATATCAAGTAAATATTTTCTGTTAAAAGGAGTAAAATTGAACTCTCAAGATGTGAAATATTAAATATAATATTATCATATAAGTGGCTAATAGTATTTATTAAAACACCCATGATTTTTTGAAATTTGATATGCTTGATGACTCTCAAGATGTGAAATATTAAATATAATATTATCATATAAGTGGCTAATAGTATTTATTAAAACACCCATGATTTTTTGAAATTTGATATGCTTGATGCGATAATAAGATTTCCATTTTAAGTTTTCAGTTAACACTATATCTATTACGGTTTAGTTTTTGTAGATTTTTGTTAAATTGTTAAAATCAACATAATGGCTTTTCAAGTCAAATATGTCTTAAATGCAAATTTGAATATTATTTATATGATAGTATTTCCTAATATAAACCCCCTTATGGGGCTCACCTTCTCCAGGTGAATGTGTGTCCTATTTTCCCAGGGTACCCAGGGATTTTCATATTCTTTCTGTTCATTTTCTTTTTTTCTAATGTTTATCTTATCATTGTCATCTTTTGACTGTAAATGAGGAAGTTCTCCATTAGTAACTATAGTTGCTCTGTTTCCTTCTTGTTTCTCATAAACTGTTAAAATTCCCATATGTTGGCTAAGCATGATAACCTTTTGGATGGATTCGCAAACTGTGAACTGTATGTATATCAATCAGTTGGTACCTAGCTACATCTGTGGCTAGATTCTTGGAATCAAGTTAAGGGATCACGTACTTGGGCTTGGTGCTAAGGATACTCGCTATTTCTGGGGGCTTAAGGTGTTGCATTATGGTAATTCTAAGGCTGGAAATGTTCAGAGTGTCATCTTTTGTAGGGATTTGTGGTGGGGAAATCCACCACATGGGGTCAAGCCTGAACCTTTATGAATGTCATTATTATGGGGTTATTAATTATTATGGGTTCTATCTTTCTTGAACACTGATCCTATGTGGGGAAAATATTCACAATCTGATCTTTAAACTAATGCTTGTACTTGAGAAAGTTCTAAATGCTGTAATTATTTTGGCTTACATACAACATTTTTTAAATCTTGTCCCATATAGATCATAGAAATGCAGTGAAGATAAAGTAGAATTTTACTTTCTTGGAAGTAAGAAATTAGTTAAGAACATCACAGCAAACATTGACATTTCCTACTCCTCTACTTTACAGACAGAATCTAAAATAAACAATTATCCAGTAAAGAAAAGTAGTTTACCAGTATCCACTCCAGTGTCAACTTTGTCACCTAAATCCACTACTATACCTTCAACTATCAATAGCACAATGGAATCTATTTCAGTTTCTAATAAATCTAAGACTGAAGATGCAAAAATGAAAAAACCAAAATCTTGTGAAAAAAGCTGCAAAAAAGAATAATTGATATATCCTCTTCTGAAACAGATGTGGAAATAGACTCATTCTCTACTTCTCAGACCGTTTCATAAGGTAGGAAAGAAAAACGCAAAAAACAATCAAATGAAATCTCTTTTGGATGACAACATTAATTTTATGTAATTGTCGTTGATCTTGTAGCTAAATTTGCCACATAAAAGACTTGATCCAAGAAGTACTTGCATTGCATTGCAAGAGACTTATTTGAAAGCTAGTGATAAATTAAAATTTAAATACTAATCTTGTTAGAAAAGACAATAAAAATCGATCCTACTGAGCTGCTGGAGATGTTGCAATCTTGGTTTCTTATGGTGTTCTCTTACCTGTAATCTCTCTATATCCAATTTTACAGGCAGTAGCAGAATCATGTCATCCAATTTAATAATCATTTGTACACTGTACTTGCCACCAAATGCTAGTATAGATGACAGAGACTTTGACAAACTAGTATAAGAACTACCTGATCATTTTTTCATTGTTAAGATTTTAGTGGTCATAGTACATTTGTAGGGCAATAAGAATGTAAATCTTTAAGGTTGAAAAATTTAGGAATTAAATCATACGCAGAATGTTTGATCTTCTTAATAATGGAGGAGAAACCTGCTTTCATAAATGCAGAACTTTCCACTCATTGGACCTTGCAATGTGCTCCTTATCTCTTTCTCTTTACATTAGTTTAAACAGTAGAGTTGACTTATATGATAGTGGCCCACTTCTTCTAGATCGTGTGACTGTCAATTGTAATCATATTCAACATCCACTTTACTGCTTGTTTCACACCTAACTAGACAGGTTTCATGTTATGAGCATTTACTTAAGATATGGTGGAAAAGAGAATCATAATGAAATAGTTAACTTGATTATTAAAACCATTACAGCTGCAAATGCTAATATTCTAAAATCAGAGCTAAGTTTCCCGAAAAATAATAAACCATGGTCAGGTGAGCATAGCTCTGATACGCATGACAACCAAAGAAAAGTCTGAAAGCATTTCAATCTCTAACCTTGACTAATAAAATAGCTTTCAAAAGAATCACATAAAGTATTACTTGTCATTATGCATGTAAGAGCTTTGGATTAAATTTGTATTGAATATAAATTCCTCTGTTTCAGCAAAAGGTATGTGGAATAGCGTTAGAGGAGCATGTGATAAATACCTTAAAAACGAATGCATAAATAGTTTCTTTTACAGCAAAATATATATGGAAGAGCATATGGTATATAATTCATGTTATGTTTATTTCATGTCATGCTAGAAATATCAATCTCATTGGAAGATAACTCCAGATAGCTATTAACAATATTGTTGAATGGTCAAATACAAATGGGTTTACCATTTTTTAACAAAAAATTGAGTATACACTTCTGCAAACAATATCTTCATTGTTATCCAGTATTGGTACTGAATAGTATCCTTATATCTGCTTTCAAGATCTATATAAATTTTTCTAAAAGAAATTTGATTAATATTTGACTTTCCTTCCATATATTGTCAGCATGTGGAAAAGGTGTTTTCAATCTTTAAATGTTTTGAGAATTCTATCCAATGCATTTTGGGGAGCAGACTGTTCATCTTTGCTTGATGTCTATTGAAGCATTACTCAATCTTTGATTAGGAAGTGTGGTCAGTATACGGATTTGCTTGACCCTCTTATTTGAAATCCCTTAATTATATTCATCATCAGATTTTAGGATTTTGATTAGCTTTCTGGACATTCCCTATTCCCAGTCTATATGTGGTGTCTTTTAAACCATCACTTGTGTAGAAAAGAGAATCTGTCTTATTATAATTTCAGATTTAGTCCTGTAACATCCTTTACACTAGAAATTACTAAATAGCAATAATAATCACAGTTTCAAATTTCATCTATCTTGTGTTCCTCATTGTGGAATATAAATAAAAAAACAAACCTACAATTGATTTTGATGATGTAGAGGCATACATTAATAATTTTTTTGATCATTTCCAAAAGAGACAAGAAGACAGTATATCTCACATTATCCCATTTGGAAATTTTAACAAGCCATAATTTGATAATTTGACTTTAAAATATTTTTTTCAATCTATGTTGACAATTTTACCAATCATGTGAACCAGTTTTTACAGTTTTTTCCCTCTAAATCATATGCTGTGTGCATTTCTTATTAAAAACCACATATTCAACTATAAACTCCACTCTTTTACCTTTTTTCTTTTTCGAAGCTGCAGCAATTTATTTATCACTTAAATATTACAAGAAATTTAAAATTCCATTTTATACGCATGTTCTATGATTCTTTACATCTTCTGATAATCTACTTATTAAAGAAATCAGAAACATTCATAGGCAATTGTACTCAAAAGCAGTGGGATTTTATTTTTATGGGTTTCATCTCGTGTTTTTATTAGTGGAAAGGAATTGGTAGACAGAGTTACAAAATCAGCTTCAGAATTCTTAACTTGACCAGTTTATATATGCTGAGGCAAAATCTGTCAATCTTTTGTGTTACTGTCTCTGGAATTGAAAATGGAACCAGGTAAACTGTAATAAGTTCTATAACATCAAACCAATTCTCTCACCATGGAGAGCGAAACTAATAGACATTGTGTGTTTTATAATGAGACTTCAGATTGGCTATACAGGTGCTTGACACTTAAATATTTACTCTTTAGAATCCACCCTTGCTCTTGTGTTGAAAAACTGACCATGAGACACATTTTGATTGAATGTACTGCTGTTAATGGATATTGAATGAAGTTGTTTAATTCAAGTAACGTTAATTTGGAATTTTATAGGGCTAAATTCCTTATTCAAATTTCTTCCTATAAATTAAAAAACATTGGAGTTTCTAATAATATTTAGCTGCATCATTCTTCTGGCTTTTATAAGTTGACTATTTTAATAACTTTATTCTTCCAAGTCATTCATGTTAACATTTTTAATTAGATCTTATCCAATGATTTACACAGGCAACTAATTATATCAAAGATTACTTGGTTTTTTATACAGCTAATGTTGGAAACTGTTTTTAAAACATGACAAGGTTTGAAATTCTGAAAGATTGCAATGCCATCCAATAGCCAAGAAGTTAAAATGCAATATATATTTCCCATATGTTGCTACTGAGAATTCTGACAGATTTGTCTCATCATTTAGGATTTTTTCTCACCATTAAGTATGATTTCTTAGATATTTGAGGAAAATTAACTATAACTGGAAACTTGAACTCAATGATTATGAATATTTTATTGATTTTTCATGTAAATCATTTATTGAATTTTAAATAATTTGTTTCTACCTAATGAATATAAAAAAAGAAAACTTTTAATACTAGTGTAAGCAAGATTTAAGTCTGTCTAATCTCTGTTAAATTTTTAGACAAATCTTAAGATTTAACAGAGATTGCTTATAAATATAGCAATTATTAAATTAAAATTCTTTTAATTTATGATATTTAAAGAAATTTAGATGATTTTTGTATCTGATTTAAATTAACTATAAAGTGGATATTTCATCTTGTCGTTTGTCTTTTTCATTTTGCTTTTTCTTTTCTATTGTCAACACGTGAATGGCCTGAATCAATTTAAAACACCTTCTCAAGCCAATATTTTGGTCTTTGTAAAAGAAATCATTTTATGAACAAAATGAACTTTGACACCATACTCAGACATTTGATGGTGAACTTTGACTTGTTTGCTGTTGCTTAAAGAATATGATTTCATGGCAGGTAACAAATTTGTTGTCAAGTTGGATTTACGATACTGTCTTACGATATTGTGCTGAGATTCAGGGTTCATAGGGATTAAAAGTTGAATAAAGCAACCACTCAATAAACACAAGACTTTTATTCGTAAAAATTCCACTAGAAATACCAGCTGTATCAGTCACAATTATACAGCTACAATTCATCAGATACAATAAGTAAAAGCTTCCAATCACAGGTCTCAAATACCTCAGACAGAGAACAGCTTCTCTAGACTAGCAGTCATGACTAATCGTCTTCAGTCACTGACTTGTCTTCACAAAAACTAACTCCTTCTATGTCAAGCTGCGGTATTTCTACCTGACTTGGCGGGGAAATCTACCAATTTCGCCAAGATTCTGGAAGCTTCTATGCCATCTCGCTAAATATTGGTCTTATAGCTTAGGTGATGAATGTTTCCAGAAATATCTATTTGTCGCATATTTGCCAAAAATCTCACCAAATGTCGCCAAGTTTTCTCGCCAAAACATCACCAAGTCACCAAATTATTAGAAAACCCGCTTTTAACGTATAGCATGTCTAAATACAATTATTTTTATCCAGAATGTGAGTATTTCCGATCTATCGGAGATATTTTAAGACATATACAATAATTATTTTTTAATTTGTAACAATATTGAGGAGAAATTATATAACGTCATGGATATTATAAACCCATGAGAAGTGTAATAAAGTGATGTAGCCATGATCTCAACTGGTTAAAAGAAACAACCACTTTATGATTTAAAGCATTTAATATGTATTAATTAAATTTTTGCAATTTATGCTTCAAAAAACTTCTTTACTCTTCCTGTTCATTCAAGTATTATTTTTGGCTGTCTGTTTGATATGTGAATAAAATTTTGTATTTTCTTTTGTAAAATGTTATATTATATCTTTATAGGTTTTTAATGATGTCAAATATTTAGATGCAGCAAGAAAATGCAGTGATATTGTTTGGTTAAGAGGCTTTCTTAAAAAAGGTTATGGCCTATGTCATGGAGTTTCAGGAAATGGTTACACACATTTGAGGCTTTTTCAGGTTACAAGGGATGTAAAATATTTATGGCGAGCTGTCAAGGTAAGTAAAATAAAACTCATTTTCATAGAAATATGTAAAAAATTTCTAATTATTGTTAGATAAATAATATCTTATATATAATTAAAAATTATAATCCATTTCCCATTTTGATTAACTATAAAAATAAACCTACTTATTTTTTGACACATTAAAACAATTTTAATTTATGTATTAAAAAACATTTTTTTAAATTGGTTTTGTACAGCAATCCACAGTTACATAAAATTGCTGTCATTTGCCATTGTTTATTTAAATATCTTCATAAAATAAAATTTTTAAAAAATTGAAATTTTAATCATTTGCTGGTTTTTTTGCTTTAGTTGCTAAAAAATAGGTCTTTACTTTTTTTAATACTTAAATTTTAGATTTAAAAATATGCATAAAAAATGAAACCAATGGTTCTTTTCCCTTACAAATTGTTTTCATACCAATGATTTTATTTGATTATTTCATTTATTTGTTGAATTTTCAACGTTTTCCAGTGTGCTGAATATTGTTTCGAATATGGAAAACATGGCTGTAGAGTACCAGATCGACCCCTGTCTCTTTTTGAAGGTAAAAATTCTTATTATTAAATATAATAACCGTATTTTCCGGTATATAATCCGCAATCGTGTATTATCTGCAAGCCCCTTTATTGGAGCAAAAGAAAAAAAAAAGTGTCACATAATCCGCAGCGGCATATAATTCACTGCAATTTTACTGACGAATAGTTGAAAATTTGTACTGCTGATAATTTGGTGCCAAATAAAATAAAAAATATTCATTACAATTAAATATTCATTAAAAAATATTCAATTAAAAAAATTAATTCTACAGTAAAAAATATTTATAATGATAAAAATCTGTTTGAATCCTCCTCAAAGTAAACTGAGATGCAAGCACAATATCAATCAATGTCTGAGTAGATTCTAGTAAATCTTATCGATTTTTAGATTTTAATAACTTTTAAAACGAGGTTTGACATATTTTAAAAATAAACTGTATTTGTTTCGTTAAGAGTTAAATGAAAGAAATGGATTACTTTCTAACTGCGCTTGGAATACATTTTTTTCTTTTGTACTGCACCTGCTTTGTTTTTCACCTTACATTACACGTTTCTCGACATTTTTTGATATGCGCCTTCCCTATACTTTTCAATTTCAAATTTACTCTTTAACTTAATAATTTTCACCTCCTTTGGCAAGATATAAATCTGAATGTTTTCAGAGCGAAACAGTTCAGGTCGAACCGGAATGCGAAATGACGTTAATGAATTGTAACTTTAATAACCATATAGAAGAGCTGAATCCGTTCTTGAACGTAATTGGATAATGCTGATTATAGTTAAACTAAGTCAAATAAGTGTTGGCGCTATCTATTATTTATTCTATGAAACATAAACAGCATTCCTTTCAAAACTTCATTAATGAAAACTTGTAAACTTTTCTGATGAAAATATTTTTTGTCAGATTATCTGCGGTGGTATATAATACGCGCAACGAAATTCAGAATAAATTAAATACATAATCTGCTGATTATATACAAGAAAATACAGTAATTATAATCTTTATTATTACTCATAATTATTGTACATTAGTTACTTAAAGATATTTTCTTTTTATTATATATTTGTTTCGAGTGTTTCTTAAATTATAAAATGTAGTGAAATTAAAATTTTTTACCACAAAAATAATCACTAGAAGAAATTTTCAAAATAAGTAAATCTGTTCTCCTGAAAAGTTTATTGAAGATAACTATTAAAAGAGTCAAGGAAATTAACATTCATTTCAAGATAATTATAAACTATTGGAAATGGCTTTCAACATACTGCATGTGTATGTATATATATATAATAAAACATTGACAGAAGAATTTTTTTTCTAAAAGATTGTAATATAATGATGCATGGATGATTTGAAAAGTGTAATTTCCATTGATTCATTTGTTCAAAAATTATAGAAATGATTTTTGTGCAAAGCACCAATAAAACGCTGCATGATTTGCATACAATAAAATTTCTTCTACAGCCAATATTTCAGAACCTTAACTTTGATTAAAAAGATGTTAAATTTATTGAATTAATTAAATGTAAGATTTTGCTTTTCTTGTAACATTTTGCTTAGGTATTTCAACGCCATTTAACTCTATTATTACTCTGACTCAATATTTTTTTTAAAAAAATTTAGACTCTAAATAAAAATTAACTTTTGGACGTTCACTCAGTAAAATGTTATAGGAAGAATATTTTTTAAACATAGTAATGAATGTCGTAATCATAATAACAATATTAAAAGTTATTCTACAGTAAAAGAAAAAAATATGGTCTTTATTTATTTGATTTCTGACTTACAATGTAGAAAAAAGAGTATTGCAAAAGTATCTGATTACTTTTTTTTTTTTTAAATTACCATGATATTGTTTTGGTAATTTTTTAAAAAATTACCAAAACAATATGATTTAAGAAGTTTGTTGGTACAAACTATTAAAATTATAGCTGTGCGATAATGTATCTATAGTATACCTTATAAATAAGAATATTCTTAATTTTGATGTTTTCATGTAGTCTCAGAAAAAACATTTATTTAATGTTTTATTTTTAGGTTTTGCTGGAACAATTTATTACCTTCTAGATTTGCTGGAACCAATGAATTCTGCTTTCCCAGGATTTCAGCTGTGTTAAAAAAAATCATTAAGTCATCATAAATGTTCTTCATTACTTATGTTGACTATTCAAATAAAATATGTAAAATTTATCATAATATATGTACAGTTTACTTAATCTCATCATACAAATATTTTTCTATTTATTAACATTTTGGTTTATTTTTAACTTTATTAAAATCAATGTTAAAATACATTTTATTTACAGACATTTTGTATATTTTTTCATGGGGATGTATGCTAAAATTATATATTTTATGATTTTTTTAATTTTGCCTTTTAAAGTTTATGTAAGTATTCATAAAATTTTATTATTTTTAAAATGATTCATAAAAATGAAAATAAATTTTGATTTTAAATTTTTTGTTTTAATTGTTTATAATTTTATTGAATAAATATTATTTTAGAGATGTTTTTCCTAAAACTATTTAAAACCACTCTCATGAAATAAAAGTGTATGTTTTATTTTCTGGTGTCATAATTTGATTCAAATGTTTTGAGTTTAAAAAGGTGTTAATTTTAGTGGCTTATAATTTTAGTGGTATGTTATTTTACTGTCAACTCTCATGTCCTTAAAAGCATTTTTTAAAATTTTATTGTGATGTTCATATGCCCCCTGATGACCTACCAAGTTCCAAAAGATCAGTTGTAGCTCAATAGAAAAAAAAAAAACTTTTATCTTTATTTTAAAATTAAGTGTGTCACGTCAATCACACATTAATTTTAGACAATTTATGTTGGTAAAAAAAAAAAAAAAAAAAAAAAATTATGTATTTGGAATTCACATTGAAATCTCTTCAGAAAATTCTTCCTTTCATCACTTCATTTAAGCAATCAAATACCATTATGCTTTTTAAGTTTTAAATGGTTGTTAATGTTAAAAATGTTAAATGTTGTAATTCCAGAATAGCTTTATCTTATTCCATGTAAAATTGAATTTGCTGAATTACTATCATTTTCAATCATTTAATAATTTAACTAGTTAAAGAAAAGAGAAATAAGTGGAAAAGTAAAATAAGCATTGGTTGTTTTTTTGTTATTTGCATTTCTTCAAACTTGTTTGTTGTGGAGAATTTATGTTGTATTAGTAACTTCTTGACATTATACTGTGTTCGACATTAATCTGTTACATGCAATTTTAGAAAATATTTTCCAGCTCTCAATATTATAATAATTGTGTTATGATTTTTTTCATTCTAGTGAGCAATCAGAATTCAACTATATAAAATTAAAAATTTTTTTATAAGAATCAACCTTTTTTATGCTTAATTTATATTAATTTCATTTAAATTGCAGTAAAATTTGGTTTTTATAACAATTATTAATTTTTGTATATATATATATATATATATATAATTGGATTGTTCAGAAAGTAATTTTTCGTTATTTCCTGATAGATGATTTGGTTGTATTTTTTAAATCCAACTTCACACTTAAGCTGCATAATCATATGTTTTGAGAGTTGATATAGCAAGACTTGTGTTTGATAAAGTTCAACTAATTCTACGCTGTAGTTTTTGTTTGGTGACATTTTAAATATGGAGAGCAATAAGCAGAGCTTTCGTCATATTTTATATTTTTACTATAAAAAGGTAAGAATGCTGGTCAAGTCAAAGAGAAATTAACTGATGTGTATGGAGAAGATATTAACAGTACACCTGTGCCAAAACTGGCTTGCAAAATTTTGATCCAGTGATTTTGATGTTGAAGATGTACCACATTCCATACGTTTGTAATTCACTTCTCAAACATCACGAAAATGATCCATTTTTTAAGCTCGTCATAACTGGGAACGAAAAATGGGTTTTATATAACAATGTCAAATGCAAGAGATTATGGAGCTAAAAAGATGAACCAGCTCAAAGCATTTCGAAAGCCAATATCCATAAAAAAAGTAATTCTGCTTGGATGGGATTTTAAAAGAATCTTTAGCTTTTACCGCATAACACAACAGTTAATTTGAAAGTCTACTGCCATCAGCTGGACAAATGAAAGATGCACTTCAACATAAAAAGTCAGAATTAATCAACAGAAAAAGTGCAACGTTCCACCAAGATAACACGAGACCTGATACAAGTTAGGTCACTTGCCCAAAGCTTTTACAGCTTGACTGGGATTTGCTGCTACATCTGCCATATTCTCCAGATCTGACGCCGTGGGATTATTATTTGTTCCCGTCATTGCAAAAGTTTTTGGATTGTAAAATCTTTACATCACATGAAGAGGTAAAAAATCACCTGGATCAGTTTTTTGCCTGCAAAGACCGACAATTTTATGATCGTGGAATAATGAATGCTATTACCAAAAAGATGGCAAAAGGTGTTGGACCAGAATGCCCACTACATAATAAAAAAATTACAGTTGAATAAAAAGTAAAAAAGGTTTTTATTTATAAAACTATAATAAAATTTTATTATTATAAAGATAAATTACAGAATCAAATATTGAAATTAAAAAAAAATATTTGAAATCAAATTGTAGAATAATATAAGCATATTTAATTAACTATGAATAATTAAGTGTGCAGAAATTGAGGTATTTAATCAGATAATTTGTATCCAAAGAAATATATATCAATATTTATAAATAGTTTTGCATTATAAATTATTACTTTGCATTATATAATATTACAATAAGAGAGAAGTAGCTTTGTATATCGGAAGATACCAATTTGCTTCGTTGTCAACAGTAGTCTTACTTGAGCAACTACATTATTGTAAAAGTAGTATTAAAAATATTTCATTTTTCAGTGCAATTGAGTTAATTTATAAACAATTATTATTTATACAGATACAAAATGCATACTTTCTTTTGTAAAACTAACGGGCATTCATTTTATAATATTTAAAGGGCAAGATCTCTCTTTGGATAAGAAATTCTGCCCCTTAAAGTATCGATATAATTTAGGTTGATTACAAAATAAATATTGCTACTAATAGTAGAGTAATTTATATTTAAATGTATAAATGTTTAGTTAGAATTTTATGATATTTATTTTTGGAATTGATTTCATAAGAAATTTGTGCCTTCTCTTCAGTGAAAGATAAATCAAAAAAACTTTTTTTAAGTATTAAATTAAAATTTCAAATACATTAAAACAAGTTATGCTGTTTGGAATATTTTCAAAATATCATATGATTAATACTTATAATGTTAACAGAATAATTCAATCTTTCCATTTGACTGATTTACTTAAGATAATACAAAAAGGAAATATAAATTATAAAAGTTTAATAAGCACAACATTTTAAAATTAAAAATAGAAATACCTTTTAACCAAACCAATAAAAGGATTAAAATTATAAAACTAGCAAAAAATGAGAAAAATATTGCATAAAGTATATTGTTTTCTAATTATTTAACTATTATGTAATAACTAGTGATATTGTATCAGTATAATTTTATATTTAGAGTAGAATATGTTGAAAATCTGCATGTTGGCATTGTTTCGATTGGATTTACTTTTTCTTATGATCAAGCATTTTTAAAATTTTAATCAGTGTTTTGAAAATCAGATCTTTCTCTTAGCGAAATAGTTACCCACATAAAATTCACTAACATTTATTATGTTTTCAAATCTTGGATAAATATTCACTAAATGTCTTAAAGTTTATTGTAGATTTATACTAAAGTTTACAATTTTTTAAAATTACATTAAAAAAATAGTTTAAAATATAAAAAGTGTATCCAGTTTTTCTGATTTATGAAAATATTAAAATATTTTGATTTATATTTTATTACATTGTATAATTCACTTTTTTATACTTCTTTTCATTGATAATTTTCTTAATTGTAAGCTTTATTCTATAATTAAATAACTTATTGACTTGAAAAATAACTCTTAATACTCCCCAAATTGAATATAATATTTTTAATGTTAATTTTTATTCTGTATTTAATAAAAGTGAAAAGAGTGACATTGAAATATGTGTTCAATTAATATTAAAAATTTTAATGAAGTAAAAATTTTAACTGTCAAAGATTTTGTTTAAAATTACCTTTTTCAAAATAATTTCTTAATCGAAGAGAATTAAATGCAGATATATATAATTGAAAATAATTTGCTTTCATTGAATAAATATACAAATTCTTTATAGAAATAAATGGAGGGATATATGCCTACAATTATTTTCTAGTGATAAACAAAACAATCAAGGCAACAAAAAACAGTTTATGTGTGAGTTAAGAATTTTGCAATTCATGTAACCATATTAAAGAACAAATATTAGTTATCTGTTGAATAATATGATAGATTTAAAAATATGAATTAAACGATTTTTCCGTCTGTCTTAAATGTTACTTACTAGCAAAATTTTAGAATAATTTATTAAATTTTTTTACAAGATGAGTTTTGATGAACATTATTGTTTTTGGATTTTCTTACTTTTTTTGTCAATAATTTATGATTCACATTCGAAACCACTTAAAAATTCTAATCAATTTACCCTATTTAAGCTTTATTTGGCAAAGAAAATGCATTTGTTTATCAACTAAGCTAAAATCAAGTGCATGACAACTGCTGGCTGTAATGGAAATTTTCTTGAAATTGAAGACTAAATTCCAAGCAGTTAACAGTTTTACCTATTTAGGTTCTCTGTGAATTGAACACCAATAAGGACGTAAAGACGGGAATAAGCACTAGAGTTGCTGCTGGCAATAGATGTTTTTATGGTATATGTAAATATTTAAAGTCTAGTTTTATTAGTTGGAAAACGAAATTATTACTATACAAAACCTAGATAAGACCCGTAGTAACATATGCTAGTGTAACATGGTTGATGACTGAATACGACAAAAATGTTGTGGCCTTGTCTGAAAGGAAAATACTCCGAAGCAACCTGGGAGGTGTAAAGTGTGGAGATTTGTCGAGAAGAACAAATTCGGAACTTTACACACTTTTCAAAGAACCTGACATTATAAAATTCAATTCAAAGACTAAAATGGACAGGACACTTAATAAGAATGGAAGAGGACTGAGCAACGAGAAAGATATTTGATGCTAAGCCATCTGGAACTCGGAAAAGAGGAAGACCAAGGATCCAGTGGATTGACAGCCTCGAAACGGATTTAAAGACTCTTAACATAAAACCTGGAAGAACCAAGCACAGAATAGGGCAGCATGGAAATCTATTCTGCGGAAGGCCCACCCTGGTCTGATGCGCCAATGAAGAAGAAGCTTTATTTATTTCAGAATAACACCATACATAATTTTAGACAAATTTGTATATTCAAAGTATTTAATTTTCTTTACATTTCAGTTGTAACATACAAATTAATTATAATTTCAATCATTCTGAGAATTATCTTCGATTTCAGATGTAAACTCGATATAATGCTATAATAGATGAATAACAGCTTTCAAAATTTCTTATCAAACAAAAAAATGTAATCCCTATTCTTTTTTAATTTCAAAATTCAAAACGCATAGTGATAGGCAAGAATTAAATTCACATTAACCTTAAGGTACAGTCTGAGACTCTGCATTCCTATGCATGTATGTATACCATTTACATGTAAGTGAATTGCACTCATAAAGCATGTTTTCATGTTCTTGACATTCATTGCTTCAAAGAATTTAGTCCATTAAAAACATTCTTTAATTGGCAATTATTGTAATTGAAGTTCTATAATTATTATAAATGCGTTCATTTGTGATATTAATATGATAATATTACTAAATATTTAAGTTTTCATGTAATAAGTTAAAGGGAAAATAAAAGTGTTTTTTACTATATCTCTTATTTTTTTTTAAAAAAAGTAGAATATATGATATGAATATACAAAATTTTGGTAAATTTAAAATTAAATTATTGTGTTTAGGGCTGTGTGCAACACACCCGCACACATTTATTTTGTAATGATTGGGATGTTCATTAGACATTATTTGACTAGTGACATAAATGAAATAATTCAATTCTCTTTGAAAAAAAAAAATGTTTCCTGACATTTATTTGATCTGACAGCATATCAAATAAATTATACCCATATAGTTTTTCATATATATATCAATGGGTGGGACTTAAATGACATTATCTGTTAAAATCAATTTTAATGCTTTCAAGCTTTTTTTCAATTTTTTCTGTTTAAAATTTTAATTATCACTTGGATTTCAAGAAGTCTCTATGACCCATAGTGATCAATATTCATGGTAGTATTTATCAAATATTTTTTTATTCTAGAACAAGTAAATTTTAAATATTTTACAGCAAAATTACTAGAAGACAAAGTTTTGCTAAATAAATGATAAATATTTCAAAATATTAAAACAAAAATTTATATCATAAACCATTTATAAAAATATCAAAATTTTTTACTTATTTTACCATATTTTAAAATTTAAATGAAAACTATTTTACTAATTTCAAAATTCTCTTAATCCCTTTTGTGTGCCATTGATAAATTTATGAATTTAATAATAGTGAAGTTTATATTAATTTCTATATGATATTCATTATTCTTTTAGAGAAAATGATTAACAAAATAAGATTTTTCTTTAAAATTACGTTAATTTAGTTACAAAAAATAATTCACTCAATTATGTCGTGTCTAAAATGGCACAAAATATTTCCAATTTTCCTAGTCCTCTTTAAATACAAGACTTAAAAAATTTGCAAATAAATAAGTTTCTAATTTTTTTTTTTCAAAATATAAAATTTTGTTTTTATGTAATATATTATGTTTGTATATTTATAAGAGCCCAGATATTATGAAATAAGTTGGCTTATTATTTAATTAAAAATCATTTTTATTGATCTTATAGTAATTATTTTTATACTATTTTTAGAAATTTAAAACAAATTAAAAAGTCATTATTGATATTATCATCTTAGTAAATTAAAAAGTTAATTTTTAAATAATTTAAAATATATTTTGATTAACTTTATATTCTTAACTATTAATATTTTCTCATAATATTTTTTACTGTGTATTTGTTTGATTCAATGATTTAGAAAAATCGACAAAAATGTGATCAGAAAACTGATAATGTAAAAAAATAATATGAATTCAAAAATAGCAATACACTTTATATTTAAGAAATAAAAATAATGGGAAAGCTATGCTTTTCTATTTTTTATTTCGTAGTTTTAAAAGGTTAAATGCAAAAGGCCGTGCCTTAAATCAAAGGTGGTGACGAAATTACAATTCTTTTTTTCTTTATTATTTACTCATCTGGCGTTGGCGTCGTAGCCAATCGAGAAACTGAGAAAAGCGGTTCGATTACGTAATATGAAAGCGGACCAATAGTGGTTCGTAAACGGCCCGATTCGCGCAGTAATACATTTTCTATGCAAGTGACGAGACATGTTTTTCAGTGACGAAGTCGAGGCATCTTGACGTGGCTGCTACGTTTCTGCCAATTTATCCAGTCGGGTTGCGGCAAAGTTTGTGACGAGAAATACGTAACTGGTAAGTACTCAGCTGAGCAATAATAACAATCACACATGGCCAAAACGTGGGTCAGGCCATTTTTTCTTTTAAAATTTTAGTATTGATTAAAATTATTACTAATTAAGGGCTTTTATTTAGAAAAAATGTGTTCCTCATATAATATGGCCTTGAGTACAATAACAAATCAAATGGCTAATGGTAAAAAGCATGGCATATGTTTGAGAGAAAAAAATTTTTTTTTGAGTGTCCTTATAAATCACTAGCAAGTAAAAGTGTAAAGTACAGAATTCTAAAATGTGTTTTAATGAACTATTACAACGTAAGCCTATTTGCAATATTTTGAATTCGTTAGAAAATGAACTTCTAAAAATAGTAAATGTGGTGTTGATAAAATAAAATGACTTAAAATGTTTAGAATATCAGTAAATCTTTAAGTTTTATTTATCAATGCTAATTCAATTTTTTTTAGTAGTGATTTGTTTATTTTCATTGTTAACCCTTGTTAGAATATCACTTCTAAGTCTAAAAAATATAGGAACATTGATTTTACGTTTTATGAGTCTAAATGGGAGATAATATAAAATCTTGATTTCATTTAAAAAAGTACTGTATACCTTTATTTTATTAGTTTTAGAAGTTTCAAAATATTTTGGTTTGAAATAAACATTATATTTCTAAACTTGGACACAAGCGTAATGTTTATAAACAGTCTTAAACATTTTAAGAATTGATTCAAATCATACATTAATTAGAATTAGTAATTGGCACAATCTTAAATTTTATCAAACTTTTTAATTCACAATGTATTTTTATAATATTTGGAAACTGATTAGAAAATTAAATAATTGCTGTGTTATCATTTTTAAGATTTTTTTTCTAATACTTTCATATAGTACATAACTTTTTGTGATCTAATTGCAGTGATTTCTAAGGGTAAAGTTAGATAAATGTTTTACAAATTCTAGTAATTATATTGTTATTTATAAAATATATTGATATAAAATTAAATTTTTTGTATTCCTATTTGTATCTTAACAATCATAAAATATTATTCCCATAAATATAAATTAAGTATTTAAGTAAATAGAGATTTATTTATTTCATGTTTTTTATTATCATGATATTTCATGAATTAACTAGTCACTATGATTAAAATTTGATATTAAAAAAATGTAACAATATATTTAGAGTTGATGTAGTACCTAGCAGACAAATATCTGAGTTTTTAAAAATGTACATTTTCTATAAATCTATTAAAAAGCTTAATTGCTTGTTTCATTTATTTATATTTACAGTTATAAATAATATTAAAATGGTTATTTATTCATGTATAATATTTTTATTAAAATTTTTCTCTTCATTAAAATACTCCTCATTTATTTAATAACTTATAAGAATGTTTTAAAATGTACTTTCTAAATAGATTTTATTAAATCACTATTCATGTTTATTTTATAATTTTCATTCAAAGAGAATATAAATAAGCTTTATGTCAAAAATAATGCAAATCAAGGCAGTTTTAAATTTAAACTTTAAATTTTTCATATATTTTAAGCATCTTAAAAAATCATTGAATTTGTCTAGTATCATAGAAATATTAGATATTTATGCATCTTAATGTTTGCATAATGATAATCTGAATATATCTTAACAATTATTAAATCATAATGGTTTCACAAAAAATTTATATACTCCTTTTATCATGTTAGTAAGCATTCTGTAGTGTTGGAAAGCTTATCCTATTAAAACAGATACTAAATTTGATGATCTAGACATCAATTGCATGTATATAAATATTCTCAAACTTCAAATTGGAATTTTGCTCCATTACAATTATAAAAAAATATAACTTTGGTCCAAGTTACGTTTAATTCAATAAATAAAGGCAATAAATTTTTTATATTATTATTTTATTGATTATATTATTAAGCATAACTTTATAAATTTGATACCTTTTTATGTGTGTTAGTTTAATTATATATTAAATTTTTTTAATGGCATAATAGCCAAATTTCTGAACATTTGTAATAAATAAATTTTTAAAAGTCTCGTAACTATCTTAAATAAGTCTTGTAACTGTGAGTGTTTAGATTTAATTATAACTTAATTTAATCAGTTGCCCTATGAGATTAATGTTATTTTTTGACAATAATAGGTATAAAATAGTCTTTTTTTCATATTTTGTGAAAAGATTAAATATGATTTTACATTTGATTTATTTATATCGTTTTTATGAGGTGTAGTTTAAATTGATTATTAACCTTGTCAAAGGTTTAATATTGAATAAACTTCATTAATTTTAACTACATAATTTATTTCTCAGTTATTTATGTGTTTATATTTATATAGAATGTAATTTTTATATAGTATTTATAAACTTTATATATCACACATGCATTTTCAAGTAACATCAATTTTTAGTTTTCAAAATAATTTTGAGTAACCTATTGAAATTACTTGAATGTTAAAAATTAATACTTTTAGAAATAATTGTCAAATTTCCTTGAATATTGATTAATTTCAAATGTTTTTCTGTATTTTTTGAAGTTGTCAACTAGATGGTTAACATTCTGATTTCATTTTATTTGCCTATGAAATCGATAATGTACCATACATATATGTTTATAGTGGGTCAGAATCCATTAAACATAGATATTATTCAAACTAACCATTGTGAGCAAAAAGCGATTTATTGCAAATTAATTTAATATTTACTTTCTTCAAATTGTAAATTTTTTTTTAAAATTTTTGCAAAATAAGCATTTATACTATTTAAAGTGATGAATGAAGCCATTTGTTAAAAAGAAAAATATGTATTAATTACAAAGACTCTGAAATGTCTTCTTATTTGCATCATTTCAATATTGTTATTACAATGAAATTTTTTATCTCAACTCTTGCATTTCTGATACAATCCTTTTTACATCACAGAAGTCCTTTCTAATTTAGTTCCCATGTGTAAAAATGAGTAGAATAAGAAAATATACAATAATTAATGTTGTAATTGCAATTTTTTCCATTACTTCTTCCTATTAATCATGAATATCTATAGTAGTTGTCTGTTGTATAATGTAGTGGAGTTTGTAGAAACTATTATCAAATTTCTCCATTCAGAGTGTTTTATTTATTTCATATATATATATATATAATATATATATATATATATATATAATATATATATATATATATTACAAAAGTGTTAACTTTTTTTTAGTTTGATTTGGAAGATTATTACTTTGTGAATTAACTTGATAGTTTAAATGAATACCAATTTATTAAATTATATTCAATGTATTGGTTTTGAAAGGTTGACATTAAATCATTGATATGTTTGATAGTTATTGATAGCTAAAAGCTAAAAATACTTTTATAAGTAATTTATTTATTAGAAAATATTTTTATTAATTTTAACATAACTTTTATGCGACTTTTTATATAATGCATTATTTGGTGGTGATATAAGTGATCAAGATCTAAGGAAAATTTTGTGTTTAATGATTTTAAAATTAATACGGCGTTTTAACCTAGGTGTTTTGTTAGATATTGGTGTTAAGATAAAACATGATAAACTGCTTTTTCAAGCAAAAGCAGATGCAAAAAGTTTAAAATGAAAATACAATATTTATTCAAAAACCTAACAAATATTTTCTTTTATATTTAAAATGAATAGAAAAATGTCTGAAGCAATAATTTTCTATGTAAAATCAAAAGATTTTTTCCGACGATCTTAAATTAGCTAGTTTAACAGTAATATTTACTGAAGCTAGGCTGTACTTAACAAATAGTTATCATTATATATTTTAAAGGTGTTTAAGATTTCGTGTTTAGTGTTTGATTGATAATTAATGTTTGAACTTGTCTAAGAAAAAAAGTAAGAAAACAATAAAATATTGCTTACATTTTTTAATTTTAATGTAAAAAATATCATCACAAATAAATTATACAAGTAAACTTTTCAGAGAAAACCTCTTTATTAAATTTTATTTTTTCTATTATGCTATGTTTAGCAGCTTTTTGTAGATCTAGAATATAGTGCATGAAAAAGATAAAAGAAACTAAAAGTTAACTGCTTAGTTGGGAAAATTTAATAATGCTTACCAAGTATGATTTTTCTGATGTTTGTTCTGAAATTGATAAATTGTAAGAGTTGTAGCTTTTTTTTTTTATAAGTTTGATATGTGAAGAAGATATTTACATGCTTTATTCTAGACAAAGGAGATATCTTTGAGGAAAACAATAACATTTATTGTATTCCTCCAAGATGTTAGTTAACTTTAATAAATTACTTATGAAAATAGTATAGTATTAAGAAATATACATGTTTGAATAATGATAAAATAAGCATTTGATCTTCAAATGGCTGTTTTATAATTTAAAAATCTCATTATACTTAAAAAATAAATCATTTAATATGTAATTTTTTATTAAACTATTAAACTATTTCTGTTTTAAAATTCTATAAGGAGAATTATTTTTACCACAATTAAGTGGACTGCTTGGTTACTTTTTATATTAAAATTTTCCTTTAAAGTTAATATGTTTCATGTGAGGTTAATTTATCTATTTTTTTTTAGATTAAAATATCATTTTTTTAAAATCTATTCTTGAATTTTTATTCAAAAATTTTATGAGCTCTTGTTAACATATATAACTGCCTTTTTTCTGACTAGTGATGAAAATAATTTTTCATAATTTCATTTCATTAAAATCTTATTAAATATAAGTGTAACTACACTGCAAATTGATTTGGTTGTTAAGTTTTCAAAACTGAGTACTTATTATTTTTAATATTTAGTGCTTTTGACACTAACAAATTCAGAAGTTGTTTCTTGGACAAGTGTTGATGTTTATCTCTGAAATACAGATAAAATATTTTTCATTTAATGCATTTCACATGATAATTTGGAATGGCTAAAAATTTCAGTCAAATTAATGTGCTTGTTGAATTTTAAAATTTTGTTCAACTGGTGGGAAGAATATCAGAAAATGTCTTGATAATACAATTTAAAATATTTTATTTAAATAAATATGCAAACAAATAAAACATGTTCAAACTATAATACTGCTTTTTTTAATACATGCTGTTTTTCTTTTTTGGTGAGAAAAAAAATTAAATTATATTGTTCTTTGATTTCTAAGGAATTATTTTTTGTTCATATTCAATGACATAATTATTTCACTAAAAAGAATTTAAAAAAATTTTTTACATCATATTTTTTAAAATTTATGAAGTGTATAGGGGGAAAGAAAGTAGCTTTTCCGCATATTACTTTTATCATTTAAATCAAGTACAAGGTCAGAAATAATTTTCATTATTCTGCATTACCAACACTTTTTGCATAGAAATTAATTTAGAATAATATTAAAAACACTAAGAAAATCTTTATATCGATTTTTTTGTAGCATTATCTGGTTCTATAATTCAATGTAATCCATAAAATTGTCCAGCTATATATATTCTATAATTCCAATTTTTTTTTTAAAGATACTCTTACGCCAGTCCATAGTTCAACTGGTAGGATATTCCTACGTTTAATTTACCAATAATTTGAATCAGCTGTAATATTTTTAGAATACTGTAGTGTGCACTTACATTATATTAAAATAGTAAACTCATTTTTTCTTGTTTTTCTTATTTCATATCTTTTGATGTAAAAAGATTTCTGTTGTAATTTACACACAATATTTTTTACTGAATTTGAAATCGACGCAATATTCGATGATACGAATATTTAGATCAGCTTTATTGAAAGAATGAACAAATAACTGTATTAATACGAGAAGCACAGACATACAGAATCATTTGGGTTTGTGGGATGCTTTTGGAAAATTTTGGCAATTATATAACTTGAGTAAATTTTTGAACAAGTTAAGGGATAACTATTTAAGGTATATAAATTCGTAGTATTTGCCGATCATTTATTATAAAAGCTTAAAAACATTATTTTTTTTTAAAAAAAAAGTTGTTAGCAACTAACGATTTTACAATGTAATTCTATTTATGAACATTTATGATTATCTTATAAATATATAGCAGTAATGTGTTTGTCAATTAGGAGTTAAATTAAAATGTTATCAAAATTAATAATTTTCTGTAACTTGAGTACGCATTCATGACTTATTAATATTTTCTCTTTAGTTCCGCTCTTTCTTTCAGCCTGGAAAATATTCCATGAAAACTGATTTATTTATTTATCGCTAATTTTAATCAATCGGATAAGAGACTGAAGTGAACGTATTTTCTATAGTTCCTGGTCTTTTTTTTTTTTTTTTCGCTGATAAGATGTGAATTGCTTATGAAATTTAATTAACTATTTTACGTGTTTACTTTTCAAGCGAAATTTTATTTATTTATTTACTTATTATTATTATTGTAAAGAAAATACTGGGCGAAATGTAAGTGTACTATTCATTGAATTTGCGCGAACTTTTATTTCATTTATTTCCTCTTATTACACGTTTAATGCGTTACCCAATTCAAGGAATAGGAAAATTTAAAAAAAAATGTTGTCACATATTTATAAATTTTTTTTATAGACACATCATAATAAAAAATGATAATGATTTTAAAGCTTAATTTCAAATTAAATCTTAATATTTAAGTTCAATGGAACTTCTAGAAAGAATTTAATTGCAATTTCCGTTAATAGAAAATAAAATAATTACAATCTATTGTTCACCATTAATCAGGGATACCATACATGTATTGTTTCTTAAATGAAATTCAATACAAGATTGCTTATAGAAAATCCATATTCCAAATACTTCTATTTTTAATTTCTCGGTTACATAAATCTTGGTGGATAAATATGTAGTAACGGTATAGAAAGTTTTAACATGTTCCATTAAGCGGCTTAAATTTAAATCCCTTGTGCGAAGCTGATGTTATAAACGTTAAAATTCTGCAATATGTAAATATTCTCACGAGAGTTTGAGTTCTTGGATTTACATTCTGAAGTTAATCTGAAATTTGATACTACAAAGAAAAGTAAACGTTATCTTTCCAGAATAAATCTTTTTATTTATTTGAAATGAACAAGTTCGTATCTCGAGTCAGCTAAATTCGCCTACGTGAAAATTTGTAGGAAATCAGCTTTAAGTTTCGATCCTCATTGTTTGAAGTTTAAGACATTAATTGGAAGTCCTTAATGAAATATGCAATTAAATTCTTGCTAATACAGCTTTATTATCTTTTAAATAAAATTTAATAAATTTCTGTAACTTTACAAAAATCGTATTTAAATACTTCGACATTGATTGTATTCGTATGAATACGTCTTAGAATATTTAAATCAAGAAATTCATTTAGATTATTACACCAAGAAATAATTTTTCTCTATGGCATAGTGGAAGATGTAATGGAAGATTTTTATTCTCAAATATAATTATTATTTAATTATTCAATATCTTAAGAGACCCAATGGAAAAAATAGTAATTAAAAGAGCATGTTAAGAGATATAATGGATTTGGGGTTTTTTTCTTCAGAAAATGTTTAAATTAATTCGTTTGTATTTCAGCGAATATAAAAGGCTGCATTTTACATAAATCTTGTAACAGTTCATTTCCCTTGTATCTGTATATCAAATCATTATGTATTAGTTTTATAATGTACCGCGCAATCATATATTTTATTGCATTGCGTACAAATCAATTAAAACAGTGGGCAAAGTCCAGATTATTTCATTTCAATATTTTGTTTCAGTTCGGCGCATCGTCTGAATTCAAATTCTTTGGTAATTGTGTTGATCTGTACTACTCGCATTGTCTTTTTTGGGATTATTAATCAACAATTTTTGTGGATCTTTTAGAAAATATTTTAAATTCTGAGACTATCTAAATAAAAATTCTCATATTGTGTTTATATATTTGTAAAAGAATGCTTCCTTTCCTTTTTCTTAATTTTCTGAGTATTTCATAAATATTGAGTATTTCGGGGAATTTTTTTTTTTAAATTGGTGATACAATAGGTTAATTATATTTTGATCGGATATAATGTCTTGAAATAATATTCTGTATTAAAACTGCTTTGTGTATTTTAGGATTTTTTTTATAGATTTAAAAAATACTAATTTTTTTAAAAAATGAATTATAATTTATGAATTTTTTGGAATTAAGAGAAAAATTTAATTTTGTAAACATTTTATTAAATATACTAATAAAAGGGTATATATATATATAATTTAATATTAAGTATAAAAGCTAGCGACTCTGAACTATCTGAATAAAATAAATGGATGACGTCTGAGGCTCGACTTTAGACGACTAGCCAAAGCATCAGTCCGTGCTGGTAAAATCAATACAACTATTAATTGATAAATGTACTGTTTTTAATATTCTTGATATGTATCTTTTGTTACTGAAAGGGAGCCAGGATACATACTAAATCCTATTCAAAACACACACATTGCATCTTTAAATCAAGTGTAATATCTTTGTATAAAATTGTATTGTGCTTGAGAGAATTTTCCATCTAAGATTATTTTATTTATCTGTTTAAAAGGTAAAAATAAAAGTGTCCAAGGTCACATTGTTTCTTGTTTACGTTCATTTCCATTTTTGTTTTGTTGTTCCAAAAAAGGAAAAGAAAGGAAAAATGGATATAACTAATTGCGAGTCGGGAAATCATTTAAAGTATTCAATTCTAAGTATATTCTGAAGTAAAAGTTTGAAGTGTTTAGAGCCATTATAACTTGATTTATTAATTTGATTTGTTTTTTTCTATTGCACATATAAGCATTTGAATTTTTTTTTTCATTCAAGTTGTAGCATTTTCGTAATATAATTTTTAAAGTTATTCAATTATTATAATATCAAAAGTAAGCATTTTTCATGTGAAATTTTTTAGCACGTGTTACAAAATATTAATGTAATCGAAATAACCGCTGACAACTGCTTAATGTTTGGAAACATTCTTATTTCTTTAATTTCACCATATATGTGTGACATGACAACTCTTAATAAGCACTGCGTTGAAAGGAATTATCTTCTCCTGATTAGATTTTAAGTTTTCGGAATCTTCTATATTTGTTCATTGAAATCTTTTGTAGATAAAAACAGAGCAAGTATATATATAAACACATTATTATTATTTTTTTTTTCGTTTTCTTGGGATAAAGCTAAATTAACTCGAGCAGCTGAAGATACCCGTATGTGTGCGTACCAAGCAGGTGCTGATTTGAGGATCGAGTTGGCTTAAAAATAATGGTGCATTTGTTTCGAACTTTTCTATCTCTTATTAAAGAAAAGAATGTATTTATGCATTGATTCAGAATAAATTTGACACTCTTCTAAAAAAAATTATATTTTTGTTCATTTTCTCTATACAGAAAAATCTCTTGAGCTCGTGATAAAAAATAAGGAATTCTTATTAGTTTTCAATGAGTTGAATGGTCATGTTTTTCTTAAAACTTTTTATGACATTTATTTGGTTATTTAAAAATTTAGTAAAGGACCACATATCGCATTGAAATGTATTATCACAAGTGAAATTATATTCCATGTATTCTTTAATGTACATTGTACTTTCGGTGAACTTAAGTTATGTGTGGAAAATTGAAGCATTCAACGTAACTTATATTATCGCTTTTCAGTACACTATATTGCTGTTCGAGTTTTGTTTACTGTTGTCATATTTTAGAAAGCGAAAAAAAACCAGAAATGAATTCATAGAGATTTATAAGATATTTTAATATAAATTCATTCAAACATAAGGAGGGAAGAAACTTTAATTCCTACCGGCGTTTGCGAAAAAAATGTCTATATACACCCACACATACACGAATCTTTTTGTAAAGAAAGTGACTGCTGCGCAATCTGCCAACTAAGCCGAGTTTTTCTTCCTATTATTTACTATTATCCTGAAATGCATTTCTGGAAGATGTATTTCTTTAAAATTGTTTCTTTCGTTGAATTAACTTTTCTATTTTATTTAATTATCTGTAATGAATATTCATTAAGAAAATTTAACTTGAAAATTTAATACATTTAGGGAATAATAAATAAAATAAAAAATAAATAAAAAATAAGGAAACTTGTTTCTCGACATTCATGGAGATAGTGTAAGCACTATTAATTTTTTTTTAAAGGTTATTAGAAGGAAAATGTAAAGAAGCTTCAGATTGATTTGGTTACATTTAACTTTGTTTACTCGTAAAAAACTTATTATTTCCTAATGTTGTAATAATGTCTTATATTGGATGTGATCTTAAAAACCAAGAACTAGCTATTTTGAATGCATGAATTTGAAAAATACTGGTGCACTTAATCTCCATATTCCAAACAGTGGAAGAAGGCTTTGGTCTCACAGCGACGCATTGTCCGAGACTACCTAGAATATTGATCAGATTTGCTTGAAGAGATGCTTAGTGCTGCACTTTTCTACTTGAAGTACGTCTTCCAATAGATGAGCTGGTTGAAGTCTGCCGTTATATGCATTAAAAGAAAAGAAATTAAAATGATTGCAGTATTAAATACGACATAAGGTCTCAGTATTTTGTGTTCTTACATTTGAAACTTCGAGTTATTATTTTGAATGACGTATAGGTCTGTGTCTTACTATGCTGATTCCTGCCCTTACCATCACAGACTTATTAGCATATTTCTAAGAAGAATGTGGAGTTGAGTTTATCTTTTCGTCTCGAAATACTTTTGACACCATACTCAAGTCAAAATTCAGACTCATCTATTTTGTTTGGAATGTTATGCTAGACGTATTTCATCAGTAGACAATACTGGGCATCGATCACTTTGCATCTTAGCAACCTTCTTTTAAACACAATGGGATAAATCAACGAAATATAAATCATTAATCTGCATGTTTAGATACCACATATTGGAGCATATTTAGACTTGAGAATCATCAAGCTATTGCTAAAAAAATCCATTTCTCTTAGCATTGTCTGTTTTATCTCAACGAACAGCTCATTTTGTAGTGCAGTAACATAAGAATAACTTTCGATCATATCTAGCATTCTTTGCTTGGTATCGATTTCATAGCTTTAGAATCACACTACTGACCATTTATCAGTATTTGCTACATTTCTCTGCATTTGCTCAGATTTTAGTCTTCCGATAATACATGATAATTCCGATAGTACACGTTTATTCTGAAATGTGGTTATTCACATAGCTATTGTCGTCATGGCATTTTTTTAAGTTTCTTCAAAACACAAAAGCTGAATTATGGCATTTCATAACTGAAATAGCGTTAAAAAAGTGCTTTTTAACAAGATCGCGTTTTTTGCACTTATGCATGCCATCAAAATCAAGAAGAGTTTATGTTAATTTGCACATCAAAATTTACTTCTACCATGTTTGAAATTATAGAATTTAAGATAATCATTGGTGATAGTGTATGTGTAATTTCATAAAGCCATGCGTTTTTTTTTTTCTTTCCTGTATTGAACAAAAATTTATGCGAAATATGTTGTGCAGGGAAAGAAATATAAAGGAAACTTTGTTTTTATATAAATGTTTCCTCTTGTTGAAATTAATATTTTATTTCTGAAGGTCATACACACATTTTATCTGTTTCGTCCCATGTGTGATGCTCATTTTACCAGAGATTCCCAATGATCACTATTTGATCCCATTGGGGATCGATAGAAGGTAGATTGTTAATAAGTTTCTACAATACTCCAGATGTCTTTTGAGATTCGGTGATAAATTTTTCTTATTAAAATTTGATTTTATAAGAATGTAATTACTAGAAAATAATTTTCATTTTAAAAATGTATAAATACAAATTTGCATTAATGGGGAGTGAGTAACAAATCTAAAAGGAAATGCCATAATAATTTTGTATGTGTCGAATTCCACAGGCTTTTTATTTGGAAGGTACACTTATATTCAAACAAGTATTAAATTTATAAATGTTTTGTCAAATTTTTGAAATATTAAGGTGTTTGCAGAAACACGTTACAAAATAACCCATATTACTAAATGAAAATGTTGTCTTTTCCTGCCAGTTGAAGCAAAATTTAATTAACCTTTTATTAAAAAGCATGTGATTGATTAAATATTAAGAAATACTGCAATTTGTGTGATTATTGTTAATTAATATCATATATTTTATATTAAAAAAGTAAGGAAAAACCTAATCATATCGCATAGTGGATAGACTAACTGCTGAAGTCTGAATAATGTTTTAATTGCATGGAATTACAATTACAGTTGCATTAGGTATTTATGTATTCCTTGTGTCATCATGAATAGTGGGCATAAATAGCATTCACGTATATTCCAAGGGAGGAAACCCTAAAAATTAGTGTCCATCCCTCACGAGTATGCATGCAGAAAAGTAATAACCCTCTCTCTTTTAACATTGCCTAGGATCAATTGGTAAAAGTTCCCACCCACACCGAAAAAGGTCATTCTATTGCTAATCCATAGTTCAGCATTTGAATCTACCTTAAAAATGCGTAAATTGTTTATCTGTGATATATTCTCATGGATTATATTAAATTACTGGGGAGGTAGTATGATTTCTATCGTAAGAATAACAAAAGTTAATCATTCCTGTAACTTAATTGTTTATTTTCGCTTCATGGTAATAAAGCATTATTATTCACAAACACGCGCGCGCGCGCGTTACTCTAAAATTTTTGAGATACGCGCAGATGAGAATTATTTACAAAATAAAATTAACGGTTGTAAAATACAAAGTATTTTACCACCGAAGACGATTTTTTACTGACTGACTTCAACTTGTTTAGCGTAGACTAAATTTTAAACAGAAGAGAAAATAAAGTTGATTCGAGAACATTTTCGCGCTATGATTTTCTACGATTCTAAAGCAGGATTAAATCAAGAAGAATGCGTTCAACGGTTGCAATTAGCATTTGTTGATGAATCTCCAGCTCGTGCTACTGTATTCAGATGGTTTAGATAATTTAGAAGAAGTCGCAGTTTTCTTCAGGATGAAGAACACACAGGAAGGCCGCCGTCGGCAGTAATCCCGGATAATGTGTTTGCCATACGAAAAATGTTAATGGATGATAATCGCTGCACCTATCAAATGATACAGAAGGAACTTAACATTGGATCCGCAGCTATACACAAAATCATTCATGAAGAATTACGTATGAAAAAAGTAGTTTGCTGTTGTGTTCCCCATAATCTAACTGAGCACCAAAAAGAGGAGCGTGTCAGAATCAGTAAAGAAACTCTTAAATTGCCAAATGATGGTGGCCACAGCATTATTTCTAAACTTGTAACAGGTGATTAAATATAAATACCGTTTTTTGACGTTCCAACACGTCATAGGTCTTTGAAGATGAACCCACGCCGGCAATGGTGAAAAAACAACGCGCACTGAAAAAGTGATGTATGCCGTTTTTCTCAGAAGTACGGGATTGGTCAAAGCCATCAAGTTGGAAGGACAGAAGACAGTAACAGCAAACTGGTATACCATTAAATGTCTTCCAGAAATTCTACAAGAACTGAATGTTAGGGGACTAATGCTTCACAATGACAATGCATCTTCACATACAGCCGGATTAACAGTTGAGTTTCTTAAACGGAAACAAATTAAAGTGATCGAACATCCGCCGTATTCACCTGATCAAGCCATGTGCGACTTTTGTTTATTCTTTAATCTAAAAAACTTATGTGGACGTCGTTTTCATTCAGAAGAAGAGATGGATGTGGCTCTAAATACATTTTTTCCATGTATTCCAAGAAATGAATGGCTTGAGGCATTTAATCTGGAAAATTCGTCTACAAAAGTGCATTGATGCTGAAGGAGACTACTTTGAACACACCTAAAATTAAGTATAACTTTAAAAACCTAGTTGTATCTCAAAAATTTCAGAGGGACCCTCGTATATAATATAAATTTTATATGCGAAAATAAAATAAAAATGTTTTCTTTATATGTAGTTTCACAAAATGGAAATTCATAAAATTAAGATAAATATTTCATTTTTAATGGTTTTTTATTTAATGAATTTGAATTCCGTTTTTTAATTTTAAGGAAAAGAAATGATTAACCAATTGTATATTATAAATATTGGATTTCGAATTTTTTTAAAGGAATATCAGCATTTCATAATTTTTTTTTATTTCTGCAGATTCTTGTGATAATTTCTAAATGTATTTTTCAAAAACATAAAAATTGAAAAAATATTAGTAAAAAAAAAAAAAAAAAAAAAAAAAAAATGAAGTTTACTGCAAAAACTGATTGAAACATACCAATCTCCGATAGTATATTTGTGTTGATGATTTTTGTCTAACTTTGCTCATGCAAAGTTAGACAAAATTTTTGTTCAATATTTGCGTACTATTCGTGTTTAGCTGTGTTAAGTGCTATTGATGTAGAAGACGTATTGGTATTTTTTTTTTCATGCTGCAACAAATGCCAAAAGAGAGAGAGAATCAACTATATTATTAATATTTTCCTTTAAAAATTCGGGATCGACTTTAATTCCGGTAATACTTTGATTCGGAGTCTTGAGATTTCCAGAATTGAATGGTTGGTTAACCATTCAGTACTAAAAGCTTGAAATTGCAAGATTTTATTTTCTCGAAGAGGAATTAGTTTTAAACGTTGTGGCTAAAATTCGTAATATTTTTCCTTACTCAACTGTTTTATAAAATATGTAATCAATCTATATATAAATACTAAAATGGCAAAAAAATGAAATTAAATTTTGTTGATTACTTTCCAAAACACGGTTGGTTACTGCATCCCTATGAGTCTAGTTTGCAATGGTTCATGCATCTCCTGTGACACTCTACATATGTAACTTAGAAAATCCCTTTATTAGCTGTTGTAATTTCTAAAAAAAAAATATTAGTTACAAAACGATTTATAAATTATGAGAATGATCAGAAAGTCGTCAAATGGAAAGATCGCAGCTATTTCAACTTTTGAGACGAAGATTATTCTATTGCATTTAAATAATACACACCCACATCCCACCACATCTAGCCGAGCTGGCAGCCGAATGGTTAGCGCTCTTGCCTTTGGTTCAACAGTTCGTGGGTTCGAATCCCACCTTTGGCTTGGATGTTTATAGTGGTCTGGAATCCACTTTAAACCGTAGGTCCCGGTCTAATTAGCCTTCATGTGCAAAAAATGTCCGTTGAGCGACAAACCAACCAACTCACCACATCTATTCCTATATGCAATCTTTTAACGCATGGAATTCAAATGCAATATAGTTAGACAGGTTTGCATTGAATGTATGTTACAGCTACAGTTTAAAAGTAACAAAATGGATCGCACCAATAAATTATTTAATTTGAAGCTAAGTCCTATCCATTCATCTCCTATGTCGCCTTCAAAAATGTAGATTTTATTATAATGACTTGCTCAGTAGATCAAGCGCCTTTTTCCTGTTGGATTAGATTTTAATTGTTCAAAAATATGAAAACCAGTTTAAATATATTTTTTTTTCTCCTGATTTAGTGACGTGCAACAACCATTAATTTTTCCACTCCAAATTAGATTTTTAAATTCACATAAAAATGGTCTTTTATAGCAAATAACATGAGAAGTAACCTATCGCAAGGCTGCCTTACCGAATCAATACAAATTGCATTTCATATTTACACTAAAGACCATTTACGTGAAAGATACCAATCCACAACGAAAAGTAATAAATTTGAAAATGGTTCAGCCAAAGATCGCCGTGTTGAAGAATGTCGTTTTTAAACTAATCATGGCACAAAATGCTACCGACGATGTGGGATGAAAGCAGGTAATGTGGTAGATACGTAATACACTAAATTTTAGCTCCATTGTCTCTTACCGAAAAGTAGGATATTGATCTTTATTAATTGATGGAAGTTGAAATTGTGTGGTATTGTTTTCCTGAGTCCGTCTTCAAATATAAACCAATTCACTGAATTCCATGTGTAATGGATCATAAATATTTTTTTTCTTATAGATTCCAACAATCTAAAATAAAATCTATTGATAGGAATATGTCGCGCGGGCGCAAATCTCAGAATGAGAGCAGTATTTAGTTGAGGTTTCGGGCGTAAATTTTGCGAAATACTTACTGCCCTAGATTTAAAATCGTAAATTTTCTGATATTGTTTTCCGCTATTTACTTTTTTGATATACATCTTGCTAGTAACTTCAATTTATGGTTTTTAATTTGCTGTAACATAATTTTACAAATTTAGGTACTAACGAATTTTTTTAAAATTTATGTTTGATTATTTCTAATATGCAAACAACTCTAAATTTCTCAGTATTTTTTTTGAAGGAGTAATTGTGGAATCTAATGGCTAGTATTTTAGTTTGAATCCCAGAACGTGTTGGTCCTGGGATGAAATTTATCTCTGGATATTTATTAGTTTTATTTCCTATGCTTTATTGTGCAGTTTCTTGTACGATGCTAATACCCAAGTTAAAAGAAAAATTCATTATTCCTAACAATTTAAGAATAGCATATTAAAAAATTCATATCTCTTTAAGTAGAATTATCTGTAAGTACCATAAAACTGTTCGAAATTTTACCTTCTAGATTCAATATCGGGAAAAGTTTTAAAATTTGTGATTCAAATTGTATTTCGAATTCTCCAACGGCAGATTCGAGTCACGTGATTTAGTTAGCCAATCTGAATAGGACTGTTTTTCATAAGAATTAGAAAACGCGTTTGTCGTTTTCTCGCGAGGAAAAGGGCAAAAATAAGCAGCCAAGGTTCTTGGAATTTGAATCAAGGAAAACTCGCTCTCTCTCTGTGTAAGTGATTCATTGTTTTTGTAGAGGCTTTCATGACGTCAGCAAAATTTCCTCCTTCGTGTCACGTGCTCCTTCCAACTTTCTAACTGTGACCTCATTTTCATTACCACGGTGAGAAAAGAGCTAGGCTTTGCGAATCGGTGCCACTTCATTTCACTTCTTTCAACTCTCACTTTTGTTTAATTTATTCTTTTTACCCCCTCCCACATCTCCCCTTTTAACATAGTTTAAACTGTAGGTCTTGATCGAATTAACACTCAATGCAAAAAGCGTCCGTTGAGCAAACAACTTAACACGTTTCAGTCTGCAGTTGAGGGTTATTTTTTAATATCGGCGAAAGTTTTTATGCCTATCTGCATTTAAATCTCAATAGAATGCAATCCATTGTAAGGAAAATTTCAATGCTATGAGCTTTATTCTATATTTATAAAAAATTTCGTTATAATGAACTGAATTATGAGAACATTCCGTTATAACACTTTTACTGTTTCTTGAAGAAATAATTCAATATTTAAAAATTGATTGCTTAATTTTTCTGAATAAACGTTTAAACTTTCTGTTTTATTAGTTAGGTATATTTATGCATATACATCATTTTAGAGCATTGCATTACTATATTCATTAAGTTTGATATAGTTCGTTTGTATACATATATCGGTGGTGATCTGCCGAGGTGGCAGCCGAATGGTTAGCGCTCTTGCCATCGGTTCAACAGTTCGTGGGTTCAAATCCCACCTAGGGCATGGATGTTTGTAGTGGTTCGGAATCCACTTTAAACTGTAGGTCCCGGTCTAATTAGCCCTCGTGTGCAAAAAATGACCGTTGGGCGACAAACAAAACAAAACATCGGTGGTGATCTAGCAACTGAGTAGTGTAAAACGTGTGATGAACCATTCACTATAAATATTTATATTTTAATATTTATATCAATATTTTAATTTCATGTCTATATTTTAACCAATATCGTTTACTCTTTTTTTTAAACTGTGATCATTTAACTTTGATTTGCTTGGGGAACCCCTCCCCCAACAGGCACCTACTTACCCCCAACAGGCACCTATTCAACTAGCAATAGGTTTTTTGCATAACATTTAATTTGTGTTATAAATTTTAAAATTATATATACTTTTAATTTTTTTTATGATTTATTATTAGATTTTAAAATATATACATATACACTTATTTTTGCTTTTTAAATTGTTAGTGTTACTCGGGTTTCTTAAAAAAAAACTAATGATAATTAATAAAAAAATAAATAAATCTCCTAAAATCATACTCTTGGTGCAGCATATATATATATATATATATATATATATATATATATATATATATATATATATATTAGGATCAACTTTCATAGGCGATGATCAAATCTAAGTAGTTGACTTTTAGTTATTAAAAATACTAGGAGAGTTTTAGCCATTTAAATTTCTAACATCAAATTTACCAAATATGTATTTTTGCGAAATTTGTAGAAAAACGTATTTAATTAATTCAACTAGTAATATTTAATCCTATAGCTTTTCTGTCGATATTATTAGCTTTCATAAAAAAGCTTACTTTAATTATTTTTGAACAAGTTAATGCTACGAATTAACTGTTGTTCAAATATAATAAAAATAAGCGCAAAAAAGTAATTCATGATAAAATAATGCAGAAAACACTGGCTGTGAAGTCTATACTTGATTCTAGGTTTCTACTTTTTAAATGCTGATCTGTTAAGAAGATTGTTTGGGAGGTTTACAGTTTTCTACCCTTGTGGCATTGAATATTGTCCATACATCATAGTAAAGTCCTCCGTGAAGACGTAAAGCGGCTACTCAAATCTTATACATGTTTAAGCTTTTACATTATTCTCTACTTGGTGTCTTAGTGATGTAAAAAATAGAATAAATTTCTTGCCTTAAAGTTTCTTTAATTTCTGTCTTAATTATCTTTGTTTTTGTTGAGAACAGAAAGTGACAGTAAACCAACAAACAAATGCTAAAAGATTGCGACAAATTTCATTCTTTAATCGTTGCTTTATATATTTTTTAGCTCGAAACGTCTTTGTTTTTATGATTTCCTATTAAATTCGTTTTATTTTATAGAATTTACAAATAAAATCATCAATGAGTCTAACGATTTATTTTTAATTTCGTTTAATATTTAAACATCGATAAAGCAATTCATTATTGTAGTCGTTTATACCACTACTTTTTTCCTGTCAAACGATCATGTATTACGATGTATACACCATTTACTTTATAGTAAATGGTGAATACATGGCTCGTTCCGAATATCATTGATTCTAATGTTAATCAAAATGTTTTATGTTTTTCAAAATTTAATATTTTTGTAACTTAGGTACATTCGGTCGTAATATCATAATCAAATGTACATTTTTTTCCCTCTGCATATTGTATAAATTTGATATTTCTTCTGGCATTTTCGGTGTTTGGTATTTCGAAGGACATCTTTATTGTAAATCGTATTCGCATGTCACATGGAAAAAAATCAAATTTTTCGCTGTGATAAATGTCATCCTACCTCTGAACTACAATTAATTAATAGATTTGATATTATTAAAATGTGTTCTCTTATGTTTGCTTGTATTATATTAATAAGATATGTTAAATCAGTGCTAATTTTTTTATGTGCTACTCATTAATATTACTAATAATTAATTCAATGCTACCCACTACTGTCAAATCTATCGAAGTCCGTGTAATAGTAAATGAAAAGAATCAATTTAACTGTAGATATTCACTGTAATGTGCTATTGTCTCCGCAATATATTGTACTTAAAAAATGTAAGTTTCATCGCTTTTTTTTATGATCTTATTAATTTTTTGTCACAATTTCAGTTCTAACTCTTAAAAAAATTATTTGAACTTTCACGTTGGGTAAGAAAATTCTTTTAATTTACATTTTTTAATTACAAATTTATAAATTTAGATGAAATTATATGTTTGAACTTATTCTACCAAACTATTTCAAGTTTTCCGTGACAATGCTTTCGAGAAGAATTGCAAATTTGATAAATCATATTTCACATTAATTATGCATTGCTTGTTATCGCAATTAATCTAAGCTATTGTTTGAAAGCTTATCATTCTGGTTTTCCATTTAATAGTTGATGATATCAATTCCCATCTCAAAGATGGATATTTGTAATTGTTCACAATGTAATTAACTATAGTTCAATGTCAAATTACCTCTGGCATGCAAGAAGCGATTGCAGGGGAATAAAAAAGCTAAATTATGATATTTTTGTAAATTTTATTAATATTATCATGTAAAAATATTTAATTTATTTTTTTTAAAGGCGGTGATTTGCAAATAATATGATGACCAAGTATTTGCCACTCACTCTTAATACGCATTTCTCATGACGTAAATAGGTTGAGTCCAACTCCCCTGCGTTGAGAATCAAACTATAGACATGTAATATAGTAAGGTGAAGAATGTTTAGTAGTTTTCTTTTGAATTTGATTGTTGATTTGAAAAAGTTAAGAATTTGAATCGAAATTAATATCGTTGTACTTTTTTAATTAAAAATGTTTTTGGGATACATTTTTTACCAATCACAAGCTAGCGGAAAAAATAAATCATATAATTTTGTTAAAGTTGTGAGAATAGATAGAAAAAATTGTCATGGATAAGAATATGCACATTTTATTTGACTTGAACTATTTAAAATCGTAAAGCTTATTTATTAAATCAGGAACTATTTTTACACTTGCTGAGACTTTTGACATTCAGAGAAACCTTTACTTGTTTTTATTGTCAAAAATAGCGAACTTGTTAAGTTGCATTTATTTATTTGCATTTTGATTGAATAAAAAGATTAATGCTATTAAGGGAACAATTACTTTAAATGGAACTATTGTTATGAATTTTTCACGAATTCAATATATGTAAACTATTTTTTTTCATTAATGCTTTTATTGGAATAATAAATTTTAGGAAATAATTTCTTTTTGCGTTAAAAAGGCTTTAAATAAAGCTCTCTCTCTTTTTTTTTTGGTACTATCAATTGTATTTTTATATTATTTTTCAAATTTATTCAAAGATGCAAATTTTAAAATTGTGTAGACTTGCAACAAATATTTGTTTTACTTACAAAAATACGAATAAATTATAATATTGATTTATGTTTTAAAATGATTTTTTTGTGTAGTAAATTATATTATGCATAAAAAAAGCTAATATATGAATTAAAAAAAAATTCGCAAATGCACTATTAAATCCAAGATTTAATATATGTTTATGACATCTTTTAGATGTGTAAAATTAATAGTGAAATACAAATTGCTATAAAAGTAACTTAAAAAAAAATTGGCGCATTTATAACAATATAATAACAATAATGTAAGATAAAAATTGGTGTGTATTTATAGCAAATAAGGATTTATTATTTTTCGCTTTATTCGCGCTTGTATGTGGAAAAAGTATTTTCAATTTATATTAAATAGGCTACAAAAAATTATTCTCTTTTCTAAATATGATCAAGTTGCGAATGATAATGAAATTATACTCTTTATAAAAATATCAGAGTGGAACTGTCCATTTAACGAGATTCTATATATTCTACAATCAAAGTAATTCCTTCCATGTATATTAAATAAGGAATAATTGATAGTTTTTTCTCCCAATCTCATCACATAAAAACAATTTCGTAATCGTTATATGTTTTCCGTAACTTTTTTAAATAAAGTGTACAATGAATTTTACATCAGCAATTCTTAGTTTTAAAGCGAGTTTAAAAGAACACAAATACCATTCAATTTTCATAAATATCTGATGTGTTTATCTTTTGCTTTTAGAAGGAATGTTACTTCTTTAGCATGTTCATCTAGGAAGACACATTAATAGCCATTTTTTTGTACTTGTTTCTTTTTGGTTACATTTTTTTTAGCAAATTTAGATTCCAAACTATTGCATAAAATTTGTTTCTGTATCGCTCCCATTTCACCAGTGGGATCTTCATTGTAAGAGAAAGTTACTTTATTCTAAGAAATGAATTAAATATAATGAAACTGCAAAATACCTGAATATGTTAACATTTATTTAAATAATTTCTTCTTATATGTAAATAATTATTTAAATTCGTACTTTCCTTTCATATGGCCTTGAAAACAATATGAGAAAATTCTGTAGCCGACAAAGCTTAAAACTGCATTTTTTTTTATTCTTTTGAAAAGTTGTTGTTTGTGCTATAAAATTTGGAAAAATTATTGTTCTTTCTGAAATCTAAATGGATCCAATTCTGCATAATAGAAACTGTTTAAATACTGTGCATGACAAAATTTTTATAGTTGTCGATTTACTGCAATATTTGCAGTAATTAGAAAGTGAAGATACTTATTATGTTCTTCACGGTTATTAATCATCAATATCTTTTGAAATTTTTTTTTATTTTAATAAACGTAAAACACAAAGATATAATTTAAAATAGTACAGGTTCAATTAAAGCTAAATTCAAACACATTGTGTACTATCAAGAATTACAAGTTAATTCAATAGGTCAATCAAACTGTATACGATTAAATATTGTCTCCTATAAGTAATTATGTACTAGATTATAGCAGTGAATTTAAAGATTGTGTAACATTAATTTTTTTTTGCCGTTTAGAATTTTTGATTTATATGATTAAAATCATTACTCAATTTGTTGATTTCAGTGGTTCCAAATGGAGAAAAAATAATTCTTAAACAAAAAGTAAATTAGTTAAGTTTTATTTAAAGAGGATGTTGCATCAATAGACACAGATTTACCATGTATTAAAGTTTGTGAACAAGTCTTTCAAGCGGAAAAAGGAAACCCCGTAAGTCAAAACTTTCAAAATGCTTCATACAATCTGTTATCTAACATGAAGCTGTAAATAATTTTTTATTAAAGTACTTTCTAATCGCCAAAATAAGTGTTCACAAGAAATTAATTTCAAATTTGCTTTTTAACAATAAACATCCAATACATAGCAAATAAATCGCCTACTTGTTCAATAATCATGTGCTGAATGTTCGAGTAAAGTAAAAAATAACAAAACAAAAATTCAGAGTTATTTTTTCTATCTCTGCCAAAAATAAATTCAATTTTAATAGATCAGCTGAGTTGATTTTTTTAATGATATTATTTAGGTGATCACTCCCAAAAACTGCTCAAATTCCAAGGAACATTTAATCTGAAAGCTCCATAATTGTGTAACTCATAATTAGATGTAATTTGTCATTATTTTCAATTAAAAGGAATTTTCAATCATAAGTGACATTAAGTTTGTTTCTTTGACAAATTGCTCTAACAACGTCACATAAATAAGTTTTTAAAGCATTTTGTTGATGAAGAAACAAAAGTTCATCACAACGAAGCTTCAATACTTGCTTTATTTTCATCTGAAATACAATTTTAAAATGAAGACAAAACATTTGTAAATGTGTGGCGATTGATTACCTACACGAGCGTAAATATATTCAAATTCATTGAAAATATAGTTCATAGTATCTTTATTTTCAGTGATATACTTACACGACTCATTTACACGAGCGTATAGTTAGTTATATAAATGTATTAAAAGTAAAGATAGTTCATAAATTGTTTTTTCGTCCTGTAATCCTGCCCTGATTGCTTGGCACAACATATAAATAAAATAGTTCATCTGGTTTATGCCAACTTTATAGTTTTGGCATTATGAACATTAATCATCGTGTATGCCCAATCATCGTGATTACCTACACGAGCGTAAATATATTCAAATTCATTGAAAATATAGTTCATAGTATCTTTATTTTTAGTGATATACTTGCACGACTCATTTACATGAGCGTATAGTTAGTTATATAAATGTATTAAAAGTAAAGATAGTTCATAAATTGTTTTTTCGTCCTGTAATCGAGCCCTGATTGCTTGGCACAACATATAAATAAAATAGTTCATCTGGTTTATGCCAACTTTATAGTTTTGGCATTATGAACATTAATCATCGTGTATGCCCAATCATCGTGATTACCTACACGAGCGTAAATATATTCAAATTCATTGAAAATATAGTTCATAGTATCTTTATTTTTAGTGATATACTTACACGACTCATTTACATGAGCGTATAGTTAGTTATATAAATGTATTAAAAGTAAAGATAGTTCATAAATTGTTTTTTCGTCCTGTAATCGAGCCCTGATTGCTTGGCACAACATATAAATAAAATAGTTCATCTGGTTTATGCCAACTTTATAGTTTTGGCATTATGAACATTAATCATCGTGTATGACCAGAATGAGATAAATATTCTCAAAAACGTAATAAGATGAGCAAATTGTATTGGAATGCCAGATTTTTCGGAGCTTCTATTGAAGTCTGCTTCTCTTGTGTTCTGTTCCTTGTTAATTTAAAAAAAAATTTTTACCTATGTTTTTATGTGATTTTTTTCTGATTATTATTTTAAAAGTTTCTTCTTCTTACTACATTTGTTCTGCTCTGATATTTGAACTGTTTTGTATTTTAGATTGGTTTTCCCAATTAAGTTCATAAATTAATAGGCATCATTTTACAAGAAATTAATATAATTATGTATCTTAAATTAAAAGACACAGATTAGTGCATTTTATGATTTAAATTATATTCATAAATTGTATTCATCTAAACTTCTCGTGTAGTTATGTTGAGCATTTTGTTTCTTTCCTTTATATTTCTTCCATTTTATTTAATTAGAAACAGTATACAGCGACAATATTTTTGTTTAAGGAAGTCAATTAAAAAATAAAAAGCATCGCATAATTAGATCACACATTTTGATCACATTATCGAAGAAAAATGAGTTAAGAAATATATAGCAAGAAATCTTGTATCCTTATGTCTGTAATCACGCACCAAGTTGCTAATTAAGTATAGATTACCGTTAATTTTTAATTTATTGCATTAGGAAATTACTGTGTGAGATGGCAAGAAATTACTTTAAGATATGTTATTCGATGCACACAAGGTGATCCTATTTGAGAGCACTGACTTGTTAAAAGACTTAAGCGTTTTGATAAACTTGATATAAATATTAAAAAAAAAAAAAAAAAAAAAATGAGCCGGCCAACTTGTCTAGTGGTCAGCATGCCTGACTCGGAAAGGAAGGTCCTGAGTTCTAATCCCGGTTCAGGCATGGATGTACTTTCTCTATCCTGTCTTTGTCCTTTCCTTGTGTGTCGGAATGAAGTATGAATGATGCCCTCCCTACAAACGGGTCCCTATGGCATGTGTGAGGGTGCGATGGTGACCCACCCCCTGTGGTGCACCCGGGGCAACGCCTCGGCGGCTAAGAGGTCGCTGTTTCTGGCTGGTTCCTTGGGTATCAGGGAACAATAGATTAATAGATTCTGTTGCAAATGTAAGTGTCTACAATCTGTCATTGGAAAGAAAAAAAATTAAAAAATGAACTATAGCAAAAGTTGTTTTTTGAAAGGAAACTAGTGAATAATTTAATTGTATTATTGATCAGTATAATACTTAAATTTACTCATAACTTTTAATAATTTTAACAACTCTACTTCAATTGTTTTTATTTTTGAGTTGCAATATTCTTTACAGGAAAATAAACATGCTGTTTAAAGAATTTAGTATAATTTTATTTCATATGATGACAAATTATTTTCAATCATTTTAGAACTATGTTACATTTAATTAGTTACCCTTCCAATGAGTTTAGCTAGTGTAAAAATAGTAATATTGAAGTACATGTATATCTATAAAGTAAGAATTTTTTTTGATTAAAAGCAATCTTAATTACTATTTAAATTTATTGAGGACTTTATATTTGTAACTTAATATCATTTTGAGAAATACATATAATTATCGTGTGGCATTTATCAAATTACTTTGTGATTTGTAGCATATATTTTCTTCATACCATGTTTTAATAGGATTTTTGTTATCTGGAGCACTAGTTTTTGAGGTTTTCTCTCCTGTCGGATGTCTCCATATGGACCATTTGTATGAAAAATGTGTGGTAGTCGGTGTGAACAGCGTTATAAAAGTCCTGTATTTATTTAAAGTTTATTTCTACTACGAATTTATTTATCACCGTTGTCAAATCAGTTTTCTATTCGTTTAAATTTGTATTCTTTTTTTCCGTTCTGATTTGCCGTTGGATTTTGTTTATTGTTATAAATACCCAGTTTTGCAGCCAGATATTTGTTTTTTAAATTCTGTTTTCCAGAATGCTTATAGCAAAAATATCCACTAATCTACAAAGCCATACATGTATTGCCCTCAAAGCCAGTTATTGCAAAAAGGTCTTCATGTATCCCAAAATAAAATAAATAAATAATGTGTACGTTAGTTTTCATACCATAGCAATTTATAATGGAAAACAATATTTTTACACGTCAACACGATGGATAAAATGACTTTTTTTTTTAAAAAAATTTTGAGAGAAATAGCATATGTTAATTATTTCTTTCATTTTAAAAATGCAGAAACTTTCAAACACCAATTACACCTTATTTTCAAAAATATTTGTTTCCCTTGCTTGCATGTAAATATTTAAATGTATAGAGGAACTTTTGTTTATATGTGAAATTTTTATTTATTTGTTTAATTTTAATATTACATTAAAAAAATTTTATATTATAAATTACAAAAAAAAATTTTGATCTACCTAAAATGGAAACGTTTAAGCAAATTTTATTTCCTGCTTGAATTCTAACGAAATACTTTAAGAAACGCACCCAGCATTCTTAGACTATATTTTAAAAAACAGTGGTAGAAAAAATAACAATTCTGTGTTAGAATTTATTTGAAGAGTTTTCATTTGGAGAAAACTGAAATTACACACCATTTATACGAATTCTATATATTTTAAGTAATCTTTGGAGAAAACTATATTTTATTTCTTTTTGTGAGAGAATTTATGAATAAAGATATTTGATACCCTTTTTTTGTTTATTTATTTATTTTTTTTTGCAATGAAAGCACTTGAATCTATGCTGAAAGAAAAAGTTCGCCTACAAATTGTGTAAAATGAAGTAGATAAAAACAACGCTTTAAGCGCCATACGTGTAAGCCGAGAGGACCGAAAACATGCAAGTAAATAGCCAGCTGTTTAATTTTAACTCAAGGGCTACTTTTATTGGCTTCGTTTATTTGGGCGAAGTCAAAAAAATATTTCGCCATGTGTCTCGTGCATTTTTGCCGATCGATTATACCTGATTGTGCACTTTCTTTTATTTAAACAGCCAGCCGAATGATTCTCCTTAATTTCAGTTGTCTTTTTAATTGCAAAGCACGGAAGGCAACTTGAAAAAGTTCCATTGTTGAAAAACATTTTGAAATGATGCAGTGTAAATCAGTAGCTTTCCCGTTACAGGCTTATTTTTTTTATACTCTCATTTCAACATTCCTCAATTTAAAAAAAAAAAAAAAAAAAAAACGTAAAATGAATGTTTAATTTTTATTTTATTTTTTATGATAATTATAATCTATACACAGTCCCATTTTTTTATTAAATTTTATATAATTTTGATTTTTAATATTTTTATTCATTTATAATTACTTTTAAATTTTATTATTATTGTTAAAATTTTAAATGAACATACAATATTATTATAATAAGTAATATTAAAAACGATAAAATAATATTGGAAACTATAAATAATATAATAATTGCATTTTAAACAATTAAACAGATGTGAGAGAAATAATTAATATACTATATCAAAAAATATTATATTTTTAATACAAATTTCTAAATGTTAATGTTACAAGTACATATTTTACGTGTAAAAAAACTATTAGGTTGGGGAATAAGCTCGTAGCGTTTTTACCAGGCTTTTATATTTAAACAAAAAACAATAATTATATCAATAAATCAATTATATATTCGCCGTTGCTGTTTATAACCTCTTTCCATCTCTCGACCCATTTGTTGATGCCGTTTCACCAAAAATCGCCTCGTCTGGTGTCAAAGAAATTGTTGAGATAGTTTTTAAGGACCCCTTTGTTATCGAAGGTAAAGCCCTTCATATGGTTTGACAAGGAGCGGAAAAGATGGTAATCGGTCGGTGCAAGGTCCGGATAATACAGCAGATGCTGAAGGACCTCCCATTCTTGCTTTTGGAGTGCGGCTTTGACGACTTGGGCAACATGGGGCCTGGCGTTGTCGTGAAGAAATATGGTTTGACCATGTCGATCAGGTCTTTTTTGTCGAATAGCCTCATTCACACGGTGTAGCTGGAGAATGTAGAGCTCCTTGTTGACAGTGGGATTCTTTTCGAGCATTTCCCAGTGTACCAAGAGGTCCTTAAAAACTGACTCAACAAATTCTTTGGTACTAGTCCACGTGATTTTTAGCGGAACGGCATCCGCAAATTGGTCGAGAGGTAGGAAAAGGTATACAGTCAACGGCAAATATATAATTGATTAAATTATTCATATAAATTATTGTTTTTTGTTTAAATAAAAGTCTTTGATGAAAACGTTACGAACTTATTCTCCAACCTAATAGTTAAACTATTTATCTAACAAATCATTAAAATATTGCTTGTTATAAATATATCTAGAATTAAGGATTACATTATAATGATAATTACTAGTCCATTTGATTAGTACATGAACGTGACATACTTTAGGTTACTAAATTATGAATAATTTGTCGGTTATAGAATACAACGAATAGTTGAGGGCTACATTTAAAAATATTCTCTAGTCAAGCAGTATTTAAAAATGCTAATTATAAATGAATAATTAACAATACATTAAATCATTATATGTTGCTTTTGGATGAGCTAATATTCTTTAAAGCAGGTAAGTCAAACTATCGTTCCACAACATTTTGTGATCTGACCAATGAAACAACATGTTGGAAGACATCAAGAATTAGAAATTTGTAATGAAAGGTTTTATAATTGTACTGTTGATAGTAAAATTCACCAATCATTGTTCATGAGTCTCGTGTCCATAGTAAAATGTGACCTATAATACTTAATCTTTCGTTGTGAGAGTTCGATTTTGATTGCTTCGAGTCATGAGGTTTATTAAATGATGCAAACATTATCATTTCCCTCTTTGAAATTTCAATCCTTGTTCAGATATGTTTTCATTTTTACAAATATAAGGAAATGCTTGATTTCTGGCTTTTTAATGTTTGCTAGCATCAAATTTCTCTTAAATTATGTATTTTTATGTGGAAAGCATAGTTAAATATCGTAGTATTCTACGTGTTAACCCTTAAATCTAAGAAAGGTTTATATAAAAATGCTTCATTTGCCAATTAAATATCAAGTCATGCTTGTATCGTCTCAGAAGAAAAACATTTGCACCTCTATAAATTTTTACTCTAAGATTATTTATATAATGGTTTTTGATCAGGCTTGAAGTTAAACATTTTACTTTTTGATTCTAAGATATCCTTTCCCAATGTCCTTGCCAAAACGTTTATGGTTTTGTTAGTATTTTTATACGTGCACACCTGCCTTCGTTGGCACTAGAAGTGCGTAACAGAGTATTAACACCAATCAGAAATACAATCCTAAGATTACCAGGAAGCATTTCTCTGTATCATCTTCAAAAATACAACCATTCAATATTCATGATCTTCAATGAGATTTAGACTGAAAAAATGGAATTTAAAATTGAAACGATGTATCACTTGTAAAATTCGTAAGTGTGCCAGAAAGAAAAAGCAAGAATTTTTTTTAATTATATATATATATATATATATATATATATATATATATATATATATATATATATATATATATACACGAGGGTTACTATTTATATTTCTGGACTTGGCAACAGTAAGTGTTGCTAGGCGACCGAAGACGATTTTAATCGAAAGTTTGATATTTTTAAACATAAATTCAGCAGACGATTTACCATTATAGCTTTATTTGTGTTGTTGACAGTAAATTGAAAAAAGTTCTTCTCTGTCAAAAAATGGAATTGAATCGTGAACATTTTCGTGCCATTATTTTTCATAACTTTCGACGTGGATTGTCAAGACAAGAGTGCTTCGATGAACTTAATTCTTTATACAGCGATAAAGCGCCATCCTACAGCACTGTAAAAAATTGGTATAACGAATTTAATCGTGGTCGATGTTCGATCCAGGACGAATCCCGTGCAGGTCGTCCAAAATCCGTTGTTGTGCCAGAAAGATCAATGCTGTGCGTGAACTGATACAGCAAGATCGTCATGTGACATACCGTGAGATAGAGTCGTCTTTGTACATTAGTATGACTAGCATCAATAAAATATTGCATGAACATTTGAGCGTAAAAAAAATTTGTTCGCGTTGGATCCCGCATAATCTGACAAACGCTCAAAAAAAAGGCTCGTGTCGATTGGTGCAAGGAAATGTTGGAAAAATACATTCAAGGTACATCAAAGGCTGTGTATAACATCTACACAGGTGACGAATCGTGGATCTATGCATATGAGCCGGAAAAAATTCAGCAATCAACTGTATGGGTCTTCCAAGACGAGGCAAAACCAACAAAAGTTGTTCGAGGAAGAAGCACATCGAAACAAATGATTGCCTGTTTCTTCGGCATTAACGGTCATGTGGCAACAGTGGCGTTAGAGCAACGCAGGACGGTCAATTCTGAATGGTACACGACCATTTGTTTGCCAGAAGTCATCGGAGAAATTCGAAAAAAGCAGAAGAACAGGCGAATCATTCTTCATCATGACAATGCGAGCTCTCACACATCGACTCAAACAAAGGCATTTCTGACGGAGCGAAAGATCGAACTGATGGGTCATCCACCGTACAGCCCTGATTTGGCACCCAATGACTTCTTCTTATTCCCACACATCAAAAATAAATTACGTGGACAACGATTTTCGACCCCCGAAGAAGCGGTTGATGCATTCAAAACGCATGTTTTGGAGATACCTTAATCGGACTGGAAAAAGTGCTTTGAAAATTGGTTCAAACGCATGCAAAAGTGTATTGATCATCATGGAGAATATTTTGAAAAACAATAAAACCAATTTCGATCCTACATATTTGTTTTTTCATTATTAGGCCAGAAATATAAATAGCAACCCTCGTATGTAATATATATATATATATATATATATATATATATATATATATATATATATATATATGTATATATATATATATATATATTATAACTGAGTAGAAAGCTTACTGTTTAAAATTTGAAATGAAAGCAAAATTTCAATACTAAAAATTGTGAAGAGATTTTTCTGAGACCAATCAATTTGTATTTATTTTAGGTCATCTTGAGTTTTGAAATGTTCTTGTGCTATAATAGAAAAAATTCTTTTTAATCTGAATGCATACCCATACATTCAGATTAAAAAGAATGTTTTCTAAACTGGAACTCAGTGTGACATGCATTTAAAATATTTTTCTGTTACGCCATATTTTACTTTAGTGATAATACTTAAGGCTGTTTTATAATTTAAAAAACAAATTATAATGAGAGAGAGATTGCATAGAATTGATTATTATACACAACCCTTACGAACTTAAGTTTTTTAAATTACCGTAACTCTGTTATTTTAATTAACCTGGCGTCTCTTTTTTTTAAAATAATTTTATTGCTTTCAACTCCATAAATTTCCATCATTTTATTTTTAAATTAATGATTTTAATAAATTTTTGCAAAAGTTCTTTATAATCATATTTTTATATTAGAATTAAGTGATGTTATTATACAGGAATAAGTAGCTGCTAATATTCTGATTAAGCCTTCGATCTTGTGCACAGCCTATACTAAAACCTCCTGAGTGACGGTTAGAGGTCTGCGTCACTTCTTATCCGGTGACGTGTGGGGGTCGACGGAGCTATAGTTGGAAGACGTATATTTAGCCGTTGGCACACACAACGCAGATTTCCCAAAGGATGCAGATTACTTCACGAACATTTCTCAGACTCGATATTTTTGTTTTCCTCTGCTAGCTGATCGAAAAGAATCATTTGTGACTACAACTAAAATAATGACGCTCTTTTAACCCATCCTCATATTGATGAGACTTTTCCCCTTGATTGGGTGAAATACAAAATAAATTTTTTTAACTTTGTTATTACATTTACACACTATTGAGGGTAAAACGTTAGAGACATTAATGAATCTAAATCTACTTCTACATAGTTTTCTTAAGGATATATAATGGAAATATATAATTTTTTGTAAAAAAATATTTATTAGATAGACTCAATTTTATTTGAATAAATTTTTTCTTACTAAATGAAACGTTGATATTCATCAAGCTCTTTAATGCTCTTAAAACAAAAAGTTCAGGGTTTTTTTTAAATTTTATTTAGCACTTCTAATTGATACACAGTGAATTGATATAACGATAATTTGGTATTCGGTTCTAATAAAAAAATAATTTGACACATTTATTTTAAAATTCGATCATTTAATAAATGCATGATTTGACCTTAAGAATAAGCGCGGAATGCTTAATGTTTTGAAAATACTTAATCTTCTACTTAAGTTTGTTAACTCTGAGGTATAGTTTTGTGCTTACAAAAAGGTTATAAATAGCAGTTAGTTTATTGGTGGATTCGAACCACTACAAACAACCACTACCAAGATGGATACCAACATTTTAATCTTTGAAATTTGAAGCTTCTATTTCTCTTTAGCGGTTTTATCTCTGTTACGTGTTCTGTATTAAAGCTAAGTTCTACTCTTAAACTCTAATAACACTAAAATGTCGATGTAGTAAAGGCTCCAATTAAGGAGGAAAAAAAAAAAGACATAAATTATAGATTTGTTTCTTTTTCATTATCGAAGGTTCTATAAATAAAGCGTATGAAAGATTCGATGAATATTTGAATATTGCTTTAATTACATGAAAAATCAGTATATACCATTGGCTTTTTAAAATTTTTACACTAAGAAACAACTACGTTTCTTGGTATAGCAATTAGATAGTGTAGTGTCTTAGCGTGTAAGAAATGCTTCACTTGTAAAATTCGAAAGAAGTAGATGGTATGTTATGCTACTGGTCAACTTTTCCGTGGAAATCATGTGCAATAATAGACAGCAGTAGCAACTGTATATTTAAATAAAAATTGCACAGGAAGTTTCTCATACACAAATAACATTTGAACATAGTTGCCTTATTAAAAAATATATGAATGATCGTGCTAGAAAAAGTTATTACTTTGTTGGAAGTTAAAAAGTAGCTTGCTGCGATGGAAATTTGTCGTATCACAATATTTGTGCTTCTTACGACTGTCTGTAGAATATGTAATGAATAGCTTCAAGACGGTCATGAGGAATGCCATGTTGGGCATTAGAAGCGCATTAATGAGAACCATCCCAGGAAACGATAATCTTAGCTCCATGACTTACGTGAATCATGCAGCCATGTTACTGCTCTGAGTCAAGAAATAGAATAATTTTTCAATAAGAAAAAAAAAAAAATATGTGCACAAATTGATGACGTTTGCTGCAATATTTACTCTCAGCTCAACAATTATGGTTTCGACTAACTTTGGAATTGCGTGACAGAAGTGCCTTCAATGGTGATGATCAACAATAAACCTGAATGTTAGCATAGGAAATCGTGTTTTCAGATTTTATTTATATTATAATGACCCACTTCTCAATGTTTGTCGGCATCGTGCGTTAGACTTCGTCTTTCTGAGCCATTACTTAAAATAATCGTATGGGGTAGTATTGGATATATTCTTTGGTCGCCTTTTACTCACATTGACGATACTTTGAACAGTGCCTGTGACGTTTATATTGTATTATAAGTATTAAAGTAAGTGAATCTACCTTTTATTCGGATTCTAAAAAACCTTAGCTAGGTAATACATGAGTGCTTATTGTCACTATTAATACCTTCTTTGATACTGCTGCTTTAGCCATCATGTTCTCTAAATATTCCAGCAATAGAAAAGTCACTTGATCAGTTGTTGTGCTTAGCGATTGACCGTTATCACACGCCAATTGCTACCGTCCATGAACTCTCGTTATAGTGAGGTTCTCAACTTATCTCTATTTTATTCAATCTTAAGTATCTGAGGGTTGTTAATGTTGCAGAAGTGGTTACTCGTTCTGATTCCTGAAAATCTATACTCTTCTGAAATCTATCCATGTTCTCCAAATATTTCAGCAATAGAAAAATCACCTGATCAGTTGTTGTGCTTAGCGATTGGCCGTTATCACACGTCAATTGATACCGTCCATGAACTCTCGTTATAGTGAGGTTCTCAACTTATCTCGATTTTATTCAATCTTAAGTATCTGAGGGTTGTTAAGGCTGCCAGAAGTGGTTACTCGTTCTGATATCTGAAAATCTATGCTCTTCCTAATTTCTTTAAATTTAATCATATTATTTCCAATATAATATATTCTATCATTGAAAAAAAAAAGAGAGAGAGAGAGAGAGAGAGATTCATTCTTTCTCTAATGTAGCAATTATAGTCGCCATTAGTATATATATATATATATATGTGTGTGTGTGTGTGTGTGTAAAAATGCAATTTTCATCGATTTATTAGTTTGTGAATTTATTTCATGCCAAGTTAAATTCTGTTTTTCAATTAATAAATTATGTTACTATACTCTGATGTATTGTTGTTTAATGGATACCTTGTATGTCAAGTCTTAAGCTCAGATATCAAAAATAATTATTTCTCCTTATAGATAAAGTGTTTCGGGAATAACTATTTCTCACTATGGATAATGGTGTTTTTCTTATCCTGAACTTCAAATTTTATTTCACCGTTTACTTGGATGTTATCAAACAATGATGGATACAACATCCACTCTTCAAAGAAAAGTTTCACTGACACAAAATTTGTCACATTTTAATAGCATAAATCCCGCAAGGGATACTATTATTTGTATGTGTACAAGTTATGTAATCAGATGAAGAAAGCACCATCTTAATTTTAAGAGATCATTGGTAAACCACATAAATTATGCATTAACAATATAGTTCCCGCGCAACTGCGGATGGATTAGGATTCGCATCTTGGTTTTTCCACAATGCCGCTCGTATAATATTATATTTTGTTGTTTTATGTGTACTCCATGAAATAATCTGGTAGAATTAATTCAAGAAATAAATGATCCAGAGGAAATCCAAACAGAACAATTATTGTAATTGAAAATTATACATGAGTTTGAGTTCGAATTAAAAAAAATAATCAGTTTTTCTCTCTGCTAATTTTTTTTCTAATATGAATTCTTTATTCAAGGTTTGAGGTTAATTTGTTTCGACATTTTGGAGGCAATAAGTTAGAGTTTGGTATTGATATTTTAATTTTGTAACTGAATTCATTGTGACTGATAGTTGAATTTATTTATACTAAAGCTAATATTACCATTGAAAAGAGCATATGATTAGTCTTATTAGATAAAGTTGAATTAATACTTCAGCAGTGTTATAAGTTTCTTAACCTTTTTCCATATTGTGATATTTAGAAATAATTCCAATGCAACCATCGACAAATTATTTTCTGTAGGCACATGTTTTTCCTATGCATCTGAATTGAGTAGAATATATTAAAACTATAGCTTGAACATAGCAGAATAAATTAGAACTAAAGTAGAATATCTTTCAGAAACCTCTAAATTTGCTTGAAATATTTTATTAAAGCAATCTTTATGGAAACGACAATCTTAATGCCGAAAGCTCGACGTGGTTTTATTCTTCAATAAAAAATTCGCAATTTAAGTTATTCCTTGTTTGATTTTTTTTATATTTCGAATTGAATTTTTATGAAGCCTTCTTATGCCAAGAGTTAGCAACATTTATTATCTTATGATAATAACTTTAAATATTTAAACAGGTTATCATATTAGTGCTTATCAATCATGATATCAGAAATGTAATAAGTTCAGAACGAGATAAAAAACACTGTTCTCGAAATTTACTTTAAAAATTTTCATGACTCCAAAAGGTATATGGAACGAATGTATTAACAGATGTGAAGAAAAATTAAGTTTCTTTATAAACCTGAAGAACATATTATTGTGTGTCATATTACGAAGTAGAGTACAATTGCTGTAAGTCCGTCTGCAAGGATCGACTAAAAATTGCTTAAGTTGGTAAAGTAAAAATTGGTAAAGTGGTATTTTCTAAGAAAAACCAGAAAAAAGAATGTTAGCTCGCTTATTTTCTTGACGTTATTGATCATTTATTGAAAAATTTAATATTTCCATATTAAACTTTCGTTTTCAATTCTGATTCGGAATATATACACACACACCACACACACACACACACACACACACACACACACACACACACACACACACACACACACACACACACTACACACACACTACACACACACACACACCACACACACACACACACACACACACACACACACACACACACACACACACACACACACACACACACACACACCACACACACACACCACACACACACACACAAACACCACACACACACACACACACACACACACACACACACACACACACACACACACACACACACACACACACACACACACACACACACACACACACACACCACACACACACACACACACACACACACACACACACACACACACACATATATATATTATAGTGAGGATTATCTTTATTATGTGTTTCATGAAAATTTACTACAGTAGCTAAAAAAATTATGTAAAATAATTTTTTTTCAAGTGGGAACACTAAAAAATGCTATGTATTGTCCAATAAATAAAGGGGAAAAATAAAATTTTTATAATAAAGTTCTATTAACTTTATCTCTCTCTTAATACTTTATAACATTATAGAGTAAAAATAAAACCTGATATCTAAACGTATATGAACCGCTCAACTTGTCTAGTGGTCAGCGTGCCTGACTGCTGATAAGGAGGTCCTGTGTTCGAATCCCGGTTCGAGCATGGATGTACTTTCTCTATCTATCCTGTCTTTGTCCTTTCTTTGTATGCATGGGTTGGGAATGGTTGTCTACTGAGGAAGTGGGACTCCACACCAAATATGGTTCAGTTGGAAAAGTGGAGCAACGCGCCCCATATTGCCTGCCTAGCTGGCATTTTAACACACAGCAACATCAACAAACGTGTATGAAATGATGATGAAGTAGTCTTAGATTTTATGCAACTAGCTGAATTTCCTTATGTATTCTAGTTTTCTTAAACAAAATGCTGTGGTTATATTTTCTATTTTCGTTTTTTTCTCGTGTTAAATAGAATGCTCCATATCCAACTAAATTGTAATCAGAATTTAGAAAATCTAAGTTCCATTATTCTTTAATTTTAATGTGTTTAGAAACTAAATAGATTTTCTTCCTCCTCGTGCAAGAGTGGATGTTATACTAACTAGTGCGAAATTACAATGTATTTTTTTTATATAACACTTTCATAAAAATATCTTTAAAAAAACTGAGAATGGAGATTTAATTTTTTCGATTTTTCATTTTCACTAGAACTGATGTTTTCTCTGTTTCAGGCAACCCTCCCTTGACGATAGTAAACGACGGGGGGATGTTGCACGAAATATTTTTAACCAGGTTCACAGTGTTGTGTTTCGTCGAAAACATTTGCAATAATGTTTGATGCAGCCTAGTATATTTTAGTATTTTATTTCCACTCTACAGTACAATTTCTAGTTTTGGACATTTGTTTAACAGACAAATCTTTATGAAATTTAAAGACAGCTGGAATCTTCTAAATGCTTCATTTTAATAGATCCCGTAAATGATTTATGAAATAACGAATTGAACTCTAAAAAATTCTGGGGAATATTTGACCTGATTATATTATTGATTAATAACTTCCGTTGTGCTTATTGTATTCATTCATTAAAATGAAATCATAATTCTAGCCCGGTAAAAAATTTAACATAATATTAAAATGTATTCAATGAATAAATTAATTTCCAAAATTATAATATATATAATAAAATAAACTTAAGAAATAAAATGTCTTACATTTGCTTTCAATTATTAGACTAACATCTGTGTAATATCATTATATATCATTATATATATAATAATATATAATCATTATATATTATTATATAATATATAATGATATTCCAGGGAAGTGTTAGTCTAATTAATATTGAAGACTGATGTAAGACATTTTCATTATTCTTAATTTAAGGCAGACTTGTCTTAAACTATAAATAATAAAAATAGATTTATCGTAAACTTTGTGAATATCTATTTTAAATTCTATAACAGTTTATTAGAGAATAAGGATTAATGTGCCAGGAAACCGAAAACTTAAAAACTTACAAAATGTGTTTGTGTATGTGTGAGCGAGAGAATGACCCTACGTTTTCCACCTGATAGATATGCAAGCATAAAACACAACCATCTTTTTTCAGTAGGGGCTGGGACCAAATCTATTCGAATCCCACCTCCGGGCATGGATGTTTGTAGTGGTTCGGAATCCACTTTAAGCCGTTGAGCGACAAACAAACTGGAACCAAATCTATTATCTGATAGTGAACTAACAACAGATTTGGTCCACGCTATTACTGAAAAAAAAAAAAAATGAATGATATGTTTTTGATCGTTTATTCAACAAGTGGAAAATGTAAAATCCCATAGCATAATATGTTTTACGTTTTTCGCACTCTTTCAAAATTGAGCTATGAAAATGCTCTGGTATGTCTTGAACATTTTTCATTGCTCAAAATTTTATACAATTCATTTAATAATATATCCTTTTATATCGAAGCACTTTACAGTTAGAAATCTCAGTAATAGAGCTTGATCCATTAGAACTTAACTAAACTTTTTTTTTTTAGCTATTCAAGCACAGTTGAATGCTATTTGCTGACCTGTTTGGTAATAAAATTCTACATTTATTAAAAGAGTTGGGATGAGTATGATGTGTTATTTGAAAAGGGAAACCACATTTTCGATGCTTATCGATATTGAATTACAGGAAATATTTTTTATTTTTTTGCATGCATGTCTATCAATTTAGTTACTTGTGAATATTTTCGGTTTCCATTCTTAAGGCTTGTTAACACGGTGCTTTTTAATTTAAAATCATTAAGAAGCTCACAATACGGTGTTAAAATATATATTAAAAGGGGGAACGGAAAAAATCAAACAATCACAAAACTGAAATTGTAAGTTATTTGCCTCGTTAAATGCTTAATCATTTGCAAAATAGCAAGAATTAACAAGCTTAAGCGATTATGCTCTAAACGAATTAAACTAAGCATAAAATTTTAAATTAAGAAATGATCCTGTGATTTTTGAGCTGTCGATTTTATTCCTGTGAGCGAACTAGAATATTTGCACTTTTCAAATCATTGTTTTTTTGTGTGTGTTTTGATTTTTTTTTTTGTAGAACTAATTACTTAATACATGTGTCAATCAAAATCTGTGAATCAAATTCATCATAAGTGACGTTTCCGAATTGTGAGTCTTACAGCCACCAGTCGCCATCTGGTGACCTAATTTACGTAAAGAATAACTAGTTTCATTCTAGTTACTAGATTTTTTTCTTTTCGAAATATTTTCTAACTACGAGAAGTATTTTTCAGTTTAATTTTATCGTCTCTGTGTTTTACACACTGAAATTTTCTAACGCTTTTTTTTTTTTAAATTACTTGTTGGTAAGTGATTATGCCCTCGACGTTTCGCTAGATTTTATGTACTACAGATGTTATTGATATGGTGTCATATCAAGGGACAGTTTTTCTGTGTAAAAACAAAGAAGGCAAAATTTTTTGAGTTCTGAAAAAAAAAAAAAGCATATTGTAATCTTTCGTTCTAAAACTGTTTTGAAATTTTTTGTAAAGGTACAATTGCTTCTTCAAAATTTAAAATTACGGGATTCTTTAGTAACACGGTAGAGTCATATTTCCAGAATTACATGACTAATTCAATTTCATGACCAAATCAATCAAATTAACCATGTACAAAATGTTATTGAGACACAAACTACCTGAAATTTTCGTATAATAAAGTTTTGATCTTATCTAAAGATGAGGTAAACCTTTTATGAGAAAAGTTTGAATCTACTTTTATATATAATAAAGAAGTCAACATTTAGAAATTTTGAATTCCATTTTAAAGGGAACTAAAATTTTTTGGAATAATTCTTTTTAAGATACACTTTAATATATTACTTTTTTTTAAATTTAAATTCCCTATATTCCAAGTTTCTGGTGGGTAACAAAGTACTGATTCAATTTTATTCACATTTAGGTAGAACATAAATCAAAAATATACTGTGCAATTTCATTATCCCGCGTTTTCTTCAAGTTAAATACTTATCAATTTTGTTTTAAAAGAGAATTTGTATGGTACAAATATTTCATAGATAGGGATTTTTGGTTGGTTGAGTGCAAAATTGTGAATGTGGGAATTTATAAATTAATGTCTACTATAATAGCTCAAATTTAATTGGTTTTACAACATTATTATCCAAATATATCTTCAAAATCCCGTATATTGCGATGATAAAATCAATAATTTAAATCATATGTTAAAACTTTCCAAATTAGATGAGATAATTTTTTTTTAAAGTTTAAATATAAAGCGATTAAGATATAATAAAACTTTAAAAAAAAGTATATTTATATGTGTGTGTGTGTGTGTATGAAATAATAAAATGTATTTATTGTGCACTACTTACAGTACAAAAAGCTATTTGGCTTTCGGTTCAACAAGTCATGGATTCATTTTCATGTTTTCGTTGTTGGACATACTTCAGACACCATCTTAAACCGCAAGCCCTAATGTAATAGCTGACAGGAACTGGAGCAGGATCTAATCCAGTTCTTTCTGATCACAAGTGTTGTGACTTAATTAACTTTATATTATTTTTTGACATCGGATTGCCAATCGGCTAAAAGTCGCTGTAAAGCATTTTAACGTCTACGTAGTTACCATTTGGGAGAACAGTTCAAGTGAACCTTATTTACATGTCGCAAGAAAAAAAATTCTTAAGCACCAATCTCGACAGATGTGCGTGCAGAAGAGCAACATTCAGTTCCCGTTTGATGCTTGTTGTGATTTCGAATTTATATTAAGTTGTATGTAAGTATTGGATTAGGCCTCGTGTCAAGAAGTTATTGTAGAGTAGCAAATTAATTTCTCTACCCCCTTCACCCCAAATAATACTACGCATAATGATTTTAATTCAATGAAACAAATGAAAGCCTTAAACTTATCAGTTTCGGATAAACGAATTATGGAAATAAAATGCCAGACTATTTTTAACTGCTGTGCTGCTTGTTTCTAAGTAACTGAGTATTGAATTATTTGCTAGGGCGAAACTACAATGAATTTCGGTGAAGGAGCTTCTCCAGACTGCCACCTCCTCAACTCAATTATCGCAGCTACTTGTTGCTGATATTTATATCGCCTTTCTTCTCCTCTTTTATCTCACTATGCACTGACAGGAACCAATTCTATCGGAGTGGCATTCTTTGGAAAATGTTGGAAGTAGATTTTCAAAGGTCTCCTAATCTAATCGCCTTATCATCCGGCTGTGCCTCTACAGTGCTCCGTTTCCCGTCGCTTTCCGCCTTTTAACACTTCAATTTATGACTCAAAAATATGATGGATTCTTTTATGATACAGATCTTCTTTATCATAATCTATATCTCTGGAAAAATATAATTTTTAACTGTTTGGATAATATATGCTTCTTTAGTGAAATTATCTCAGTGTAGTTTCATTACTATGTACATATATAGAACAGTACAATTTATATAAAATAATGCAAGTAAATTTTAACTAAATTATATTGGTATATATAAAATAGCGCAATAAAAAGTTAAGTGGAGAAAACGTAATACCAAAATAATTTACCAAGAAAATGTTTGATTTAAAGTATATATAAATGATTATAATTTTTATGTAAATAAAATTTTTATTCTTTATTTAATAATTATGTTTTTATTAATTAGTTTATTAATAGCCATTCATTTTTTATTAATGCTGATTTAATGTTAATAGATTTTAATTTAATTAATTACTGAAGCATATATAATTGAATTTTATAGTTTTTAAATAATATTTTCAACTTAATGAAGTATTGAATTTTTTTAAAGTTTTGTTTCTTTGTTTCCTTAAAATACTTATCAGATGAAATCTCCAGTTTACCATTTCTATCAAATATCTCGTTTCCATTTTTCAGAATCTTCAGAAATGTGATTTAGTAGTTAGCTTTTTGTTTCATTAAATTTAAGTTCCATATCTGATTCAAAACGTGGATGTTTTACACCATTTTTACGTTATATATATATATATATATATATATATATATATATATATATATATAGATATATATATATATATATATATATATATACACTACGGGCCATTAAAATTGCTACACCAGGAAGAAATGCAGATAACAAAATGATATTTACTGGACAAATATATTATACTAGAAATAACAAGTGATTAAATTTTCAAAAAATGTGACTGGATAGATCCTGAGAAATCAGTACCCAGAAAAACACCTCTGGCAGTAATAATAGCAGTTATACGCCTGGGCATTGAGTCAAACAGAGATTGGATTGCATGTACAGGTACAGATGCCCATGCAGCTTCAACGCGATGTCACAGTTCATCAACCGTAGTGACTGGCGTTTGGTGACGAGCCAGTTGCTCGGCAAACATTGACCAGACGTTTTCTATTGGTGAAAGATCTGGAGAACGTGCTGGCCAAGGCAACAGCCGAACATGTTCCGTATCAAGGAAGGTCCGTACAATACCGGCAACATGCGGTCGGGCATTACCTGCTGAAACGTAGGGTTTCGCAGGGCTCGAATAAAGGGTAGAGCCATGGGTCGTAACACACCAGAAATGTAACGTGCACCGTCTTCAAAGCACCGTCAATGCGGACAAGAGGTGACCGAGACGTGTATCCAATGGCACCCCATATCATCACGCCAGGTGATGGGCCAATATGACAAATGCACGCTGCCAATGTGCGTTCACCACGATGCCGCCAAACATGGATGCGACCATCATGATGCTGTACACAGAACCTGGATTCATCTGAAAAGATGACGTCTCGCCATTCGTGCGCCCAGGTTCGTCGTTGATCACACCATTGAAGGCGCTCTTGTCTATGACGCAGCGTCAAGGGAAGCCTCAGTCATGGTCTCCGAGCTGCGAGTCCATGCTGCTGCAAACGTCGTCGAACTGTTTGTGCAGACACTTGTTGTCTTCCAAACGACCCCGTTTCTTGACTCACGGCTCGTGACGTGGTTGCACGATCCATTACGGCCATGCGGATAATATGCCTGTCTTCTCGGCTGCTAGTAATAGGTGGCCGTTGAGATCCCGCATGGCTTTCCGTATTACCGTCCTGAACCCATCGATTCCATATTCTGCTAACAGTCATTGGATCTGACCGGCGCGAGCAGCAATACTGCGATAAGATAAACCACAATCCCGGTACGCTACAATTCGACCTTTATCGAAGTCAGAAACGTGCTGGTACGCATTTCTCCTTTTTACACGAAGCATCACAACAACTTTTCACCAGGCAACAACGTTCAAATGCAATTTGTGTATGAGGAACCGGCTGAACAATTTCCTCATTTAAACACAATGTAGGTGTCGCTACTGGCGCCTGCTTTGTCTGAATGCGCTGAAAAGCTAATCATTTGCATATGACAGCACCTTCTTTCTTTCGTATAAATTTCACGTCTGTAGCATGTCGCCTTCTTCGTGTAGTAATTTTAATGGCTAGTTTTACTAAAGTTTAATGGCTAGTTTATTAGAAACTGAGAATTCGTTTATTTTGTCCTGTCTTACCTAGATTTTGCTATGATGAAAGCCGTCAAATATCTGAAAATCTTTATCTTTGAATAAGGACACACTATTTTGTTTATAATTAAAATAATCTCAACGTTTTTGCGATAGTTAAAAATCATGAAAAAATGGGTTCTCTTTTGCAATCCTTTTGGTTATTTCATACTTACAATTTTTTACATTATTTGTATACATGTTTTAAATATACTGAAGATGGTTTGAAACTATCATTTTAACTGAGGTAAATTAAAAACCATTTCATACTAATTACTGTTTATCATTGTCATTGGTTCTTCTTAAGACTACAGTAAATCTCTTAAGACTTTATTATTGTCTTGAGTTTTAATCGCGTAAGACAACAGTAATATGGCGATTTTAATCAGTCCCTTTGTAATTTTATCAAATGTATTTTAATAAGTGGCTAAATATCCTTATTGCCTAGTGATTAATAAAATTGTAGGTAATCAGCTATTAGTATTAGTCGAAAGAGATAAATAAATACATCTATTCAATCTTAAAAACACACAAGTATTTTTAGTTGAATATTAATTTTGGCCAAAATAACGATGAGACTGGCTTTTAGTGAATATTTTTAAGATCATAAATTCCGATGAATAGACACAATAACTGCTTTTAGCTTGTAATTGCATGTAATATTTTCCATTTATATGCTCGCATGTTATAAATGGTGCAATAAAATTTCATTAGAAAAAGTGCTAAATATTAGAAAACATTTTAATTTTTCGATTATGCTTTTCCTCGATTATTTACGTTTATTTTTTAGATTTTATTTATTTATACTATTAATTAATTCTTAGTCACTGCTCTTTTTCAATTTTCCTTTCCTTGCAAATTAAGGAAGGAATGTGTATAAAAGAAATGGAATCTTAATGCATGTTTGGAGGAATGTTTTAACTATCGCATTGAATGACTTCTATTCTGTTATGGTTTTTTTTCACACGTAATAAAACATATACGGTGGTATACGGACTCAGTTCTCGTAAAAATTAATCAATCCCAGTTTTAAGTTAATTATGCACAGTTAATTACTATCTTCAATCAAAGCTCTTAGCAGTAAAGTAAAATTAGGAATTCATAAAATGGCATGTAATTTGGAAACTTTGATATTCATGTAATATTTTTTTCTATAAACACCCACTATGATTATAGTCACTCTTGTTTATTTATAAAAAATAAACAATATGTGTGTGTGTGTTGAAGCCAGTACATAATATTAATAAGATAATATTACATAATATTAATAACAGATATTATAAAAAAAATATATCGCGCGTTCTATATAAAAACATGCATGGTATTGAGGGTCAGTTTAATAATACACTAAGTACTGTGGTTTATTTGTCGCTCATTTTTTGCACACGAGGGCTAATTAGACCGGTACCTACGGTTTAACGTGGATTCCGAACCACTACAAACATCCATGCCCAAGGTGGGATTCGAACCCACGAACTGTTGAACCGAAGGCAAGAGCGTTAACCATTCTGCTGCCAGATCGGCTAAGTACTATGTCATTCACCTTATTAAAAAAGTACTTAATTTTTTATTTAAAATTTAAAAAGGGAATGAATTATCAGAAAAACCTTACGATGGAAATCAAATTTTAAAAGTTATGTGGGAAAATCTTTTTACTTACAATTAAAAGGGTATAAAATTTTATCCTGACGTGATTTATATGCGCAATATATGATTGATGTATGTAAAGTTTTTTTTTACACAGTTCGTGATATAATATCTATTAAATTTTTGTAGAAAGTGGTTAAAAATATTTCTTTATATTGTCATATCTTTTTAATGGTGATTGTTTACTGATACATTTTTTCCCGATCAAATGGCGATCTATATTCATAGGAGGTTATTAATGATATTAAAATTTAATAATAACTTAAATTTTATATTTAATACTAGATATTGTGTTCTAAAGGCAAAACTGTAACTGCTGTCAAAAATAAAGGAAAATTCACGAATCTCCTTAACTAAAGAACTTTGAATATAATTCTTCAAAAAGTATATTAAAAAGATATGACAATATCTAAGGGTAACTATTAAATTCAATTGGTTTATCTATATATATATAGTCAAAAGAAAACAAACTATATATTAAAAAAATCTGTAGTAGGTATATCTGAAAAGTTATTTTTCCATGTTAGACACTAATTGCTTTTTCAGATTGGTAATTAAGTCGAATTAGACACGCTTGTAACTGAATAGTCAACGTTTTTGCTTTCCGTACATTATTCCTTGTAATTACCTTGAACTATAGGCTCATATTAAATTAGCCACTCTCTGCAAAAAGTAGTAACAAATCAAAATCTAATCGCACCAGTAGTGCAGCAAACCAAATCAAAAACCTGTGTGTCGTTTTTAATAGTTAGTTTTTTGGCTGATTGTGCTATTAAAGGATTAAATCTGTAATTTCGTATTTTTCTTACATGAAAGTTGACTGCACAAATAAGATACTTATTTTAACGGTTATCATCTTTTTTCTATAAAAGCAACTTTTTAAAATCCATTATTTCTCAAGCTTTTCAATTTGTTTTCATAGGGAATAAACAATACAGTCTAAACTAGGGATGGGCAAACTTTTTCGGTCGCGAGCCAAAAATAAAAAAAATAATAAAAAAAATGTTGGCCCGCCAATTTTTTTTTTTCAGTGAAATTGCAATTTTTCTTATAAAATTCCTTATATTAAAGCTCGAAGAGTGATGTAGTGATTCTAAAGAACGAAGCTAAATTTTTATCTGTTAGTCTACTTCTGAAATGATTCTTTCTACGGTTCACAGTTGAAAACACTTATTCACATATATCAGATGAAGTAAACATAGCGCTGATTTTCTGGGCTGGCTGGAGCTTAAAATACGCAATCTGCTACACGTGAGGTCTAATTCACCTATGTTGGATTCCCATATGTCTGCTTCCCCAGAAAGAGATAACAATTGTAGCTCCCAGTTTAAAGCTAGTTCTTACAAAATATTTCCACTTTTTACACTTTAACGATTACAGCTACCTGCGTTTGCTATTTCCGTCGAATTATGTAGAAATAAAGCAGAAAAACTAATAAGATTCTTTGAAGATCCAGACTTTAAGATCCAGTCCTTTGAAAAAAAGAGAAAATAAATAAATTAAGTAGAAAAGGAGATGAATGTAAAATATATAAATAATATTTTTTTAAAAATCTCTGTCTGACCGACAAATTAAAATTCTATCCGCGGGCCTCATAAAACCTTCCCGCGTGCCGTAGTTTGCCCATCCCTGGTCTAAACAATAAGTAATCATAAAACAAGTAATTTAGATTCTAAGCATTCAAAATTAATAAAGATATTTATAACACCAAAAGTTTTCACTAATTTGTGATTTGTTTAGTTTGATTATTTTTGCATGATTAATTATAATTTCAAATCATCGCTTTCCAGTTATGTTTATTTCTGTAAAGAAAATATGTGAAGAAAAAAAAAGAGTTTGTGTATGATTTCTTTTGATTTTTTTTTTTTTCCTTCTCAAAAGTTTATTGGTTTTTATTATTTCTAACTAGTACACTCTGATGCAGCGAATCATAGATGCTTGCAGTTCATAGAGAATCTAGGGAAATATTTGACAAACGCAGTCTTAAAGAGAAAACGCTGGAACTGTTTGAATCATGACTTCGAACCTCGAGAATTATACATCATCCGTTTTGAAAGTAGGAATCATTTTCTTCTCTATCTCCATAAGCTTGTCTGTTTCTCAGCTCCTTTACCTTTAAAATAAATAAAAAATGACGATAATTATTGTTTTATTATAAAAATATAACGCGAATTAGCGATTTGAATAATATAAAATATACGATTATTATATTTTTACTATAGAGTTTTCCAATAGTTGAGCGATAGTCCTTTGAGAAGTAATTAGAATAAAAACGAATAGAATAACATTCTCCTTTTAATATTTAAATTTCCTTAAAAAAATAAAAAATAAAAGTAAAATAAAATTTTTCGAAAATGATTCACACACAAACGGAAAACATGATACAGTTTTTAAAAACGTATAATAATTTCGTTAAAAATTTTTGCAAATGAAATTTTTCATTAAGCCTAAGATATATGGTAAAAAATTATTTAATTTGTTTTTAAAAAAAACTGATAAAACTAATTGATCAAAATTTTTTCTCTAACATAATATATGAGTGTTAACTCTGAAATTTTTGAGATACGCGCAGACGAGAATTTACAAAATAAAAATAACGGTTTAATTTTAAAATACAAAGTATTTTAACACAGAAGATGATTTTTTACTGACTTACTTGAACTTGCTTAGCGTAGAATAAATTTTAAACAGAAGAGAAAATGGAGTTGACGCGAGAACATTTTCGCGCTATGATTTTCTACGATTTTAAAGAAGGATTAAATCAAGAAGAATGCGTTCAACGGTTGCAATTAGCATTTGGTGGTGAATCTCCAGCTCGTGCTACTGTATTCAGATGGTTTAGAGAATTTAGAAGAGGTAGCAATTTTCTTCAGGATGAAGAACACACAGGAAGGCCGCCGTCGGCAGTAATCCCAGATAATGTGTCTGCCATACGAAAAATGTTAATGGATGATAATCGCTGTACCTATCAAATGATACAGAAGGAACTTAACATTGGATCCGCAGCCATACACAAAATCATTCATATGAGTCATTCATGAAATTATTCATGAAGAATTACCTATGAAAAAAGTAGTTTGCTGTTGGGTACCCCATAATCTAACTGAGCACCGAAAAGAGGAGCGTGTCAGAATCATTAAAGAAACTCTTAAATTGCTAAATGATGGTAGCCACCGCATCATTTCTAATATTGTAACAGGTGATGAAATGTACATACCGTTTTTTGACGTTCCAACACGTCAAGACACGTCATCGGTCTTTGAAGATGAGCCCACGTCGGCAATGGTGAAAAAACAACGCGCACTGAAAAAGGTGATGTATGCCGTTTTCTTCAGAAGTACGGGATTGGTCAAAGCCATCAAGTTGGAAGGACAGAAGACAGTAACAGCAAACTTGTATATCACTAAATGTCTTCCAGGAATTCTACAAGAATTGAATGTTAGGGGACTAATGCTTCACATTGACAATGCATCTTCACATACAACCGGATTAACAGTTGAGTTTCTTAAGCAAAAACAAATTAAAGTGATCGAACATCCGCCGTATTCACCTGATCTAGCTATGTGCGACTTTTGTTTATTCTTTAATCTAAAAACGAACTTACATGGACGTCGTTTTCATTCAGAGAAAGAGATTGATGTGGCTATAAATGCATTTTTTTCATCTATTTCAAGAAATGAATGGCTTGAGGCATTGGATCTGTGGAAAGTTCGTCTACAAAAGTGTATTGATGCTGGAGGAGACTACTTTGAACACACCTAAAATTTTGTAAGTATAACTTTAAAAACCTAGTTGTATCTCTCAAAAATTTCAGAGTGACCCTCGTATAAATTTCTTAACTGTAGAAAAAATATATGTGTTGATTTTCAATCACAAGATGTTTTTTGATAGCTCATTTGAAATTAATTGAATTTGTAAATTAAACATTAATTTAAATACATTCTTAATTAATTTTGCGCCATTCACTTAGATTAAGCATTTGCATTTGTAAAAATTAATTTTCCTTAGCCGTCTCCGTAATTAACTTTTTGAATCACATTAGGAATAATTTTTAGCTTCATTTTTCAGCATAGAACTTTAGCGATTTAAATACGTTACATAGATTTTAATTTATGTGGGTCGCAATATATCTTTTATTTAAAAATTTATGTGTCGACTGAGAAATTCATTTTACGTGTCTATGATTTTCGTTTTGAGAAATCTTACTGTGAACGATGAATAATATATTATAAAGAATGTGAAATTGTGTTGCCATTTAATTTACATTTGTCTTTTATTTCACCTGAATGTCGTTTCAACTCACGTTTTCATTGAATTTTATCCATTTTGTTTTGTAAAGAAATTACATTGTTTTTGTCGAAGTAAATTCTAATTGTTTTGAATATTTCTCTGCTTTTAATTATTAAATAACATTATGTGCTTTACTTATATATTCCATTTACTGTAATCGACTTATGCCAGAAACTAACAAAGATTTCACTCCTACTTAATTTTTTTAATGACTATTTGATGCAAGAAATGTAGTCCTAATTGACGAATTTTAAGAACTAGAAACATTCCAAAAGTTTTTGTTGACAGTTTTTACGAAGTCAGTCATGAAATATGTCGTGTGCTCACCGCTAAAATATATTTTCCTATTATATTAAATTTATATAAAATCACGCACGTTGTTTTGGTATTTTAGAGTGTGTGTGTATATAGTGTATGTATATATATATATATATATATATATATATATATATATATATATATATATATATATATATATATATATATATATATATATATATATATATATATATATATATATATATATATATATAAATAAAAGATATTGATTAATTTCAATTGAAACAGCTCAGGGAAAAATGGTTTTGACTAGTTTAAAGTTTTGCAGAAATTATAAACATGGTATTTATGTACATACGTATATACATAAGTCATTTTTTTCAAGTTTATTTATTAAAATTTAATCTGTAACGAGGGGAAAAAATGTTTAAAAAATAATTTCTAATTCCAGAAGGAAAAGGTTTGTGACTGTTTAAGAAAAATCTTTTATTCATTTCATTCGGATTGTTAACAAATGAAACTTTTGGAATGTGAAGATCTTAATGCCTTAGGTAAAGTTTATAACATCCCATTTAATAAAGACACATATTTTTTTTTTAATTTTAATTCCTTTTTTCTTATCAATAAAATAAAAATTTATCATTTCTTCATGAACATAAAATGAAGATTCGTTTTTGATGTTATCGATAGTTTGGAAAGAAAAATCAATGAATTAGCTAAACATTTTTAAAACTACCAGTATAAGTTTCATTAATTAAATCACTGATTAAGTTAGTGATTTTCCATTAATTTAGTTAAATTTAAAATTCACTCGTTGATATCTTAGAAATTTTTTTTTCTTCAAAAGTATCGGTAATTGTTTTTGTGAAATATTTGTTCAACATGTGTGAATATAAAATACTTAAAAATTTTGCAATACCCAAAAAAAAAAAAAAAAAAAAAAAAAAAAGAATTTACGGAAATTTCTGAAAAAATTAACATATTTATAAAACATCGAAAGTGAAATTTAATGCTGTAAAAACCCCTTTTTAGATATAATTGACGAGATTTTTCTTTTGTACCCGACTCATAATGCTGGCCATGAATATATTTCATGAATAGTGTTCCCTGTTAAATTTATCACAAGAGAATAATATGGAAGTTTCTGGAGTCACGTGCCTGTCAATAGTAATTAATTTACCAATTTAAGACTATAGATTATAATAAGCAATTTTGAATGAAGTATACACTTTTTAATGGCTTGCGCGTGATCCACAACTGAACTCGTACAACCACAACCCCTATTTCACAAATTATTTGACTCTAGGTAATTAATAATTTCAATGCCGAAATCTTGTAAGGTATGTGAACATCCATGCATATTGTCTTCATTAAGGATTTTTCATAAATAGTAAGCTACAGTCGTTAATAGGCAAAGCGGAAACTTAGAAAACTTACTAGCACCCATATTGTGAGTTGTACCTATTGAAAAACAGGAAATTCAGTTGGTAAATAGTAGCCAAGGACTTTTCACTGAAGAATGTGGTCTTTTAATAGAGCTTTGGTCTGGTCCATCTCACAAATAATTTCTCAATTTAGAATTTTTGAAATCCAAGCGTGGCGAAAGTCACCACACACATCTCAATTATTTATTTTATGATGGTATATATATATATATATATAGTCCTGAAAACACGCACACACACATCATTATTACACATATAACCATAGATTTCGTAAGTTCTTTACTAATTTAAACCAACTTACAATGTAACATTATATCCAATAGAATAACTAATATTATATAAAAACTGTTCACACAGAGAAAAATTAAGGAACTTATTTTATTATATATATACGCTATTCATAAATGACATTTTTCTACCGATAAACTGGATTAAAAATGGTACTTTTTTTCCTCTTAAAATAATAACGTTAACTACCTCATAAATTTGGTAATTAAAACTCACCAGTTATTAAATTGTTTCACTTCAAAAAGAATATTGCAAATTAAAGGGATTTTTTTTATAAATATTTAAGTAAAGTAGGTTTTCAATATATTTTTACGATTTCTTTAATAAATAATGGTTTTTTGTTTTAATGAATCCGTTAAGTCCACACTTCTGTTCTCGAAATAAATTTTTTCATAAAAAAAAAGAAAAAAAAGAGGTTATATGTATTAATCTTTTTTATTACAACTTTAATTCCACTTAAAATAAAAACATATTTTATAGGGCCTCAGTACACAGAAAAACGTGATTTTCGTTTCCAGGTTGTTTTAGTGTCGGTACTCGATTCCATCAAACTTCGCCCTGCTGAAAGCTTTAAAAATTATTTAAAATACAATTTTATAAGCTGATATGCAAGCTCAAATGTCGATCTCTTCTTCTGCTGACCGCGTTTCTAAATTACGATGTAGTTACCTATATTCAGCAGTTTCGGTCTGCAATGAGTTGCTAGAAATGAGTTGCTAGAAATAAAGCTACATATGTTTTATAGAAATTTATGTTAATTATTTTCAAAAATCAAGTGTAAGAAGAAAAAAGATTATTTGAATGAAATCTGTTTTAAAAAACGCTTAGAACGAATTCAAGTTCCTCTGTGCGTCACGACATATTTGTTTTGCTTACCTTTCTTCATGAGGTTATCTGTGTGGGAATGTATAGGTGATTTCATAAGCATATGAACAGAATATTAATGATTCTAACTTTGCGAATTTCGATATTGTATAAAGCAGAACAATTTTTGGTAAAAATTTACCGTACGATCACCCTTGTGGAAATTTTCAAAAAGTCGCCAAGGATGACCTCATGGCGGATTTCCGATCGGGGACAACGGCGGGGGGAAAAATGGCTGAAATAGTGACAAATACATTGTTGGTATCTATCAATATGCTCAACTAATTTTACAAAATTAACAAAAAACGCAGATTTATAGATTTCAAACATCAATGGTAAAATAATAAATTTGATGCGTTAAATTATCCACAAAATTTTTTGATTAAATTTTATATTTAGGAATTTAAATCGGTGTATATTCATGAGAAATTAAAGACAAATAGGGTTGCCAAAATACTAGTTTGCCGGGTTTCTAGTAAAAATGTTCGCCAAATTTGGTGCCAAAAAACGCGCCTACGGTGATTGTACTGTAAATCTGATCCCAATTTTCTTCATTTATATGGGTTTTACGAAATAAATATCAACTGTAAGTGAAAATTGAATTTTTTTTTCATTTGATTTGCGTTGAATAATGAAAATCACAATTTCCAAAGGGGATTTTCTCACTTGAACACACTTCAAAATTAAACTATTATTGTGACTTGCGTCTTCGAATTTAATTTAATGGTTAATAAGAACACGTAAAGATGCATATAAAAATATTAATAATATTATAAGTATTTTAAATATAATATTAATTTTTTCTTATGTGGTATTTAGCGTATTAGAAAATACGAAACGCACATTTTCGAAAATCATATCCCATGTCTTCTTTGCATTGCATTTTTGAATAATGATGTCGCACTTTTTCACGACCTTAGAAAGATAATCGACTTCCTATTTGCAAAGAATATGTTTAGAAATTTTTAATAGTTCGAATCAACTCTCGTTCATTCAAAGTTAAAATTTTCTGATTTTTTTCCATATAATCTAGTATATAAATTAAAATAAGGCATCATTCAATGCAAACTGAAAAATTGCAGCGCAATATCAGAAAAGAAAATTTATTTTTAAGTTATTCTGAAACATGCACAATTTTATTTATTTATTTTGTGTTGTATGTAATAGTAAAAGCTATATGTACATATAGCTTTATAAGGTTAACACGCGCGTAACCATTTTATCTTTCAAATAAATACAGAAAATTAGTTTGTGTTGACAAGAAATCTGTATTAAAGAAGTATTTTATCAAGTATTGATTGTAGTTTTCTTTAATCTTGATTAAATCTAATAAGAAATGTACATTTATTTATTACATCATGGATAATTTAATCATTAAATTTATATTTCGATGATATTTCATTAAATCAATATTTCGATGAAATAATTTTTGTGTATACTAACAAATTTCTTAAGCGATATATTCTCAAAAAAATTTTTATATTATATTTAAGTCCAATTAGAGGAAAAATATTTTCACGAGAATTTTTTCGATGAAAATTATCTATTCGTTACAGAAGTTCATTTTAACAAACATTTACTGCTATTAATGTTTTTATAGTATTTGCACAAGATTCTTGGAATTTTAATCTCGTACCTACAAATATTTCGCGTCACTTAAAATTGCTCCTTGAAAATCCTATTTTAGCCATTTTGTTTCTTCATTCGTGCTTTTCATTTTGTGTGACATTTCAATATCGCGTTGGCGGTGCATGTGGCACTTTCTGGAAGGGTTTGCAATACATACAATTCACATTTTAGAGAAATAGAACAAGGTATTGTGTATCAAGATTAATGTGTTCCTAAAACATCCAAAATATTTAAAACCTTTATATTTTTAAAATAAAATCTGTTTAAAACCTTTATATAAATAAAAAATTTTGGTAAGTTTAATTAAAATATTATGAAAAAGCAAAAGTAGATCTCATAAAGACGTGTCTGGTAAAATTCGAGATATACTGTTTTTCAGATACGATATTTATGAAAGACATAATTTCATGTTATAGATTAAAATACAGCATAATTTTAAAAATAAAAATAAAAAAGAATACCATATAATTACCAAATATCACTGGTTACCCTTCAAGGTATTAAATCTACCCCAGTCCTTGTTATTGAGCTACACATTTAGCTAAATGATTAGCTCAACACAGTTTGTTAATTCGATACTCAACTCGAGTGGAGATGCTTATCGTTATCCATTATTGTGCAAAAAAATGATATTAAAGTGATAAATGAAATAAAACTTTCATCATTGATTTTAAAATATAATTGAAAACTAAATACAAAATAATTTATATTTCCCTGCCGATTTGTTACATTAATTTATGAAATTTCTTATGATTTAATATGTAATATCTTCTTGTTTATCCATATTCGGATAATTGAAATTTAAAACAAATGTGATGTAAATATTTGGGACTGTATAGAGGCCAACAAGAGACTCTGGTCCACAAGTTTAAGCTAACCATTTCAAAAAATAAAAAGTACTGTATTTTCTTTTATTAAGCTTTTTGCAGAAACTAATTTGGACCTCACGTGCGAAATACTTTTATTAACGGCGTGGTGGTATTACTCTCCATAATTTTACTGAATTCAAAAGATATTTCAGATTAGATAGTTTTTTGATATAATTATTGAGAGAAATCTCTTGTTGTTTGATATAATGAAGCGAGGAGAATAACCATCAATCAAAAACCCCTTTGAGTAACTAAAATCTAAGTATGATTTCTGAAAAACTGACACAACACTGAAAACGTCACATGTTTTTATTTTGCTATCAGTTACCTTTTTGTTCATTAACATTTTTTAAATATCGTCGGACTTCGTGTGGTACAGTTGAAAAGCCATCTTATGCGCTTATGAAAATCGTCTCTTTGGCGTTCTGCTCAACTCAAACAGGTGTCCCCGTTTCAAACAAATGATGCTTTAAATTATGTATACATTTAGAATAAAGATTCAATATTGATGTCCACTTCAATGCTTTTAATTAATTTTTTTACAAGCGCATTTCTTTGAGCGTCTGCAGTTTCTGGCGTAAGCAAAACGACTAATTTTTCAACTGTCGGAATTATATTCTGGTCAAATCAGCTCTTATGATGGGCAAAAAGTTGTTGTAGAGTAACCAAACCCTGAATGGGAAAATTCAAATTAATATTTTGAGAACCCATTCATTATTTTTAAACTTCCAAAATCAAATACGAATCTCAAATCTCAGTTCAGAATTACAAATAAAAAAAAAATTTTTTTCATTTTAATCAAAATACTTCTTATTAATTTTTTTTTTTCAATTGAAAAAAATAAAAATTTATTATTCCTGAAGTAATGAAAAGTCCAGACCGTAAAAAAGTGCCGGCTTTGGGCTAACAGTAACTTTTTATCTCCGTTTGTCTCGATGTGCTCGATCGAGTTTAGTCCAAAGCTTATTGGCCACTTCATGTGTTTTATTCTTTCAGCTTCAAGAGAGCATATTTTTCACAAGGCGAGCAGTGTGAAATCTGACTTGGGTTGACTATTTTCGTATATTAAAAAGGAATCCTAACTGAAATGTGAAGTGCGACATGAATTTTAAGTACCTTGTTGCATACATTTGTGCTTTCAAATTGCCATTTCAAATCGAATGCAACTATGTCGTCAAAGCACCTTGTCTGCTATAGGATCTTTTCCGAACGAATAAGTGTTATTTCGTGTCCCTTTTTCTCCACATCAATACACGTATGTTTTTCACATTTCAAGTTACTCGATAACAAACAGCTGGTCATTTTAATCATTTAGCATCGAAATTTGTTATAGTTCCTCTTTACGGACGCCAATAGCTTTTATGCATAGACTACCTTGATATAAAACATTTCGCATTGCTCTTGTCTGGGTTTTTCGTCTTATTGCTTAAAAAATCTGCCTGGGAGCTATGCAGTGTTACATGCTCTTTTTCGACGATATTTTAAAATGATTATTTCAGAAAGGCCACACGGTGGCCTGATTAGTTAGGGCGTCGCTCTCATTATAGGAAGCTAGTAAGTTCGAATCCCGACTTAACCGTAGATCCGCTGTGTTCACCACTGGCGATTAGGACATGTTAAATAGAGGTCGTGGTCGCAATGTCCTTCAAGTGAAATGATAGGGGTAGTGTATCACACAAAGACACTGTTAAGAGGGGTTATCTGTTTGATCCCTGCTTTTAAATTACGAATACCCCCACCCGTATGCCCAACACTGGACTAAGCCCAGGAAAGTATGCTGGTGCAGAAACAAATGGCACATTAGTTTAAGTAATAGTATTTTTTCTTAATATTTGCATTCACTTATTACTTATAGTTATTTTCATTAAGTATTATTATTCATTTATTATTTATTCGGTCATAAAAATAGAATAAATGATTTTAAACGTTTTAAATAGTAGTGAAATATTTTCTCACACATAAATAATTTTGATTTGCCAATCATTTGGTTTATGCTGTAGTAATACGTGAATGATGTTAGCTTACTCTGTATCTAATTTTCCTTATTTTTTTTCCTTTTACTGGATTTCACAGCTTAGAAATGACACTACTCGAACAGCATCATCCATACTTTTTTGTCCGGATTCTAATCTGAATAGTGTATTCGGCCACGGGATTCAGCGGCTTATATTTTCGTGATATTCATGCCCTAATTTCTTAAAACAGCAATAGATTAATTGAATTTCGTCGCTAAAACATTGAGGAGGAAAAAAACTCTTGCGAAATCATAATATTCCCCCCCCCCTTTATATGCATTTTCTTGTTTTTAACGTCTTGAGCTTTAAATATGAATTTTTTTTTCCTCTGCTCGCTGTTAATTTTAAACTACCAATATTTTATTTAACGTAAGTTATTGTTGTTAGTATTGGTTTAATTTCATTAAGCTGTATGCTAAATTACATTTTTAACAGTATGTAGATAATACTGTTGTTCCAATAAGTAAGCGTAAAATGATTCCTTTTTCAGGGACCGTATAAGCCTGATATCGTTTTAATGAATGGGGTTTGCGGGTTTGATGTTCAATACAGTCGGAGACTGTTGTGCTGAGACAATGCCCATTAAAAGTTTTGTAATGTTCAATGTCCCATTGTTGGTGGGGATAGGTCAGTAGCCCACTAGCTTCACGCCATTTATCGTTAAGACATTTGCCGCGGACTGAGATCGGGAGGGTGACCACATTCACTCCCTCACTGGGTTGCTGGAGCTCAGTGGGTTAAAGACGTGTCCACGTTAATATGTGACGTCCAAAGCCCTACCGCTGGTATGACGTAGATGTAGAGAGGAGAGTACCAGCTCAGGTATAACCTCGTCACTTTAGCGTGGCTCAAAAATTACGAGGCGCTTAGTGATGGGCGAATATTTCAAACCTGATAACCTTAAGGTACAATCTGCTCATGTATGTATGTTAATGTTTCATGTGGTGTGAAGATGAAGATGCCCAGTCAGATGTCGACTTCACCATTTGATCATGATTCAAAATTACGAATACTTTATTGTTCTCTGCAGTCTTGATCGTGAAATAAAGGTAATCAGAAACGACTGCAATAATGTAACTTAATATCTATTTGACACATAATTAGATAACTTTGGTCTCACCGTGACATAGTGGTACAATAGCAGTCTGTACACACCGGTTTCAACACCATGCTTTGTTGGACAATGGGAGATGGTATATTGTTATTTTTCCTTCTCCTCACTTCCTCAACTTCTTCCTTGGGATCTGTGTCATTGGGCCAATATCTATTTTTTTAAAAAAAGAAAGAATGAAACCCCTTTTATAGAAGACAATTTACTTATCGGATGTTAAAATGCCTTACATCAATCTAAAGCCATTAAATTGCCCATTACGCAATATCAAAGTTAATGTTTATGATGACACAAAATTTGCTTACTTTCATGCGTAATTTAAATTACTCATACATAATTTTATTTTTGAAATGTATCTAATGTTACTTATTTTTTGATAAATGAAAAATATTACTTCTCAATCACTAAAAATTAATATTATCGTTTTTATTTTATTTATTTATTATTTTTTTATTTTTTTTTTAAGGAATTAAAATTTTCTGTATGACGGAAACATTAAATTAATGAAACGTTTTTAATCTGGAGAAAACTAAATGCAGTAAATACCTTGCATATACAAATTAAAATTACAGATTCGAAATATTTTTTATTTTTAAAAACTGATTTTAGAGAAGTGCTTGATTTCGGTTAAGAATTCGTTTACCCGCTAACATATATATATATATATATATATATATATATATATATATATATATATATATATATGTATGTATGTAATTATATGTATATTAAATTTATTATTAGTTATTGCATTTAACTTTATTGTAAATTTAACTTTTTATTTTTTCAAAATTTATCTATTATTTATCTTATTTAGTATGTATACCAATTAATACCAATTAAAATTTCAACACATAATTTTTTTAAAAATTTCCTCTTATAAGCCACTTGCATTAATTTTTCTCAAATTAAGTAGACGGCTTTGGTCTTTGCTTTAAGCTAAGTAAATTTTTTTTTTTTTAAAATTTTTGGGAAATTTGTATAATGAATGTGAATTATGCTTCCACATTTTTGACCTTTAAAAATTATGTTTTGATATGAGAATAATACTTGCAATTAAATAAAAATTACTATCAAGAAATTATTATCTGTGCTATGGTTAAAAAAAAAAAAATTACGCTTTTATGGAGTTGTCCTTAAATAGATGAAATATATTTTAAAATCATTGATTTATTTTGGAATGTCTGTTAAAAAAAATTTGAGAAGTTATAGGCAGCTTGAAAAATTTATTACTTTTACATGAATTATCTAATTAAAATGAAAAATACCATTTTATAAAACTCATTCCATTAACTATTTTGTATCAAAAAGTAATTTATGTTAACTCAAAAATTTTCGTTTATAAATTGAATCTTGATCAGATTAAAATTAATATAGTAATTATTTCTGGTTGTTTTGAAATATTTACAACTGTTGATCAAATAGTCAAATAGATTAATTTATATTTCAGTTCATTGTATGACAAATAATAATTCCCTAAATTTGGTAATAGTGGTGCCACTCCCCCAACCGGAGCTTCTTACTTTCCTGGATGACGTAAGTGGTGACGCGATCTCCACATACGGAAAGTCACATGACCGATACATGACGTCACACCTCCGCTGCATGCTATTCTACCGTGACTCGACTTCCTAAAGCTTGTTTGAAATGTCTATATATCACCATTTGTTGAATAAAACATTGTGTGCGATCTTTTAGCTTGAGTAAATTCGAAAACTCATTTAATTTTTCTCTCAGTAGGATAATTTTAAAGGAATCTCATTTTTTTAAAAAGTAATTTTTTTCTTATACATTTCATTTCACCTTACTAAAAGAGGTAAAATGAAATGTATTTCAAAAATTTATTTAATTAAATAAGGACATTTATTTCAATAAAGGAAAAAAATTCTCAATATTTTAATATACTAATTACATATTCAATATAATTTATTAATTATATATTCAATTATATAAAGTCATTGGGGATAATGTTTAATCTTAAATATTTAGTCTTATTTAATCACCAAAAAAATTATTAAATTAAAAAAAAATTCTTCACAAAATTATATTAAATAGTATATTAACATAAATATTGTGTCATTTATAGTTTTATTGAACAAAATGATTTATAGTTCTTTTCTATTTTAAACCATTATATAAATAAAAATTAATTTATTAATAATACTTAACCATAAATTTTTTCCATATTTATCATTTAAATCATAAATTAAGTGATTTTTTTTAAAAATTAAATAATTGAGGAAAAAAATTTCTTTAATGTTTAACACAATTTGTTATATATAATGAATTCTGTTATAACAACTGTAGTAACTATTTGATTCCTATGAAATATGTAGAAAAAGTTTTTTTTCAAACTTATTTTTTATATTGTTATGGGAATAAAATAAATTGGAAGTATATAAATATTAAATATACAGGAAGGATTTTTTTCCTCTATTTGATTATATTATTGAAGATGGATATTGCAAAAGTTTGTCTTACCCAAATTTCTGAAATATTTTATATACTTATTTTCTCATTTTATTTATACTGCAATTCCAATAAAAAGATTTTTTTCTGTTATAATATATTAATAAATATTTTATCTACAAAAAGTGTTTTAAATAAAAAAAAATTTTCCATGGAAAAAAAAAATTAAACCATGAGTATTTTATTATGTAAATTTCTGTCTCAGTAAATTTGTCACACTTAAGTGTATCTAGATGAATGTTTGTTGTTGTGTCAATATATATGTAAAGGAAACAGTTAATCACCATTTACACTCCTTCGTTGCCTGCCATGTTTCAATTACAAAAAAGAAAATTCCAAAGCTTGTTCATCGCTTTGAAGCTTCTCTCCCTATCTCTTTCTGCAGCATGCTATGGAGACGTTGGTGGCCGACCAAAGTGCCACGGTTGAGAACTCTCAAGGAGCCGGGGACCAGTCCTCCAATGTGGGTAATGGTCAGAATGAGGGTGGACCCCGAACGTCTGGAGCGACGGCACAGGTGAGAGCCAATGGGACTGTGGTTCTTGCTGCCCCGGCACAGGTCAAGCATGTGGGTATCCATTTTTGCTTACTTGGCTGTCTCCTTTATCCATATCCTTTTGCTCTATGCTTCTTTGTTAAGACCATGGCAAATTTACTTACCCCTTAATTAATAATTTTAAATATGTTCTGTACGTTACAGAAACATATTTTGTTGTGTAACTTTCCTTCCTATATTTGTATCGATTTATATTAATCACATTGCAGTATTAAAATTTGTTGCTTTAAAGTAATATGCTTGAAAAATAATTTATCTACTTATCTCTAATCAGAAGTTCATGAAAGAGTTTTAAATTAGAAGTTCATAAAGTGTTAATCAAAGTTAATACAATTGAATTTTAACACTTGATTTTTACTGTTGTGAAAAGTCTACGTATTGTGAAATAATATTATAAAGTTAATAAACTCAAATATTTATATGCAATATATGCTCACTTTTGTCAATTTGTAGTATAATATCTCATTCAGTAGGAATATTTCATAAAAGAAGTGTTTTTTTTTTATTATCATTATAAAAGAAGAGAAATATTAAATATTGTATCAACAGTATATGTTCCTCAACATACAGTATTTTTTATTGATGGAAGTCTAGACATACTTCGTGTATGTTAAATTAATATGTAACTAAAATAGGTTTTTATTTTGTTAATGCATTAGACTTAAAATAAATATTAATTTTAGTTTGTTTTTAAGAAATTAAAGTTGTATAATTTTCTTTTGATTGTAGCTTTTTACCTGTAGAATCTTTTTTTCTTACCAAACTGTTGATTTTTTTTTTTTTTTTGTTTGATTTATTTTTCTTTTATTATCAAAAATTTTTCTAAATGTTTGTATAGTTGCCAAAAATCATCTCTTTTTATACATAGGACATCTTGTCTACATTAAATTCATTAATTAGTGCTTCATGTAGAATAAATTAGTTTGCAAAGTGGTTTTATTTTGGAATTATATATGTACATACATACATACATGTATATATATATGTGTGTGTGTATTTGATTTATCTCCATTAACAACATCAATAGCATGTTTAAATAAACAAAATAAAAAGGATTTATGTATAAAAGCTTCCTTAAAAAGCAACCACATATATTTTCACAACTCTTTACTATGTAGCTCAAAAATGTTCAGATTGGTTGCATCATATATCTATTTCAAACTGGGAGGAAAAATACTATTTTTTAAAAATTGGAATTGTTATTTTTGAGCAATTTATAGATTTTTCTTTGAGATGTTTATACTTAAAATTCAATTTGCACATTTGTCTCTACATTAAAAAAGAAAAAAAAAATTATTATTAAAATCATTCAAGTTCAAAATTTTAATTTTGATGTCAAACTTAAGGAAGTTTTTTAACCTAAAAGGAATTAGGAAACTATTTAAAGTAATTAATTTAAATTATTTAAAAAGTGATTTAATAATATTAGATTTAGAATTAAATATTATTGAAAAAATGCATGTATGATTCAATACTAAATGATTTGTCAAGAATTCTTAAAATAAATGTTTAATTAAATTAATTATTGAAATTGAAAATATCAATCAACATTTATAATATTCATTTCTATTTGAAATTAAAATATGTTGAACTTTTTGAGACAATAAATTTACTATGCACAGATTAGCTTCAATTTATTCAATTACAATTTTCAGATAAAGTAATGATAATCCTTCAGTGTGATTATAAGCTGTAGAGAATATGAACACAGGAAGTTATTTATTAAATCAAAAACTTTTTGAAATGAATCAAAAAGATTTTGCTCTATATTGCACTTTAACAAATGATAAAATTTATTTATTATAGAAAAATAGGTTAAGTTTAAAAAAAAAAAAAAAAAAAAAAAAAAGCTTTTCCTTTTCTCTTTGTTAGTTTTATTTATGCAAGATAAAGATAATGCATTAATGCATCAAAAAAGTGTTTTGTCTATCAGTTCTTCCACCTGATGACTGTATATCAAAATATTTATGTAAAACTGTTTATATTTATAACCCCTTATATCGGACCAATATCTGGTTTAATAATTTCTGTATTTAATTTTTTACAGTTTATGTTCTTAATTACATAGATTATATGCTGAAAGTTATAAACATTTCTAAATGAACTGTATATTTATGTATGTTTTTTTTTAAATACATTAAATCTTAATTAATTAAGAGTAATGAATTCTAGATTTTTTATGACAAAAGTGAGTCAAAAACAAAGGCGTTTTTCATTCTCTACATTTAGAGCTAGCCTTAGCATATAACCAATCATGCTGTTTTTGTTCCCCTTAAGGTTTTTACTTCTAGAATAAAAAAGAAATATTCAATGATTTTTAATTTTAAAATTGGAATAAAAATATTGTGAACTATTCAGGAAAGATCTGTTAATTTTATTAAATGTAGTGTAACTATAGAAATAGACATATATTTCTTAGGCTACACTGCATTTAAATAATATATATTTATTATTCAGAAAACCTGCTTTCACAACAATGAATTTTATTTTACAGACTTTGTATTTTTGCATTACATTTTAATAGTAGAAATAATATTTCAATGATTTTAAATATATTATAATTTTATTCACACCATATCAACAAGACTTTAGTATTTTAATAATTCTATTTATTGAACTACTATACACATGCAGGTTTATTTTCAATATTTTACTCTTTTTTTTATTATTTAATTTTAAAATTAGAATATGTAATACCTGTATAAACAATGCATACATTATTCTACACATATATGTAAGGATATAATTGTGAAATTTTTAAATTTTTAATATAATAGGGGTGTTAGATGATTAGGGGATTAGTATTAAAGAATCCCACAGTGAAGATTACTAAATGTCCTTGCACAAAAATGCTAAATCTGGTCCATCATACTTTGGATAATCAGTCTTATTAGAAATCTGAATAAGCTTGTTGATTGGTTATGCATGCAAAAATACTATAAAATCCAAATATTTTTTTTTTATATAAATAGCTAATCAAGCAATTGATATTAATACTGATATGGTTGTATTTTTTTATAAAGTTCTTCTTCTGCAGAATACCCAAGCCATTGCTGTACCTCAGGCAGGAGGTGGAGTTTCTATTGTTCATGTAGCTATACCCAACCAACCTGTTCATGTTCAATCTGTTATTCAGCCTGGACCCAACCAACAATCTGTGATACAAGCACCAGGAGGTGCCACATTACAATCAGTTCAGGTGCTTTTAGAATTAATATTTATATGCAAAGTTAATTGTCACATTTTTCTTCTCTTTAAAGTCTTTTAAAATTATTTACTTAGATAAAGAAACAATTGAAACTCATTTACCCTTGATTTAATATGTTGTTATTAGGGATATTTTAAATATATTTATTACCATTGTAGTATCCTTTCCCTCCCATTTCATCTGCATCCAAATTCAGAGAAATAATCAATGATAATAACCACATAAGGAACTTAGGTAAAATCAACAATATGTAGATTCTATTAAATGAACTAATAATTTTTATATTCAACTTAATTTTAAATTTTAATTGATCTTATATTTTTAAAAATTATGTGTTAGAAAATTTGTTTTATGAAAAATTCAAAGAGGACATTTTAGAATTCCTTATTAGTATTATTTTCCTTATAAGTATTTATTTTCATTATAATTAACTGTTTCTTATGTTTTTGTTTCAAAATATATTTAATGACCCATATATCTTATTCATGTTGAATCATTACAATATAGATATCACAATGAAATTTTAAATAAATTGGAATTATAGAGATATTTAGTTATTACATTGATAGTTAATGAAATATATAAAGAAATATTTTTTAGTTTATTACTATCAATAACTCATCTGAAAAACTAATGATTAACATAATTTTGCGAAGAAAGTTTTGTTATATTTTTGAGAAATGAAAAATAATATATAAAAAAAGCATGCTATTGAGTAATAACCAATAAAAAATTTATGTAAATTTTAAACAAAGATTAGTCTAAATGGTGCTGATTTATCTAAAATTAATATTAATATATTTTCAGAAATTATTCATATGAAAACTAATATCAATTAGTTGGGCTGTGTGAAATTTAATTTAAATTAAAAATAAAAATATATAGAGAGTTCTAAATTAAAGAGTTCTAAAATATGTTTTGAAAGATTATAGTAGCAATCACAGTGAAATAATTTTTAGATATCAGTTGTCCTCCATTGTGGTGCAAATTTTTAAATGTTTTTATCAGAAATGAATTTTTTAGAGATTTATGTAAAGTTTATATATTTTAGTATTCATATATATTTTAATTATGCAAATTTATATAATTTATATATTTAATTTATCTATGGAAAATAACATTATTTATAAACATATCAGTTAACTGAAAGAATAACTATAGACCTCTTTTAATTTCTAATTTAAAAAAAGAAAATGTTATCTAAGCATATTAAATTTGGGAATATACATAAGTAGATTAAATTAATCAAAAAATTTCTGTAATCATAAATATTTGAGAGTTTGATAAGAATTCTTTCTTATTTGTTCCAGCTTATTTAAGTTTCATATAGTTAAAAGTTAAACTGTAGCTTTTGCCTTCCATTAACTTTTCTGCTTTTTCTTAAATCAATTATTTAAAGTTGTTTCACTTTCTTTAAATAGTGAGTTAAAAAAATCGCTTATAAGATTTAATTAAAAATTATTCATAATGACCTTAGATTAAATATTAAGATCATTCATTATGTTTAGTAATTTTTTAATTTTAAAAATAAAATAAATCAATTACACTGTTTTTCTAAGTCTTGAAAAAAGTATAATTTTAACTATATGGGTATTTAAAATCCTGAAATTCTGTGTGTGATCAAGTACTATTCCTCAGAAATGTCCAGAATTATGCCAAAAAATCAAGTACTATTCCAATAATAATGGATTATAAGTTTTCATTAATGTTATTGTACATGAAGAATAATGAAAGTGACATATAAAATTTAAAAAAATATAAATGTCATAAAATTTTTAGAAAATTTGTGTTTTAAAAATTTATTCCATATTTTAAATTTTAACAAATATTATAATGCTTAAACATGTTATATATCAAATTAAAAATTGTAAAATACTTTTTGATTTCAGAAATCTTAAGTATTTTTCTGTAATATTAAAAGTACAAAGTTTGAGATTAAAAAATATTTTTTCAAAAGTTACTAATTTTTTTAACATTTTTTATCTGAGTTTAAAGAAATAAAAAAAATTATATATAAATAATTGGTATTAAAGTAGATGATCCATTAAATGTCAATAAATTTTGAAATTCCAAATTCAAATGTTTATCATGTTATTGTTTTGATATGGAATGATCTTTAAATTAAAAATCCAATAAATGAGTAATATTGTAAAAATTTGTCTCCAAATGTGATATTTTATCACTGATTTTTTAAAATTTTAATTGATTATAAAAATTTAATAATTTTGTATTTGTAAAAAGCTTATATTTATAGTATTTTTTTTATTTAAAGCTTCCCAAAAACGTAATTTTATTAAATAAACTAACTGGAACTGGATCTGTGATTCATAGTACTGATGGTGATGCTAGTGTTCATCCTGTACAGGTAAGCTACAATTTATAAATATTATTTACAGTGAAAATTTATCATTTTTTCATTGAGGGAATAAAATACTTTCTTATAAATATATTAACTCATTGCATTACTTATAAAATACAAAGTATAATAAATTCAAATTTCATAATTTCATTTCGTTTGACAAAAGAAAATCATTAAATTTCAAATAAAACACTATTATTATTATTATTATTATTATTATTTATTTATTTTTTTTTTTTAAGATATGAATAATTTTCCAAGCATTTAGTTTTCTGAAACAAAATGAATGAACATTTTGAAATATCAAAAATGTATTCCTAATGTAATAAAATGAAGTATGTTTATAAACTGACATCTTTATTTATCAATATATAAATGGGAAAATCTTCCTTCCTTTCTTTTTTTTAATGTACATAATCACAGTTATACTGTAACCAGTACTATTTTTTACATTTTATACAATATTTTGCACCATAATGCTTTCAGTATTTTATTTAATACAGGTATGGAACTATACTAGAGTATTGGTTGTATAATAATAGCTTGTAACAGGACCATAATTTTACCAACTGAAGCTGTTGTGCATGATTGATCAAGGAAAATATGAATAATGCAATTCATAAAAACAAAGATAATTTATCTCTGTGTGTTTGCATATGTGTTCTAGTAAAATCTATGAGATATACTTAGGTTTTGATAGTCATATTTACTAAATCTTAGGGTTGTTCAAAATAGTCTCCTCCAGCATAATTTTATTGCTATAAACAAATTGTCCAAATTAAATACCTCAATCCATTTTTTTTCTTTCTTGAAATTGATAAAGAAAAGGATTTATAGTGCACACAATCACATCTTCAGAAAAAAAATTATGTCCACATAAATTATTTTTTAGATTAAAATATAGCCAAAAGATCAAGTAAATAGAGTGGATATTTTGTCACTTTTTGATTGTTCTTATTCAAGAAACTGAATTATAAATATAGCTGAATGAGAAAGTGCATTGTCATGCTGGAGCATCAGTTCTCCAATAATATTTAGTATTTAAATTCAGAAGATTTTAACTGTCTGTCTTTGCATTTCCTGTCTAATAGCTTTGGGTAGTCATGTACTTTCAATGAAAATTGTTGTTTTTTTCCACATTGTGGTCATAGGACCATCTTTAAAGACCATATTTCAATTTCTTGATTTGTTAAGACATCATTAAATGGTAGGTATATTATGTAACCCTATGATGAAGTATTTTTTCTCCAATTCTTAATGCCAGTATATCCATACATAAAGGTATTCATATAATAATTGGTTGATCCAGGATATATTCTAGGTCTTTCTATGTATTTTTCATGCTGAAGAGAATTGCAACCTTTATAAAATTCTATGAACCATTTCTGTAAACAATAATTTGATCAGAATACAGCAATATAAAGTGGACCTAAAAGCTACTTATTGACATTAAATGCATTCTTCATTTAATTCTATTTTCAAATCATACTACAATGAATCTCTTATGTCAATTCCATTTTTTCTCCTGTTTAAAATGTATCTTATTCTGAACTACTTGTTTATACTAAACTAATGACCAGTAAAAAATAGCATGTGAAAACAAAGTAGTTTGTATTTTTAAATCTAATTTGCTACTTTTCATTTGCACATGTGTAAAAAATTAAGAACGAGCTTTATATAAACATTGTTAACAGATTAACATTTAAAAATTATTATTAATTATAATTTTATTTACTTTTATAATTTATCTGAATATTTTGCAGATTTCTGCAAAATTATTTGATTAAGTATTATAAAATACCTAATTTTGCTGTATCAAGCTTTAAAAAAAAACTTCTTTCTCATTTGACACATTTATTTATAAATTTTATGATTTATACATTTCTTATTTAATTTTATTGCTAATTTTTTATTATAAAATGACTATATAATAATTTATTTCCATGTTCGATTTTTCTGAATTATAAGTAAATTATAAATTAATGCAAAATGAGAATTCAAGTTATTTTAATAAAAATTTATAAGGGTTAAAGAATCCTAAAAACACGGAAATTACTAATTGTTTTCTAAACATTGCTTTTCTTTATTTTTAAATTTACTAATTCAAGAAAAGGTTTTATAGTTTTCATGTTTCTGACTACTATAAGTGTCATATAATCTATTAGAATGTAATATTTTGAAAAAACTTAGATTATTTTGCTGTGTTAGGTTACTGGGGAAATAATGAATATAAGCTTTAATAATTCTGCATTTCATGAAATCAGCCTAACGTTTGAAATTATGCAATTCATTCAGTTTCTTTTGTTCCTTTATGCTTCAAATCTTTAGTAGTTATTATTTTTTTTTAGCTGTAGGGAGATATTTAATGTTAAGTTTTTCTAAAAATTTGCTGTCTGTCAACTTGTCTAGTGTTCAGCGTGCCTGACTACAAATAATGAGGTCATGGATTTGAATCCCTGTTTAGGCATGGATGTACTTTCTATCTTTCCTGTCTTTGTCCTTTCCTTGTGTCAATGGTTGCCTACCCTATAAACGGGTCCCTATGGCATGTGTGTGTACTGTAGAAGTCAGACTCCATACCACTTCAGCACTTCCAAATTCGGTGGAGCAGCGCACCCCAATTTGCCAGCCTAGCTGGCACACGAGAACAACAACAACATAAAGATTTGTTAAAATACTTTTATGTGTTTGTATTTATTAAATTCATTGTTATTATTGTCTTCAAAGATTTTTAAGTTATAATTTCAGTCATATTGAATGATATGTAATTTTTTTATTTCATGATTGAAAAAAATTTTAAATACTCGGAGAAAGAAAACATATAAAAATTCGTTTTACAGAAATTGAACTTGAATCTTAATTTCAGTTAAATTTTTATTGACTTATTTCATTTGTGTATTTTGAATACATTTATACATTTTATGAAGAATGTGTACAAATAGTCAAACAAAGCTTTCTATTGTTAATTTCAAATATATTGGATTTTGAATATTCTATTTGGATAATATATATATACACGATGAAGAAATCTAAAAAAAGTTCAATTTCTTTTCTCATTTTAAAATAATTCTAATTTAGTTTATTATGCTTTTGCTCTTTCAATGGGAAGAAAATTAAAGTACTATTGGTTTGAAAATTGAGGATTTGTTGTGCTACAAATATATTGATTTCTATCAGTTGAATATTTCATTTGTTAAATATTACTGAATCTTATTCAAAATGAATCTATGCATAAGATTCATTTTATGCACGATTTAGTACTATTTAAAAATCAAATAATTAGTTGATAGCAGATATCTGGCAAGATTATAAACCTCATTTGGCCTGATAATTATTTTGTTTGATAAGATCATAATATTTTTTATTTTGTTAATCTTAGTTAATAACAACTGCAAAGGATGAGGATGGTGGCACCGTTACTCTAGTATCAGAAGATCCAAAGAAAAGACGTGAAATTCTTGCCCGCCGACCTTCCTATCGTAAGATCCTGAATGAGCTTTCTGCAACAGATGCACATGGTGCAACTTTAACAGCCACACCTACTGCAGTGTTGAAGGAAGAGTCCTCAGAGCACACCATGACGGATTCTAGTCAGGAGCAGGACAATGGTGCAAGCACAATCACTGTTGGAGGGACACAGTATTCAACAACTGGTCTCCTCAAAGGTATTTCATGTCTTTGAGGCTATTCTCAAATATATAATTAATAAAAATGCTATTTTCAGTTCCATAGTTTCATAAGATATGTAATAACTATTTGAGTGGTTAAAATAAAATATAAGTATAAAATTCATTTTGCTCCATTCATTTTCTAAATTTAATTTTAATTGGTTATCAATTAACTTTTTTTTGTAAATATCGTTAAATATAGTAAAAGGATAATAAAGAAAAAGCCTTCTAATCGTAAGCAGTCCTTGAATTGTAATTTTGCCTCTTTAATTATGATGTTGATTCAAGGAAACAAAATTCTTTAAACGAACAAGAAATATATACTTTGTACAATAAAAAAGTTGATAAACTATAAATTATACCTTATTTAATTATATTAAACTTTAATTCATAAAACAGAATTTAAATGCTTGATATTGGATTTGAATCATTAATAATATCAAAATTTTTCATCCCTACAGTGGGTTGATAAACTGAGTACCCAACTTGTTTGGCAACTAAACACTGGGGGTTTTGTGTTAGGTTGACCACCTTATTGGGATATATGCTTCACACCTCAGTGCTTCTTGGTCAGGAAAACAGAGATGGGCACTGTAGGCCTTGGCCTACATGAACTGTCATACCACAGACCTATGTTTAGTTTAGTAATATTAAAATAAAACTGACTAGCAGATTTTAAGGATGCTAACCTTTTTTATTTATATTTTAACATAGATATTGGAAAAGGAGAAAGGAATCAGCATAACACTAGTATTTGTATAATTTCATTCAAAAATGAAATCAGTAAATGAATTTAAGGTATTTTTTTTTTAAATAAAAGTATTTTAAATATTATAAAGTATAATTGAGTTATATTTTAAGGTATTTATTCACAAAGGAATCTCCAATATCTAATTTTTCTCAAGACAAAAAATGCAATTTTTTTAGTAAAAATAACTTTTTATATTTTAAATTATAATATAAATTAATTTTATGGAAAAAATGTGTAAAATTATCAAAAAATATTTTAAATTGTAACTGTAGTGTTGACAATTTTTTTCGTTACATCACTCTTTTTTGAATGATACTGATATAAACAGTTATAAATAATATTTATTTTTTATTTCTTTTTAAAAAATTACACTCTAGATATTGATCTATATAGCACCCACTGGGTTGGCATAGAAGCAAAGATTACTATTTTAATGGACCATCTTTTGTGCATGAATAACATTATTTGTTTGGGCATCAGGTCTACATTATTTTTTTACCATTCATCTATGTCCAGAGAAAAAATTGTGCATTAATTATGCATCTTTTTAGATCTTGTAAATTAGAGGGAAAAGGAGAGTATTGTTGGAAGCACTTTTCCATATCATATTCTATATATTTTCTGTGGGATTAAGATTCAAGCTTGGCAGTGGCCCATGGGAAGGTATTGGAAGTCAGACTGTTATTCTGCAAACTAATTTTGAACATTTCCGGCACAGTGCACAGTTGCATTATTGTCCATGGAGTATTTGTTGCTGTCAGAATAAAAGGTGACATTGCAAGGCATACTTGATGTGCCATATCTAGGCTGTCGCTTGTGGCTCTTGTTTACTCTTGAAAAACACCCATTATAAATCCCAGTTTAGCCTTTGTTGAATTGCATAAATTTTAATGCAAAATTTTGTTTTTGAATTTATTAATTCAGTTTTAGAAGAATATTTGTGTCATAAAATGTGCAAATGTGAGGAAATTATCTATAACAGTATTTTGTTTTCTTGTTCTAAAAATAATATAAGTACTGCAATTTTGATAAATTACTAGCCCAATATTTTTATGTTTACTGTACAAAATAAGGTGTAGCATGATTTATTCAACTACATTACTCCTTGCCAATAATCAGATGTTGTGCAGTATCTTCACAACACCACTGCAAATGAATTTTTATATTTTAGGTAGAAATGAATGGTTATCTTACACTCGATTTTGTATTTCTATCCACTCTAATTTTCTGTGCATGTTTTGAGTTGAAATCTGTTGTGAAGAACCCTGCATGACTTTTTGTTACTTGTAACACAGGAATTCGTCTTCTGTAAAACAATTTGATGGAAACAATGTTGATCATACTTTTGGAAAATTGCTTAAGCTGCATATGTTTCTTGGAGATGAGCTGTAGGCTTTGATTTTAGCTTTTGAAAACGTTTGATATGAATTTTTTTTTTTTTTTTTTTTTTTTTTTTTTTAAGAACACAATAAGATTTGCTCTCTTTGAAATTGAGGCCTTTACTAAGCAGACATCAATAAGCCAATTTTAAAATGGTGAAATTGCTGTCATTTATACAATTTTTCTTCATTCACAAAAGACTTACATCTTAATTATGCTAGTTCTAATAATGTATAACTGACATCATAAAAAATGTGCATGTTTCATTTTTAGCAAGTATTTAAATTAAAATCTGTAAGGTTTTAATTCATTGCCTTATAAGTTTCTATTAGTTAATATTTTTTTTTATCTCTAATTGATTGATTGTATCAAAAATAAAGTGATTAATGTTATTCTTGCATGATTTTTACTAGAAGTAACAAACTTAATCATAACATTTTTTGGTTTTTCATTCTTGAATTAAATAATTTTATTCTTGAATGATGTTATGTTTTTAATTGTTTAACATATTCATACTAATTAAAGAGAACCAAGATATGTAAGTAGTTTAAAAAAATTGTATGGCAGGATCTTAACTGGCAAAGAAACACTTCCCTTAGAAAATGCTTTGTATAATTTAAAACAATCTATTAGTAAAGCTTTTGAGAAAACAATACCATATGGCCAAGTAAAGAGAAGAAACCAATGGAATAGTGACGAATATCGACTGATAACTGGTAGAAAGAATGAGACATAAACTGGTGATACTGAAACATTATACTAGAAACACAGAGTTAAAGTATAAAGATTTAAGATGAAAGGTAAAAATGATACACATTAAGAAAAAACGATCATACCTAGATAAGTTATATGAAAACATTGAAAGTGTGCCTGAAGACAAAAAAGAAGCTAGAAAGTTTTATCAACTAGTAAATACCTTAAGACCAAACTTTAATCCTAGAACTACAACCTGCTAAAGGGAAAATGGAGAAATTATAGAGTTTTTTTTTATTACATGTCATAAGCATTTTAAAAGGGGTAGAGATAATGAAGAAATAAGTACAAATAAAATGCATCCCATCTTAAGCGGTAAAAATGATTGAATAAAGCATGAGCCATCAACTTTGTAAGATGTTGAGATGGCAATCAAAAATCTAAATCATGGTAAGTTTTCTGGATCAGATGATATAAAAGCTTAACTTGTAAACATCAATGACTGTAAGCTAAGTAAGAAATTCCCTAATCGTATTTGTTGTATAGGAACACAGGAATGTTCCAGACATTTCTAGCATTCTAAAATGTCTTAGTCAACTCTCATTTAAAATGCCCACTAAGTGGGAAGAAAAATCTGTCTGTCCAATGTATAAAAAAAGAAGACAAACTTTAATGTTGTAATTACAAGGGTGTCTCCGTATTGAATACAACAATTAAAATCTTCCCCACCATTCTTTACAAATGATAACTTTCATATACCTCAAAGTTACAATGAAGATAAAACGGAATGCATGATTACAGCAAATAGAAACGTAAATATAGATCCTCTGAAAATAAATAACTACACATTCAAGAATGTCAAGCAGTTGAAATACCTTGGCATAATTATCTCAAGCTGCAGTGATCTGAAGATTGAAATTAAAAGCAGGCTAGATCCCCAACCAGATGGCTCGATGGGAGGGAAAGAGCAAGTAAGATGAAATGGGTAAGATGGGATAAAAGTGATAGGAGGGAATCTATGGAGGGTCATTGCATGGGATAGGGTTAAGTGGTGTAAATAAAAAGATAGATGGTCTTGGTCAGCAACAAGCTGTAGTACCAAAGAAGATATTCTATTGTATTTGCTTAGAAATGTTGGAGGTTCCCAAGTATATAAATAAAATGTATCATTAGTGAACATTAGAAAGTTATAATTAAAGGACAAATTACTATTTTTATCTTCTAAACATTGATTTTACAATATCTTTTTTTATAACTATATGCCAAGTTTCTTGCATAAAATTTTCTCCTCTATTAGGATTGTGGACAATAATTAGCCAAACATTGAATTTCATTTGCATTGATATTGACTTGGAATATTTTATTATCAGGTTTAATTTTTATCATATATTTAAAAACTTAATCAGCATTTAAAAATGACAATTTTTTATTCAATTACTAATTTTATCTGACTGCATTAAAATAATTACATAAAATTTATTTTAAAACGAAATCAATAGCTGAGGTAATAATTTTAAGATAAGTTCTTTTAAAATTGAAAAATTATTATTATATTATTTGGAAGAAGTTTTAATTGTGCTATTAAATTTTATTTTCATATATTTTTTTATTTCTTTTATTCTTTAGCTATTCAATTAGCAACTGCTACACAAGACAGTGGAATTCAAGGGTTGCAAACATTAACTATGACAAATACAGGAAGTGGAAGTGCTATTGTACAGTATACTCAAGGGCAAGATGGACAGTTTTTTGTTCCAGGTAAATTCTACAATGATTGCTTAAACAATTTTAAAGTTTTTTCAGTACTGCAATGAAATGTAAACTTTCCTTGACTTTTTTGTTCTTATAAAATTTTCTCAATTTCTTGCCTTAGTCTTCTTGCCTTAATGTCATAAAATATAACACAATTTAGATACGTTAATTGTTATATTTTATGACATTAAAGTATGATCTGTTTCCTGCTGATATTTCAAACATTTTATTCATGTTTAATTTATAAAAATGCATAATCAAATTATATTTAACTTCTATTTATATATCAAATTGTATGCATGTGTCTTTCAACCATGTTCATTTTCTTAAGAGTTGAACAAAATTTTTTTAAAAATGTTTAGAATTGGAAAATTAAAGATTATGATTTTTATATCCATATTGTGATGTAATAGTATCTTTCATTTGATCTTAAATATTGTACTTTTTTTCACTGTTTTATTTCCTTTTAACAAAACATCTTATATATTAAAAGTTAAATATTTGTTCTTAAACTTATTTGAGAATGAATCTTCAGCACAAATAATGGACCACAAGTTCTAGAGGTTCTTTTGAAATAGCATTCTCATTTCATTTTTCAAAGTTTGGGCATGCTGTGGTCCTCATGATGGTGCTCCACACTTCATTCACTGATGACACACTCGTGTCTCTTAATTCTTAATGAGAAGAACAATGGCCACTCATTCAATTTACATGAACTTCTTTCTTTGTGTTCACATTGCTTCAGCCATCGAGTGAATTTGGATCTGCTTGTCACACTTACTATTGCCCATTAAGATAGCAAGTCCGATGTTTAAAGAAAGATCATAGCTTGTGGTTGAGGTATATGAACCACTGTTGTAATCTGTACTAAGGGCATTAGGGTTGCAAACACATTACTTTTTCTTGCACAGTGACAGCCAAAGCATAAGAACATGAATCACAAGGATACTTGTCTTGAGAATTGGTACGAGTGAAGCAGCACTCTCATTCTATTTTTCAAAATTTCAGCATACCATATCCCTTTAAATGTACTTCATGCTTTGCCCATTGATGAGTGATTTGTGTTCTTCTGATTGATTCTTGATGAGAACAATTGATCAATGTCCACCTGCTCAATCAGACAAGTTTCATTCTTTGTGTTCGCATTGTTTGTCAATCAGCCATCGTGTGAATTTGTTGTTGCACCAGCATGCTTCCCTGTACCTAGCCCCAAGATGGGCTCTACCAGTTAGATAGAAGCAGCCGGGTGGAGTCTTTGATTTTGAAGCAGGACCAATCAGAAGACCCTCAATACTTGGCCTGACTACCCCCAGAGATATCATTTCACTTGGAGGATATTGGGACCACACCTTGTTTTAATGTGTCGGTTGGCCAGGATTCAAAGGCAATGCCATTGAATTGGCACGTCAGTCGTTAAAAGAAAAATCACTTCTTGGGGACCCATGTAATCTGTACTCATGTCATTGCATTTGCAAAAGCAATCCTTTCTCTTGAACAGCAAAGCATTTTATGCAAAGAATGTGAATTACATAGACTCGCACCTTGAGATTTTGTACAAGTCCTGGTTTCCAAATGTTCATTCAATGACCATTCATATTTCTTGTTAGACCACTGGTTCCATGAATAATATAAAGCTTTTAACTCTTGAAACTAGCCAACACAATTCCTGCTAGGGGCCAAGGGATCAAGATGCTGTGTGGCCCAGATGAAAAGCAAAAGCTTTTCAAGTGACATAAATCAAGTAAACTAGTCTGTTTGCATTGTGCGATACAAACATTTGCAGTATATATTGTATCTTTTTTATGAAGAATCAGTTGATGGATGCAAGTTTTATTGAACAAGGGGCAGATCGAATGCATCCAAAATTGGTTAACTGTGTGAAATAAAAAAAATCTCAGAGAATGCGCAGAAAGGTGCAACTTTTTGCAATTTTTTTACATCTTTAATTTTAAAAGCTGAAGGACTGACCTTTCAAAGGGACTATTACTCATCATTCAATGTTCAAAAATTCATCTATTTTCGCCTTGGAAAAATAATACACAACGTGGTAACAAATTTTGCAAGTAACTGACTGTCCAGGCCTTGACACTTGCGACGTTTGGATTTCAGCCATCGTCTCTTTCAAAAATGTTTTGTAGAGTCTTCCATATCGCTTATGGAAACAAAGAATTTTTTAAACATTTTCATCACTTGTAGGCATTTGAAAAAGATCACTGCTGACGGGATTAATATTTTATTCGTATGGAATGTGCTTGTGAATTCAAATTCACAGGGATCAGATTTGCCTTCACCCTGAATCAGCTTCAGTCTTGCAGTGTAACTCAGATTGTAATTCATATTTAAGAGAAAGTAAGAAATAAATAAAAAATGGACCTTGCATCAGTAACCCTAACATAAATTAATCAATTAATTGTGATAAAACCAATCAATTGTGATATAACAAGCCTGATCAATTGTGATATAACAAACCTGATCAATTGTGATATTAACTATTAAAGCATTACAATTTACAGCTAATTATATACAATATGTATACAGTTTTTAGAGATAAGAAAATTATTTTATTAAGGTAAAACATTTTTCAATTTTGTAGCATTTAAAAAAAATAGATAAAATATAATAAGTAGATCTATTTAAAATTTGCTAAAATCATGGAGTATTTACTTTATAACAAAAATAAATATACATACTTATTTTTTATTAATTTTTCATATATTTGTTTATTTGAAACAAAATATTTCTATTTGCTTAGCTTAAAATCTAACAAAGAAAAATTTTTTTGTATAAAAAAAATTACATGAACTATGTTAATAGTTAGTAATAAAGGAAATAATTGAAAAGCTATTTATCTTAGAAAATTTTATTCCTGTGTATCGTGGTTTGATATTGTGGAAAGACTAATAAGCAGTCTTGATTTCAGAATAAGAAAATTTCAAAAATTCATTTTTATAATTTAATGGTCTGAATTATCACAGTTGTAAAGCTAATTTTAAATGCAGTGGATATTGGAATTAGCCAGGAAAACTGACGACTGTCCATCTTCTATCTGGTTTAATTCATTATTTTTAAAACGAAGCAAAGCATATTCATTATTATAGTGCATTTTTGTGAAATAAGGGAAACATAGAAGTAAATATGCAGAATACTTTTAAGCCTGTGAAAAAATACCAAACAGCTAAATGAATAAAAAAATTGAAAAATGAAAATAGTGATACAAAAATTAGGGTTCGCACAACTTCTTGAAACTCCTTAAATTCCAAAAAACTTTTAAAGGCCCTTGAAACTCCTGAAATTTTGAATTGACTCCTTGAAAATCATGAATTACTCCTAGAATTTTTTCTTACCTTGATGCATTTATTTTTTTCTTGTAATCTTATAATTTTTACAATTTTTTTTTGTTTTAATATTTTAAAATTGTCAACAAACTTAATTTAGTATTAATTTTAATATTGCCACTAGATGGCGGCATGATTTATATTGAAGTTTTGTATTCTTAACTGTTGATTTTTACTAACAGTTTTAAAATCTAGTTCAGCCACAATAATTTCATGATAATTCGGTTTAGTAGTATTTAGATTTAAGTGAAGTGAAGTGAAGAATCACCAAACAAAATCAATATGTTGCATAATTAAGACGGCTGATTTTAATTGATTCTTTTTCTATTTGCTGCTGTTTTCCTTACATTGTATAAAATTCTTAAATATTATTATTTAAATATAAAATTTGTTAGTAAAAACGTACTTTCCATGCCTCCCGCCATGGAAATAGCTTATAATTTAATTGAAGCAGGATAAATTTGTTTATTAATGAAATAAATTATTAAATGTGTCTGGTAGAAAGTATCTTTTCTATGACCAGTGGACTGGGGAAAAGCAATACAAAGATTGGCTTTTGCGTGGTTCAGAAAAAACACATGCCCATCGTCTATTTTGCAAATATGGGCAAATCGTCAATTAAATCCCATATGAAATGGAAAAAGCATATATATTTATTAGAACAAGCTATACATGCTAAAAAAATCTACACATTTAAAATATTTTTCACTTCTGCTGATCTTGTTAAAGAATGTGAACTCAGAGCATGATGTGAATTTTAGATTCATTTGTTTCTTCAAAATAAGCTTTAAAGGCTGAAATTCTATGGACCTTTAAAATTTTAAACAATGGATTCAGCTACATTTCTTGTAACAGTATAAATTGCCTGTTTCAAGCAGTGTTTCAAACAGTGCTATTGCAAAGCAATTCAATTGTGCTGAAAAAAGTGTGCTTATTTAACAGTTTTTGGAATCGCACCTTATTTTTTCAGCTTATTGAAAGAAAAAGTTAAGAATGTTTCTAATTATGTGCTTCTCTCTTTGATGAAAGCTTAAATAATCATCTGCAGACAAAACAATGATTGCCATATGAGATTTTGGAGTAATGATACTATTAAAACACGATGTTAGTACTTATCAGATTTCTCAGGTCATTCAACTGGAGATATTTTGTTTGATAAAGTGTATGAGAAGTGCTTATAATTTGGAACTAGTGGATTACTCCAGTTATCAGTGGATGGCCCAAATGTAAACTGGTCTGTTTTGACTAAAATGGCCGATTTTTTAAAAAGTGAACATCAACTATTGTAAATGGGGGAAACTGCAACCTACACATTCTACTCAATGTTTATGGATGTTCCTCATTTCCAGAACTTGAGGTAACAGCAAGTGCAGTTTGCAGACTATTTAAGAACTCACCTGCTCATAAGGATAACTTTGTTAGCCTTTACCTAGGCATAAAATTTCCTTTTAAGTTTTACAAACATGGATGGTTAGAAAATATAAGTGTTTTAAACTGATTTCTTAAAATGTTATTGTGTCTTAAAACATGTATAACATTTGTTCAAAACAAAAAATTTCCAGGTGCCAAAACTTTTTGATGTTGTGTAGAAGTGTACAAAAGATGTACTTTTTTTCTGCTAAATGCAATTTTTTTATATTGCTCAGGAAGTAGAACCTTTTCTGCCACTTTATCAAACTGATAAATCAATGTTGCCATTTATTGCTAGAGATTTTCATGCATTGCTGAAAAGTTTGATGCAAAAGTTTTTAAAAGAATCTTAGCTATCTAAATCTGTTGAAAATGTCTAAAAACTCTAAAATTAGTCATTATTTTATTCAATATATAATCCAGTATTGTATAGAATATTGATTATTTAAATAAAACATTTTCTGTTATAGTTGTAAATTCATTGAAGGCTTATAAAATAATTAATTATTTTAACTCACATAAAAGTAGTCTCATTAATGTTTGCAATTATTTGTTTTTATTTACGGACATGATTGCAACACATTGCATGTATATAATTATATGCATATTTGATTAAGAACAATTTTTAAAATAGAATATTATTTAACGTGAATGTCGATAATTCCTGGAATTTATTGATTTTACTCCTTAAAACTCCTGGAATTTGATTCTTAGAAATCTGTATGAAACTTGATAAAATAAATAGAAAAAAGGAGAGTCTATTTAAAATGTCTGATCCCATACTTAATGTTTGTGCATATTCATGCATATTACACTAGAGTTATATTATGGATGTTGTTTCAAGTCTTATGTACATCCTAAAATATAACTAGATACAATACCTCATAATTTTGAACTATGATTATGAGATAAAATCGGCACTAGAGTTGGTGCTGTGCCCGTAAATTTCAATAAAAGAGCAGCAGTCCCTATAAATTTTGTGATGGTTTGTTCTAACAGCATAATTGTGACAGCTTTAGTTATCCCCACGTAAAAGTTATTATTAACACTGAATCCAGATGAATGAACTCTGTAATCACTTTGGTTTGTTCTATTCACTTTGTGTTCCTTTTTAGATTTTACACTGTTGCATACTATTTTACAAAGATTGCTTAGCCAGTTTGTTTGTCAGGACTGATTGTATAATGATTTTAGACATAATACAAAAAGAAACATTGAAAAGTTGGGATATTTTTGGTCATAATAGTTCGGTAACTAATGATCATGCTCCTGCAGTTTGTTCTTTTTGAAATTTTGTCATCACTGACATTTTGCACTGCGAATTTAACACATATACTAATATACTAAAGCTGACTCATTCTACCATTTTTAATAATGAAAAAATTGATTGCTAAGATTTTAATGCTTGTGAAGTTTATTCTAAATTCTAATTTTATTTGCAGACAGTTCTGTTATTTTGAAAACCATCTCTCTCTCTCTCTCTCTCTCTCTCTCTTTGTGTGTGTGTTTAGTTTATAGTTAGTTTTGGAAAATTTAATCTATATATAGCCGTGTGCAATAATATTTGTAAATACTTGAATAACAACAAAATATGCCAAATAAATAAGTTTGCATGTAAATACTTACATTAATAGATTCAGAAATTAATTATATTAAGATTTGAAAGAATGTTGATGCTAATTCCATCTCAATTTTTTTTTAATGTATTTTCTTAACTAATATTACTAAGCTGACATCTGAATCACCATTAGAGCCATCTTTTGAATAATTTTTGTTTTCTATATTGAACTTAGAAATTGTTGTGATTTAGAATCCTTTAAAATATTAATTCTGTCAAATAAGTCATTTTGTGTTAAATTATAATGTTAATGTGGCTTATTAACAGTACATATGCCACTGTATACCTTAGAAAAAGAAGGAAAAATAACTCTTCTGTGAAGTTAACTTGTAGATATCATGTCTGTGATATAAATGTAAACTAAATAATTAATAATCTTTGAATTCCAACGTGAAAAGTATACAGAAATTGATTTGCCTGTAATCAAGCATAGGTGATAATGATACACTAGTAAAAAATTACTGACTTAATTGTTTTTTTTTTTTTTTTAACTTTTCAATTTTATCAACAAGTATTTTGTTGTAAGCATACTCTTGTAATTAATGTAATGTTGGTATCCGTTAATCCATTGGTTTAAAGCACCAAAACAATAGCGATTAATTACTGAAATGTTGTTGTTCTTAATTTTGGGATTATCTAGCTGAGCCCATTTATGACAGCCCCCATGAATTCAAAAATATCTAAAAAATGAAATCAGAATCTCCTTCTTTCTAAAATTTACATGCACCAAGATATAAGCTGTGGCAAATATATCGAATGGCAAATTAAATAATTTTCTTTTATCGATAAAAGTGTATTTAAAGATTTTTAAAGGTTATACTGTGTTATCTCTAAATATTTCAAGTAATTGTATCAACTACAATAAAGATCATTCTTCTGAATTGAATAAAATCAGTTTGAATATGATGCCATAGAGATTTAGACGTAATTGCTGTATTTGGGAGATCTTCAGAAATCTGTTGCAAAAATTCCCTGTTTGTTGATATATTTTCATTATCTTTACTTAAATTTTTTCTACAAATATAGATGAGCGATTTCATTTATTTGAGTTTTTTCAGAGTATGTATCATACTATTAATCCAAAAAATATTTTTCATAAATTTGTGGAATAGCAACTTTTATATTCCATTTTAAGCAATTGCTGTTGTAAGATTTTCATAATAAAACATGTCTTCAAATTGAGATCAAATGGAATGTATTCAAGTAAGAATATATTCAAAAGAAAATTTTATATTCTGAAATTGTATTCTTATTTACTTTGTAAATTTATATGTAACTACATTATCAGAAATCAATTGTATCCATTCAAAAAGCTTTGAATGCATCAGTTGGATATAATTCTTTGTTTAACTCTTTTAAGCACTACCTAGAAGAGAATCAATGTTTTGATAAAATTTTCTTTTTTATATTTTATAATTCACTATTTATATCACTATCAGTATTTTGATGAAAATTTTCTTTTTTATATTTTATAATGTATTATAATTTGTTATTGTCATGATGAAAGCTAACAAAATTAATGCTCTGGCTGAAATTTGTAAGCAAGCAGGTGACATTATAAAAATCAGTCTATTAGCGCAAAGGAAGTCCCTAGAAAATGATTATGTAGGAACATTTTTGATCAACAAATTATGCAAGGGTGCTAATAAATTGTATGTAATAAGAAGGAATAAATTATATATAATAATTATAAATATATATAATTTAATAGACTCAGAAATTAATTATATTAAGATTTGAAAGAGTGTTGATGCTAATTTCATCTCAATTTTTTTTTCGGTTTGATGAATTCAAAATTTATCAACTGCAAGACTTCCAACATGAAATTGCCTTATTTTTGCATTCAGATGTTTGATGTGCTCACATGTGTTTTTAAAGCGCTCTTCTTTAAATTGAAAAATGTTCTTTCATTACCTAATGGTAATCAGATATTAAATAAACAATGAAAAATTTTAAGTCAATAAATTTATTTACCTAACTGATTTATTAATCAGCTAGGTAAATAGGTTTTCAAATAATTATTTTAAAATTGCTATTTTTATGAAATGGAATAAAATTGTGTGTTTTATAATTTTCTTTTGTTTCGTTATTTGTAGAAGTAAAGTTATATTTCTGGTAGTATGATCATATGATAAAAAAATAATATTATCTTAATTTGCTATTTTTGTTTTGTAGTGACAGTATCTGCTGCTGATCTTCAAGCATATCAAATTCGAACGGGAGCTTCACCTACCTCTGGTCTCACTCAAAATGTTGTTTCTAACATTCAGACCATTCAAAATCCACAGCAATTAGCTGAAGAAGCTTCTAGGAAAAGAGAACTCAGACTTTTAAAGAATAGGTATTTGATTATTTTTAGTCTTTTCAATATAGTTTTCTGTTTCAGTTATGTTTTTCATTATTATTCCTTTATTAGTTTTTTATTTTGTAAATTTATGTTTGTTAACTGAGATTTTTTTTACTTAAAAAAGAATATTTCAGACCTAAAATATATCACATTAGTTAATGTATTTAATTCGGATATTTTTTAATATGGTAACTTATTTTTTTATATTAAATATTTGTAATTAAAACATTCAGACATAATTTCAATAATAAGTGCTTCTTCTACAGCAATCATGCTCCTAAATTTATATTTGAATTATTGGAAATTTCAACTAATAATAGATTTTTAAGATAAACTTTTAATATATAATGCATTGCATACACTCTGTAAATTATTATCAAGCATCAACCACTATTCTCTTTTAAAATATTTATTGATATTTGAATAGACATAAAAACTTTAAATTAAAAAAGTACTTTCTATTGATTTTCATACTTTTAAAAGAGTTATTAGAATCATTTATTTATATTAAACTTGATTGTTTGCTGAATTAACATATAACACAGTTCTTGCTAATTCTTGCTTGCTGTTTTTTAAATTTAATATAATATATAATTGACAAGTTTATTAATTGGCAACATAAAAAGTGCATATTTAAATTAGAATTCTGCTGTTATAGAATATAGAGTGAATTTTTTTTCTGGTTGTAATGTCAAAAAGTATAATTTTTTATGATAAAATTATCAATTTTCACTAAAACACTTCAATAAAAAAATATTCATATGAAAATAATAATTTTTATTGTTTAAACAATAAACAAAATGGGAAATTCTAATATGTATAATGGATAATGTAATTATTAATAAAGTGTTTTTTAAATTTAATATATAATTGACAAGTTTATTAATTTGCAACATAAAAAGTGTATACTGCAAAGTTTGAGAAATTTTGCAATATTCACTTTTTTAGAATGAATATTTCTATCGAATAAATTGTTACTAACATTACACATATTGAATAAATTATAAAAATTAATATTCTTGAAATTACAGAATAAATTGCTTACTTTAAATGGAATAAATAATTGCTGTCAATTTTGTTTTTAGAACATTTGAAGACACTTTTTTGTTATTAACATATTACAATATGTTTAAAATATTTTGCATTAAAATGTAGTTGCTTTTTGATAGTATAATTAACTATTACAATAAAAAATTAACTTTGAGCATAATTTACCCATAGATTTTTTAGCATATATAAATTAATTTTTTTTATATTCATAGATCAACTGATTTATTTAAATTTTATAAGTCTAGTTGATATTTAAAGAAAAAGCTGTTTGAAACTTAATGTGAATTAGGATAAAATATTTTTATTCTATAAGAATTTGAATTTGGAACATCGAATCTGATTTTAATTGAATTTCCCAGAGACTTTAACATTTAATTCCTTAGTTTGGAACAGTTTAGAAATTTCTAAGGAAAGCATAATAAAAGAAAATAATCTAAATTCAGTTTGTTTTTCTTGAATGTGCAGATAATCTGTAGTTATTTTGTATTTAGTTATGACTTATTTGATAATCTTAACTTTCAGTATTTTGTTAATAAAAATTTAATTAGCATGGAATTGTTTATAAATAATAAATTATTATTTTAAGGAATTATTTAATTGATTCTGAATTTTTCTTCCTCAATAATAGAGAAGAATGTAAAATTTTGCTTAAAAATTTACATTAAAATATAGTGTTCATTTGTTTTAGCTTTGTTTTTCTGTAGTTTCAAATCAATGAATGGTAAAAAATATTGCTAATGTTGTATGCTTTCTAGAAATAACAATTATTAACTAAACAGTTTTTAAATTGTGTTCCAATATTTAATCCAAGCATTTAACTTTTATTTAACAGGGAGGCAGCTAAAGAATGTCGAAGGAAGAAAAAAGAGTACATCAAATGTTTAGAAAATAGAGTAGCTGTTCTTGAAAATCAAAACAAAGCATTGATTGAAGAATTAAAATCATTGAAGGAACTCTACTGTCAAAAAAATGATTGACAAATAGACTCAGACGAACAATCTTGAAAATATTGCCTTTACTTAACTGGTTTGAAAAAGCAAGCCAGTATTTTACAAGAGGCAAATTGTCTAGCCCTGATTTTAAGGATCTAAAATAAGTTTATGACAACTAGTACAGTTTGTATCATTTTGCGTGGTGCCAAATGAAAAAAAGATCTTCATAGAATTTGTTTTCTTTTTACTTCATACAACTTTGTACACTTTTGAATGAGTGTTGAATTTTAAAGATTCTGAGCACAATTGAATTGAATACCTGTAGTTCTGTAATTACTTGCTAAAAGAATATATTTATTTAAATTTTAAATCTTATGCATTTATGGCCTTTTATTTTTTGGAAACAAAGATGAATGTAAGAAAAAGCTAAATTTTAGGGAAAAAAATATAAAATTTATAATTGTGGTTTGATATTTAAAATACTGATTTAATAAATTAGAAAAAAAATCAAAAGGACGATTTTATTAAAAAAATTGAAACGGAGTGTGTTTGAACATTAAATAATAAAATTTAATTCTTACTAAAAATGCATTCTATGAATTCAAAGAAAAAAAAAAAAAAAAGACAGTGAGCACTTTCTACTCACAAATTTTTTTGAACAATGATTCAATTTTAGACAAAATGGACGTTTTTACATCCAGGGCTGGCAATCTAAAAATGCTTGTTGTGTTCAAAACTATAATATTTTCTTTTACAACAAGTAATGTAAAGAATGTGTAAATATTTTACAATTTAAAAAAATACTGTAATTTTTGTACATGAAAAAATATTTTTCCTGCCAAAAATATTCATAATTAGAATTAAAGTAGTTTCATATTTTATGGCTTTTTGTTGCTGTTTGTTATGTCATCACTCATTTGGATTTTATGAAACAAGTTACTGTCGAATCTGATCATCTTAGTGAAATATTTAAAGGATGTCACACACATAATGCATATTCACTTTGCATGAATGTTCAAGACAAAAGTTAACTTTTTAATGTTTTGAAAATATGATTGGATAGTAAAAATAAATATTTATTCATTAAATTTGGAAATATTTTATTTATTAATTTTTTCATACCTATAAATAACTATGCATATTATATAGTAAATAATAGTTTTACTGATAGCTGTATTTTATTGTATTTTTTTGTATTGATGTTTCTAAAAACTGTTTAAATATTGTTTAAAATTTCAATTGTATGAGTTGTTTAGATGGAATGTAAATTTGTTCTATTGTACTGACTGCTAAAAAGTTGTGATCTTAAATGTGTTAATTTAAGATGCTATGCAAATACTTCAATCTATGCACACATTTAAGTCATTTATACTTTGTATTTTTATACTTGATCTTGTTTAAAATTAATTTCCATTTAAAAAAAATATTGCAAATTATTTTAATACAAATAATGGAAATTTTTTATGTACCAAAATTATTTTCCTATGAAGTTGTCAATAAAAAATATGCCTCAATGTAAATTCTGTGTCTTCAGTTAGCTGGATGTCCAAAAAGTAAACATAAAACTCAGTAGAGATTAACTGCATTGTGGTTTTCATTAGTAGTTAACATTTCCGAGATAGTTGCTAATGCACGTGATTTGACTAACTGCTTTTTTATGCATGTAGAGTAGCCTTCTTCAACGAATTCAGTATAGAAAGGAGGCAGATAGTAATTATGAGTGCATAAAATTACATTTTCCTGTAAATAATACAAATTATTGCATTACTTTTTTGGACATCCAGCTTTATGATTATTTCTTACTGTATTTCTCACTCACTAGTGTAATGTATATATATTACCATTTATTTACAGCTGTATGCGTGTTGTATATTCTCTTAATGTCAAATAAGAACATCACATTCTGATTTCTGGTCATAATCCCACGTGGAGGCAGTATATTCGGAAACGATTAGGATGGAAACCACAATGCAAGATATCTCTACTGAATATTATTCTAATATGGATTTGTTGAAGTTATGCTATTATATTGTTTTTCTGATGTAGAAATATTAAATATCTTTTGAATGAAGAATGGGCATTAGTTTTTTATGTTCCATTTTTTGTATTAAAGCAAGGCTTGTGTAAAAACTGAAGGAATAATATGTAAAATTACTATATGGCAAAACTATAACATTATTGCATATTTAATATTTTACTTTTTTAAATTCAAACTAATGTTAAAAGCAATAAATTATTCTTAATTTTTTTCAAAAAATTAAATTATCATTGCAATAAAGTTTCTTAGTTTTTTTTTTTATTTCTATTAAAATATTAAATAAAATTTATTCTTTTTGTTACATGATACAATATGTTGTATATCTGGCATAAATATGCCCAAACGTCTATGCAAATATTTTCTCTTATAAAAATAGTTTTAGAAATAAGACTTAAAAATATTTCTTTATAAGTTTTTTCTATATCTCTTCTCTTTGCATAATTTCACAATTTTCCATTTTGATATGCATAAAACATTTTATTTGTAGTAAAATTGTATCTCATTTATTAAAAGCTAAAACACTGAAGTAATTAGGAAATTCAGTTTGTTAATGTGTCGTTATGTTTTTTATATTAAATAATTTATTGGCTGTTTAAAACATTATCAAATTGTTTTTTTAAGGTGATAAATATACTTTGAATTGCATCATAAAGTTGAATATGAATAAATGTAATTTTATTGTGAACAAATTATTACGGTAAAGGTTTGTTTCTCATATTCATTTCTGATTCAGATGACTGGTTCGATAGTCCATATTTCTGAAATTCAATTCAGAATCATTATTTTTATTGTTATTTTATTTTGCATATTATCTAAAACAAGATGTAAAATTTTGTTCTGGATTTATTAATAAAAAATTTAAAGAACTCGTTTTTATGTATTTATATTTTGTTCTTGTTGTAAAAATTTATGTATTAAAATTACATCAGAAAACATTTCTGAATAGCAAACTGTACTTATATTTCATTGTTTATACAAAAGTGTTAAAATTAGCATTTTCAGAAATAACAGACATCATATAAAATGCAAATCTTGAGCTCTAATGAAATGTATATGCCAAATCTGATTTTATAACAAACTTCAAAGTATATGGATGAGTTTTTTGTGTGTTCTAAACTGAATTATTTTATTAATTTTTGAAATAATATATACTTATTTAGTAAAAAAAAAAAAAAAAAAAAATCAACTATGTAGAAAGAGAGGGAGACCACAATTTAACGACCCTGTTTTGAAATCTTATAGACGAAATTTATGTTAAAGTAGCTATGAAATTCAGTCAAGAATGCAATCAAGAGATGAGTATTTGTTTAAGGGAATAAAAAAAAATTTTTTTTCTAAATTCCATAACCATCAGAATTTTTTTAAAGTAAATTACATATTTTCAACTGCTTCTCTATTTATATTTCGTTACCATTTTTATTTCTAAGCCATTTTAACACAATAACTCATATTCAGTTAAATTGCATAGTTTTATTTGCATAACACGTTTAACTTTAAAAAACCTTAAAAGGCCATTTGATTACAGTTTCTATAACAATTTACAACAGCTTTTAATTCTGTCCCTAATTTTGATTATATATTTTTGAATTTTAAATTATTTGGTCAATATAATAACATTTATATCAAATAAATAAATAAAATAAAATAAACCCTGCTTTTTAATATGTATCTGTCATATTCATTCGGCTAAATCACGATAGTAATTAGACTTTCTCTAAAAAGAAATATAGATCTACAATAAATTTTATGGACATTTTAAATAGTTATAAAGTTAATTCAAATAATATTTTGAGTTACAAGCATGAAATTTCTTGTATGTTGATCAGGATGATATCCTCTTTTCAATCAAAGCAATAAATCACAATTAGCGTAACTACTGAGTTAAATTCTTTTGCTTGATTAATTAATTAGTTATCATTATTTTTACCAGAAGTCTACTTTTATAATATCTTTTCATATCCATTCAATTTGCTAGGCAATGTGTTCGTTGTTTAATAAATTGGTATTTCATCTGGGTCGCTTTTTGTCACTGAATTGCACGTTTTAAAATTTTGTTTCCATTACTTCCGTTGTTGTACTTTCTCTTTTGGTTCAATAACAAAAGCATGGAAGAAACTTGCTTATCGCTTACTTTGGTTTTAGTCAAGAAAGTCATGAACTCTTAGATGGCATATTATACTGCCAACATCTGACACCTCGGATAAATAGAAATAATTCTGGAAAAGAACACATCCGCCTTAAAGGAAATAGCAGAACTCTAAGATACTGCATTTTTGATGAAGTATCTTAGACATCAACAATATCTCTACCCCATTAACGAATATTGCGAACTTTTAATTTAACCACAAGATGGAACAGATGAACTATGAGTGAAGCTGGAACTATTAATGCATAGTACCTTTGGCATATGACACAAACTGCCAGTCATTCTTATGAAAGAAGCCCACGAAATTATCTACTGTTTAAGAAGATAAAATACCGCAAAACAGGATATCCGATTGACTTTTAAAACATCAGAGATTAATCGGATTCCTGAAGACATCACATCATACAAATCAATTCACTGACAGCAAATGTAAGCAAGCCTCATTGCAAATCACTCTCTTGAAGAATGTACAGAAGTAACTTGGAGTGATTAAAAATTCAGCTGCAAAACTGAAAGATCAACAAGAAAAACAAATAGCAAACTCACTACAGTTAGATTCTGCAACGAGCACCCAGATAACTATTTATAGTCAAGAAAAACCAAAGATAATAATAGCCTCAACTGACTTAAAATTTACGATCCGTTTAAAATGTTTCTATTCCAGGAAAAAATATATCAAAGGTCAATGACGAATCTCTACTAGAAACCCAAATAAGAAAATGCACAAAAGTTAACATTCAAATTACTGAAGAAAATTAAGGAAAAAGGCATCAAAGCAATATGCGAAGATCTTAGCATATAAATAGAATACGAAGAGCTGAACATCAAATTCCACCAGATCAAAAAATCAGCAGGAAATAGACAGTGGAACTGGGTTTTTGATTTGCCATAGATCATTGCCAGAGGACTATTAAAAAGGATGAGTAACCTTTTCTTCGGATTGAGAAAAACCAAACTTCATAACTTTAGAATTTCCAAAATAAGTCATTGTGCCCTTTGTGGGGCAGGCATCTTACAGATGACTGAAGTAAGCAGAACCACATGCATCAATTTTATCACTCATAACCATCACTCCAGCAAGCCATCCAGCATAATCATTAACTTGTCTATAAAATATCAGTTTCTGCTAACTTTAATCATCTATTATATCTAAACAGCCTACATAACAAATATATTACCAAGCATGTCAATCCTCGTGTCTAAGTATAAGCTAAAAAGTAATTTCGTTTATCAGTAACCAATACAAGCAATTTACAATATATTCCTAACACAATAATCTTAACAATAGCCCTGTATTCAACTATTTCCATCTCATATATAGTTCAACTCCACATTCTCCAAATAAATATTCGCAAATCTAATAAAGTGTCTACCATGGAGAAAGGAATATACATTGTTCTTTCCTCCTTGGTGTGCCTACAAATCATCAATACTCTACTACAATTTTTCAACCGGATTCCATCTACTGTCAAGGAGTCAAATATAAACAAAACAATTACAACACAATTCCGTCCAGTAGACATAGATATAACATCATTAGAGAGATGTACTTTAATCTACTAGGTCAGGGTTCTTAAGCACACTAAGAATTTTTCAACAAATAATATGCCAGTTCAGTACAGAGCTTAATCTAACCAACTCATTTCCAGCGCCAGAAGAATGTAAGGTCCTTCGGACCTAGATACCTCGTGAAGACAGGCGCAACCAGCCGAAACTGAAGCCACTTCGAGTGAGAATTCCAGTGTAGTTAAGAAAATTTTGTGGGCAAAAATTTGACACACGTGAAGGAAACTGTTAAGTTTCTTCATTTGTACTGTAATATACTGTTGCAATTTTAATCATATAACTGCATCTATGTCTTTGTATATCTGTCTATGTCTTTATTTTTTAAGACATAGAACAATATTAAAATTTTAAATGAGTAAAAAATTTAAAATACAATATAGATTCAATTACTTTTGTAAATTCAAGCATTAACCATAGTCTGCCATTAAATATTTATTTTGAAGGATGCTATTGAGAAAACCTACTTATTTCGGACAGTGTATTATGTGAAGATTAAATATCAATGAGAAGAATATGCCAGTTTAATTTTAATTGTACTCTCTCTCTCTCTCTTTTCCAAATTTGGCAGTGTACTCAACACCAATAGGAAGTAGATCTTCGAATCTTTTTAGAGTTTTGATCACCACTTTAATTTCATGGAAATTAAAAACGAAAATATAGAAAAAGAGTAACAAAAATAATAATAGTAAAATAAAACAAAAATTATTGCTATTTCAGAAATTGCTGGAAATTTTTTTGCCAAAAATATTTTAATGTTATGATTCTAATGGTCAATAATATTTTCTACATTAGTTCTTCGGCAATGAAATTTGAAAGAGAATTTTTCTTAGAACGCCAACAAAGTTTACTTTTAACAATTCATCTTTTCAATGATCTGCTCTTCATCATTTTCATTTAAATATTGACTTGTGGCAAACATTTCTAATGGAAACTTTTCCACCATAGTTCTCCAAATGTTAATTTTCTTTATAAAAGGACCAATTTTTGATATGAGTATAAATATGTTTCAGTTTCTTCCTTGAAGCGAAACAAAAATAGTTTTTTAAATGTTACTCAATGTAGTTTTTATGGCCACAAATTATTGTTGAATAAACTCACAAAATGAGATTTTATTCGATTGGGAAAAGAATTTAATCTTTAAATTTTAATGATCTTTTTAAACTGCGGAGACTTTGACTAAACCCATTGTTTCATATATAAACAAGTTAAGTAAGCGTTTCTATTATAAAAAATTGCACCGAAACATGTTTGTGTGTGCTGCCTGTATTGCTGTTATCTATTTTCATACATACTGTGTAAAATGTTTAATTATTGTAATATTATAAGTTAATGTCAAAAATTCTGTCATTTCTGACGATTCTTACTACAAATCCTGCAATCAGCTGTTTGAGAAATTGCATAGGATGTTTATTTTTTGTTCAAATTGAATCTACTAGAAAACAAAAATCCATCTTTTTTATGTCGATTATATTTCTACTAGTTATCAATTTTAATTTTCTCTGGACATTAGAATACGAAAGAAAATGTCTTTTGGCCGTAAAGGAGAATGTGGCTTGAATTCAGTCAACATATTAAGAAAAAAAAAATTCAAGAACTTCAAATCAATTCCGAAAAGTAGCCCTAGAGAATTAAAAAAATAAACTTATGAAGAAAATAAAATAATTCCATAAAATTATAAGCAAGAGTCTATGTCCAGATGTACATTGTAGCAGCATTCCGATGAAGCAGGCAGTTGACGACATATCAATTTAAGTTAATTTAATTTATTGATGAGAATAAACTATTAATATATACAGTATTTTTACAACTTTCAAATTAGTAAATATTACAATAAGATTGGCAAACGCAGCCTAAACACATACCCAATGTGCTTGATCTCTGAGAACTCTCTATCAAATCAAAAATGTAAATAACAAAAAAAGATAATCAGAAGGGAAGAGGAGGGCGGCAAAATTTTTAACGCTTATGCATTATTGATCTTCGCCTTCACTCGTTACAATATTTATTCTTGACATCTAATGATATGCTCAATAGTTAAGGACATTTTAAATATAACAAAATTGTAAGGTATGCCAAGTATTTATCAAATTCTGTGGGATAACATCCAATCGGATTCTTATTATTTATTATTCCTATTTCAATTCTAAAAGATGTACCACTTAATGAATTGCGAAGAAGAAAACCATAATGTCTCATTCGTTCTTGTCACAATAACACAGGAATTAAATAAGTAAAATTATTTTTTAATAATTACAGAAATGAATTTTTCTCTAATAGACCTCACTAATGTGGCAAATGTTTAATGACCTTCTAAATGACCTAAACGAAGTCAAACGCGTGCATTGTGGAGAAAGAAAATTTGCCTGCGAATCCCATTAAATGCTCAATGATAATTCTAATAGAACATATTACAATGAATGTCATTTTAGAGTTAAAGAAAGCAAATTTAAGACTGAAAAGGATTCGTCTGTGAGCGAATCTAGGAAATTTGAAAATAAAAACACATCCTATGCAAAGAAAACATCCCCTGGTACACTGAGTCCAGATATAGTATCTGTGCAAGGTGTGTATGATGAGCTGGCCCTCAATTTGACAGCTACCTTAAAAAAATTCTTTGAATCACGAACTGAAAAAATGTATTTACTTTTTAGAAGGCATTAGATTTTACTGTAAGTCAAATTAATGAAATTTTTCTCAAAAACAATTTCAGAATTGACTTCGTCAGTTTCTCGAGAATGAAGACGAAAAAAGAAATCTAAAAAAGTGAAAACTTTTATTGCAACGAAAGTAGACCAAAAGGACCTTCAACAACTAGGGTTAGAAAGAGAGATTTCTCTGTCTTTTCTACTAACAGAAGAATCCAAAAGATCAATCTCAGTCTCCTAAACTATTTATGAGATAAACTTCAAATCTGGTTTATTTAATTTATATATTTGAAGTATTTTCAAATTAATATATATGTATTAATATATCTTTATGAGCCGTCCGATTGCTGTGAGTTGTTAACACTCCTGACTCCTAAACTGTGGGTCCCAGGTACCAATTCAATACCAGTTACCCACAATACCAGTTCGTTTATGGATGTTACTTTCTTTCTCTGTTCTCTCTGTCCTTTCTTCTGTGATGAATGAATGTGGCCCACCCTATATACGGATTTGTGTGGTATGGCGCAGGCAATGCTACTCGTCCCCGTGACTTGGTTCACAGGTACCCGCTGGGTAACGACAAATGAATAGCTGTTTCTGGCCTTGTTGTGGCAGAGGGTTCGTCACCCAAGTGCCCACCGCTGGAGAAAAAAAATTATCTCCTTATTGCTGTATATATTTGTTCTAAGATTCCATAGTTTCTTAAAATTTTCAAGCATGAAAATTTGTCAGTAGAATGTGAGGAGAGTTATTAATAGGAAAAATATTTTTAATTTGCAACTTTTCAGTTAATAAATATTTTAGTTACTGAGGAAACTTTTTTAAGACCAGAAGAAACTTTTTATACACATACACAAATCATTTATGGAAAGGAAAAAAAAAAAAAAAAAAAAACAGTGACCCGGCTATTACTGTTTTGAAATTGTTAAACATCACAAATTATCCGTATAAATATTTTTTGCAGTAATGGTACTGAGACTTGATGATTAAAATAATAAAAAAGAGTTGTACCTTTTTATAATTTTAAATATTTATTACCCTAAAGAGAGAAAATTCACTGTAATTATTTCCATCGTATACAAATTAATTAATCTCCTCAATGGCTAATTTTAGGTGATTTCAATATTAAATATGATTTCTCAAGAGGTGAAACATGCACTTCTCAAGGTCAAAATCGGCTGATTGGACAAACGAACGCCATGTTTGCATTTTGAATTCCTCTTCTGGTCTTACAATTATCTCTTGTTTTGATAAATAAGGAAAGCCAAAAATAATACAGAAACTTGTTTTTGAATTTTCTATAAAAAGTTCCTGCAAAAGTAAATTATATCAGAAAATCTTCTATGATCAAATAATAGGATGAAATCGGCAAGATCCGTTTTTTATTTCAAATCTTCAACATGGGCACAAAGAAGTCCAAAATTCTAAACTTCTTATATACTTTAATGAACAAGTTTTATATTCTTCAAAATATCAAAATGAAGCCTTTGCTTTAAATTTCAGTAACCCTGTTTATACTATGATTCAATTTCCAATTAATCATCTTGGTTCTAGAAATCAGAATCTTAATAATAAACTTACAATTACCAGACTAAAATTATCTATCAGTGTACTACCAGAATATTCATTGCAGGTAAAGATAATCAATCTGCTCTAAAATTTTCAAATGTTTAAATGATGAAAACCAATCTTACCCTGTACTTCAAATTTTCAATGATATTTTGGATTATCTTCAATCTTCAATTAAATCATACCAACTTATCTCATTAACTACAATATCTGCGAAAATTTTTGAAAAATATGTGCGTAGAAGAATTTTTGAGATTTTAATTAATAATCAAAAGATTGAAGAATGCCGTCTTGGGGTTTCCTCTCATTCAGAGACAACCAAACCGGGATTCAAATTCCTTATTATGGTATATATCCAGCTAAAATTCAAATTGTGTATTACATTAATTTCATGCATATAAATTACAGTAATTTCACCGATAATTTTCTTGTGATTCTGTTGTGTCGACTGGTTGATTTATAAATATCTATATTTAAGTATATTAGATAAAATCACTAAATAGATACATATAATTTTTTTGCCTGATAGGAAACTAAATGTTAGAGGGAGAAATATGTAATCATATTTTATTTGTTCATTTAGGGATGTACCACAAAAGGAAGTATACTACTCCCTATTTTATTTACCATCTTAAAGTCTGATTTCCATAAAACAACTTTCATGGAGTAAAGCATATCACTTACCCTCATGACATCCTTGTATATATACTGTGCACACAAGGTGATGGAATATATTAAGAAAAAAAAACTTTAACCAATATAAATATCTCATGTAATTACGGAAAATTGCAAATATCTCACTAAATATGATCAACAATAAATTTATTTTGGCTTAGAAGTAAGTTTGATTGGTTCCTTCATATTAATAACGGAATAATTGAATGAATGGATAAATCGATATGTTTAGGGGTAATATTTGCAAGATTTGGTAATTTCTGTCCTTTTGTTACGTACACAAATAATAAATCTTTTAAAAAAAATAAATATTTTAGAAACTCTGTTTAATAAAAATTATGGTGCAAGATCGCATCATTTAGTACAATTCGTAAAATCATCGATCTATAATTTTATTCATTATTTTAATAATATCTTTTGCTCAACAAATTCTTTAATATTAAATCTATTAGAAATAATCCAAATTTCCTCCCCCTCCAGATCATCTTCAAAACTGAGAGAATAGATCTTCTGGTGGTGCCATCTATCGGAGGAGTTTAGAGCAAAGTCATACTTTCGCCTTCATGGTGCTCTGGTTAAGTGAAAGACGCACTCTACTAACTTAAATTCGCATAGTAAACGATATAGTGAGCTTGGCTTGTTTAAGTGTCACAAGTGCAACAACAGAAATAATCCAAACATTTGCTTTTATAATCGTTTTGGATTTATATTGGTAACCTAATATTTTTCACCTAATATTCTTCGGTGAAAAATTACAAATGTTAGAGCAATTTAATCATAAATTTTAAAAACGTCAAATAAACTTTGAATAAAGGATATTTCTGTATGTCAATACTCTCCACTCAAAATTCGTCATTATTCATCTCTCAGATTTTAGTAGATATCACATCATTTTCCTTGTTATTATTGATGAGAAAAATGTTAAAATCTTAAATGTCATTCAGTTTGTATGTCCTCAAATACAATATCTGATCAACTTCTCGATAAATTTAGATGAATTTGATTTTCAGAATAAATTATACTACTCAAGAAGTTGTTTAATATTTTAATGATTTCAACCAGAGTTTACTAGATTTCCCCATAGAATTACCTCAGATGAATCTAAATATAGTGACATAACTACCATTGCTGAATTGTCTATAGATATGCCTCTTGGGCACTTAGTGAATAACCTGAATTCAGTTTTTTCTGATGAAGTTCTTGTAATTATCCAAGCAGTCTACCATTTGCTCTTAATCTTAACAAAAAGAATATAATATTTACGTATATCAAATAAATTCTTGTGACTCTTGTGGAGTGTGCTTCAAGATTTTCAACAAAATATGGTAAGCTGCAAAATTCTGTCCAACACTACAGATTATTCCATTCTCCTCTAGCAAAAACAAAAATGAAAATGCAGATAAAATTTCCGAAATCAGTCACAATTACCAATGGCTGATCAAGGAATTTTTTTTAACTTAAATGTAAAACTGAGAATTCTCAGTTAATGTGTAAACCACTCCTGTCTCGGAAGGAAGATAAATTACATGCTAGGTTCCTATCTAGAATGTTGTTGGCTCTTGTTTCTTTTATATATATATATATATATATATATATATATATATATATATATATATATATATATATATATATATATATATATATATATATATATATATATATATATATATATCGTTTTAGCGTTTTTCACCCAAAAAGATGCCGTGTGTGCTATGCAGTTGAATTTGCTGAACACGTAATTTTGTATTATTTCAGTCATATCATGTCCCGAAAACAATTTTGATATAATCTTAATATTCACAGTTATGATATTAATTATTAGGAAATAATTTAAAAAAATTATTTTTAGTTAAAAAAATTGGAGGTATATATATATATATATATATATATATATATATATATCTACAATTTTATATATATATATATATATATATATATATATATATATATGTATGTATGTATATATATATTTCTTTTTCTTACTAGATTTTAAAGACAATAGGCACCGCAGTTAATAGTTTCAGGTCATTTTCCAATCATTCAACGCACCTAACTATGTGAGATTCTATGTGAGATTAACGTTCTTGTGCTTGGGTCAGTAGTTCATGAGTTTGAATCCAGCCTCGGCTCGGATATTTGTTGTGGTTTGGAATTCACTTTAAACAATATTTTATAGTCTAATTAGCTCTCATGTGCAAAAAATGACAGTTAAATGACAAACACTTCGTAAGCGTGAAAGTATAAAAATAGCTACCTGATTCTTTTATCAAAATAAAAAATGTATATATTCTGGTAAAATGCGGTAGCTTTGTTCTACATATTACCAGAATATACATATTATTAATGTTTGTTTTGGGGATTCTCTCCAAAAACTTAAAAAAGTTGACCTCTTAGATTTCCAAAGAGGCTAAAATTGTAAGAGGTCATCTAGTTGTAGCAATATCCTAACGTTTAGTGTCTCTAAAGTTATGGTGTCTAACGTCATGACACTATACCCACAATGTGGTAAAGCAATCGCAATATCTAAAAAGCGAATTGCAGAAAATTCAACGCAGAGCACAATCTGTATTTGGATTCTCCAGTGTCAATAATCATAGCTAGAAGGCACTTTCAAAAACAGAACATTTACAACAGAACATTTACGATAGAGCAACGATTCACAAGCCTCTTGTCACAGATGTTAATGCCAATAGCGTCTGCAGTAATGTCAAATTCACAAAATTTAATCGACTGATAAATAGAAGGAAGTAATATGGTCTAACAAATTATTTTTCACCTTTTTTTTCTTAAAACAGGATAAATGCAAGTTTTCAGGACACTTTTATAAGAATATAATCAAGATTGTTTAATTTCAATTATCAAGAATAGAGTTGGGTCTGCCATGATATGGTCAGCCAGCCGTATTATGGTTTTCAGCTGAACCAATTGTAACCCTGAAAGGAATGTTCACTGGGGAGAAGTATAAAGAAATGTTTCACGAGCAAGTCCAGCCTATGATGACACACTTTGTTTCTGGAAGGAGATGGAATTTTTCAGAGTGGTAATGTATTTATCCATGCAGCGGGACATGTCCAGTCATGGTTTAATGAACACGGGGATGGAACTGAACATCTACCTTGGCCTGTACAGTCATCTGACTTCAATGAAATCAAACACTTATGGAATGTTTTAAAACGTACCTTACGGAATTGATATCATTCTCCTGCATTAATTCTAGATCTTTTCCATTATGCTTATGAAGAATGGTACAATAATCCTCTCAACACTATTTAACACTTATATAAATTGATTCCTTGGCAAATACAAGCTGTATTACATGCTAAAAAAAGGTTCTAAACCATACTAATAGAGGAGTATTTATAAATGTAATGTGTCTCTCTATGATTTTGCGAATCACCTAAAGCTGCAAATAGACCTTAAACAATGGGAGGAAAAAATTTTGAAAAAGGTGTCTATACAATATATCAATGCATAAGATTTTCTTTTATTAGTTGATATTAAATTAAAAATCAGCAAATTAGCTATAAGTATTCAAATCGAAATCTTCTACAAGGTAGAGAGAAGAAAAAATCGCAAGTGAAAACAGTTGCCTTATTTCAAATTTTCACTTTCTTGTCACTTACAAGCGCCACTCGTGATTGTATATGCGCTGCTATGCTAACGTTCCATATCGTAGCAATCACAAGAGGAAAATTTCACACGATTTGCATGCCTTCTTCAGGATATTGAACTTCAGATAGCCAGAATTGCAAAATTCAAAATTCTCAAAGCACCGAGATAAATATATTCGTCGTTTTTATTAAAGCGATCGAAATTAAATCCAAATAGACATCAATGGGTGATGGACAGTAAAAAATAAAATGTTCAAAATGAATAATACTATTATCAGAAACTATTATTTCTGCTGTTGCTAAGGGTAAGAATATCAATATTTAAGTTCATGCTCTTCTTCCTGTCCTCATGAAAATTAAAAAAGCATGAGAAAAAAGTCCAAAATGACCACATTTAATGTTTGCCAGAAATAGTTTTTATTTCAAACACAATTTTCAGCAGTATATATATATTTTAAAATATTAAAAATATGTTATAGTATGGATCTATAAAAAGTTCAGAATTATCATTTTAAGTTTTTAGACTGTTTTACAGAGTTCTGGTGACTAAACTGCAAATATGGAAAAGAATTTTAGTGCACAAATACATATGTACTGCTGATCATTATTGGGTACTGGTGATAATACAATATGAGCATAGGAAGAGAGAAATTTTTTTCAATCTTATTACTGCATTATTATTGTTACCGTGTTCCCATTATTGCTGTGAATTTATAACACCATTTATATATTTTTATATATATTTAATTATATACCACAGCAGTGTTACAAGAAAAGTGCGAAGAGAATATAAGTGTGCAAATTGCATTGAATGAGTTTTTGATATATATATATATATATATATATATATATATATATATATATATATATATATATATATATGCACTGGTGTGCAAAAATTAAGGGCGAAAGGGAAAAATTAGCATAACAACGGAACAAACAGGTAGATCGGACCGTAAGACCAATCAGAAGATCGATTACGGTCAGGTATGCAAGGGCATACTAAAATTACGAAACATGACGTAAAGAGGGAATGTCGGAGGGGTATAAAGCAGACAGGCTGAGTACGTTCAGCGTTTCTGTGAAAGCTATTGACGGTGTATATCAGTTTAAACGACGTAGAGCTGCTTAATCAATGTGAAATAATGAACAGGCAACCTCGTAGACGACATCTAGATAACTTTATGCGAGGTCGAATTATTGAGACGATTGAGGAAGGTCGAAGTGTGACAAATGTGGTTGCGGAGTTTGGAATTGCTCTCAGCATCGTTTCATAAATCTTGAGAGCATTTCAAACTACAGGAACAGCTGTCCGAAGGTTCAGCAGTGGTCGTCTATGAGCAACCACGACAGTCGACGACCTGTGTATGGTCTTACAGGCAAGAAGGAACAGGCGGCAGACGACTGGGGAAATTGCAAGACACTTCCAACAGACGACTGGACGACCGATATCACGGTTTACAGTCGCCAGGAGGCTGCACAATAGTGGCCTACTAGCACGACGACCTGTATGTTGTGTACCATTAACGCCTGCCTACCGGAGAAGGCGCTTTGTGTGGTGCAGGGAATACTAGAACTGGACGGATCAGCAATGTGGTCGAGTACTCTTTACGGCCGAGAGCAAATTTAATCTGACTACTGATTCTGGACGCATACATATCTGGAGAGAGCGGGGGGCACGCAATAACTCCTCCAACATCGTCGAAAGGGAAAAGTTTCGAGGTCGCGATGTTCTATTTTGGGTAGGGATCATGCTTGGTACCCGTACTGATCTTCATGTCGTCCAAGGAGGTTCAGTCACCGGGTCCCGTTATTGTAGTGATATTCTCCTCCCTTATGTGCGTCTTTTTAGAGGTGCTATGGGTCCCCAGTTCCTCTTCATGGATGACAATCTCATTGTACAGAGGCTGCCGAAGAACTGTTGGAAAGTGAGGATATAGAACGCATGGATTGACCGGCAAGGTCCCCTGATCTAAATCCAAACGAACACATGTGAGACATTCTAGGGAGACGCTTGGCGGCACATCACCAACCGCCAGTAACGATTCCGGAGCTCCGATTCGCGCTACAAGAATAATGGGCAGCAGTACCTCAACAACTTATTGTGACAACCTTATACTCAGTATAGACAGACAATGTCAATCCTGCACAGCAGTCAGGGGAGACCATATCCCCTACTAAAAGTTGGATGTTTCTTGCTAGAGAATTGTCACATGGATATTTCGGCCGTCTCTGTCATTCTGCTCCATGCTCATTTTTCAATAAAGTTTCTTTTTAATCATTTGGAATTTTTTGGTTTTTTTTACTTTTTCCATATTCTTACATCTGGAGAATGTTCTGGTACGATTTTTATCGGTTTGGAACACTGCTGAGCCACGCTGCACTAGAAAAAACCGTTCCGTCCTTAATTTTTCACACAGCAGTGTGTGTGTATACATATATATATGTGTAAACTTTGTGGCATGACAGTCCATGTGGACAACACACAAGCCCTACACTGCCCATCTCTGTTATCTTGACCGAGGAACCCTGGTGTGCAAAGCCTTTGTCCCGATTAGGTGGTCAGCCTAACGCGAAACCCCCAGTGTTGAGTTCCCAAGCAGGCTTAGTTACTCAGTTTATCTACTCACTGAAGAGATGAAAGGCTGAGTCAACTATGCACGACTCGAGGATCGAACCTTAAACATATGCCTTGGAAGCTTATATATATATATATATATATATATATATATATATATATATATATATATATATATATAGATATATATATATATATATATATATATATATATATATATATATATATATATATATGTATAGATTGATAGATAGAGAGATGTGTATATATATGATAATAATTAATTTATTTAATAATTTTATATTTATCGAAGACACTTTTGTGAGCGATTCTTATTAACAAAAAACAAATATTTTATGTAAAATAATTAACTAGATCTAAGATAATATTTTTTATTAGTGTAAATGTGTGTGTGAATGAATGTGTTTTACTATTCCAAGGTTTCTCTTCTTTTTATATGGCATATAGTGTCAAGTAATTGTGTTCCATTTCTTTATAACTTTAGTACAATACTTATATTTCTTTAGTAAATAATTCTTCTTTTTTTAATAAGATTGTTTTCCTTGATATTTACATAAACTCTTCAATTGTCCATTTCTTTAAATCTGAAAGTTATCCTAGAATCTGATAGTTAACTGAAATTATTGATACAGTTGGTAACCTTTTTGTAAAGTTTGCTTTTTCGCATGCCTTGAAGGAATGAGGAGAAGTGAATCTAAGGGCGTATACAGTAATCCGAGAAAGTGCCAGAAATGGTTAAGTTGGTAGAAATATTCTATTTGTTGATATTTGGTATCATGCTGCAGACATTTTGTAAAGCTGCTCATATGGACATTTCAAGATTTTTCTGAAATAAATTGAATACAGATAATTGCAGATGATATATTTTAGACTTACGAGAAAAATCGCTCGAGAGACCTAGAGAGCTGTGTGATATAGTGCTTTACTGTGAAGCTATATTTAATGTTGTAGCTTGTGAATTCTGATAACTGCTGAGTGTTTCGGTGCATTTGTTCTACTTTTATGACGTGAGTAAGACTTGAAGTTTATCCTCGCATTTTTTAATTCTAACAAATAATATGTTTTCGTCCATTCACTGAGTTTTCATTTCTAAATCTGAAACTTATTGAAAGAGACTATATTATATGACATAGAATTTTTTTCCAACGGTCGGCACTTGGGTGACGAACCCTTTGCCACAACAAGGCCAGAAATTGCTACCCATTTGTCGTTATCCAGCGGACACCTGTGAACCGAGTCGCGGAGGCGAGTAGCGTTGCACACGCCATACCATCACAAAACTGTTTATAGGATGGGCCACATTCATACATCATCGCAGAAATAAAGACAGAGAAGCACAGAAAGTAACATCCATGCCTGAACCGGGATTCGAACCCGGGACCCACAGCTCAGGAGTCAAGAGCGCTAACAACTCAACCATCGGTATATGTCATATATAAATATATATATATATATATATATATATATATATATATATATATATATATATGATATATATAATAGGTATTTGTCCTATAATAATAAGAAAAATAATCTTAGTATTATAGGACAAATACCTATTATATATACGACATATAACATACAGATATATATACCTTACTCATTCAAAATTTATATTTTCAATTGATTAAATACTTCATCAAACACTATGAGTGTTCTTTTGATCATATTTTAGAGCCCTTTGCTCAGTGAATATAGGACTTAAGCCAAACTCAAAGTTAATTCTGTACCATTAACTAAAATCATCAGGAATCAAAGAGAAAATCATTAGAAATTCCATGGTAATAATTTTTTAAAATTTGGATTCTATTATTGAAATGCTTGTATCATTTATTTCATGGTAAAATGTTTAGTGCTTGCAGGACTTACTTTATGCTAACTAAAGTTTTTCTCGGAAATCCGATTCGAGAGTATAGTTTACAATTATTGAATTAAAATTAATTTCATCTCTTTTTAGTATGATGCAAAATGTTTTATTATTTTTTGTTGTAACTGTTACTGAGTTCAACATTTTATGTCTGTTACAATGAGATTTAATTTAATTTCATATTAATAAATATTTCAAATATTTTTTTTTAAATATGCATCCTTTAAAAAGTATGGTTTGCTCTTAAAAGTTTAGAAAGAATTTTTGAAGGAATATGAATGGAATTTTTAAAATTATTTATTTCCATTCCCATTAGATATATATAATTTTCATACAGAATTAATATAAAAATTCACAGCCTTTTTATTAAAATAATCCAGTTGGTGTCAAGAATTTTCAATGAAAAGAATTGCTATCTTTTCATAATTGCATATGGATGAAAAAAAGTTTAAATATGAATTATACTACTTTAAATGTGTAAATATATGCATATTATGTCGTTTTTACAATAAATGATAGTAAAAAAAAAAATAATAATAATCGGTAGCTTCCTAAATGCATTCAAATTTTTCTATCTTTTTTTTTTTTAAAAAAATACTTCTGGGTGAAATTGTAAGAGATCAGTTTATCAAGCCTTATGACATAAAATTATTGTTAATTATGTTGTCATTACTTAAGACACGTGAACAAGTTAAGCTCGCTATGCCGTTGCTTATGCAAATTTAAGTCAGTCATGGGCGTCTTTCTTTTTTACCAGACCACCTCGAAGGTGAAAGTACGACTTTACTCAAAACTCCTCCGATAGATGGCACCACCAGAGGATCCACTCCCTCAATTTTGACATTGATCATAAGGGAGAGGAATTTTTCTCCAGAAAATTACGCCCATGGTAACTGCTCAACGACCGACCATAGGACTTTCGATTCCACAGACTTAATTAGCACACGTACATCACATGTATTCGGTGGTCTTTGCCAGCATTGGGAACCGGACGAAAGACCGATGCTCTAACCACTTGGCTATCACGGCCATATTGTGAAGCCGCGATGGCCTCATTTGTTAGGCTGCCGTCCACATTATCGAAAGGTAGTGAATTTGAATCCCGGCCGACCAAAGATCCGTCATGTTCGCGAAAGGCGTCTGGGCATGTTAAAACTGGGTGCGGTCGCAATGTCCTCCAAGTGAAATGCTACCTCCGGGGTTAGCAGGTCAAGTACTGAGGGTTTTTTGCTTGGTTCCTGCTTCAAAGTCATGAAGACTCCAGTACAGTCCATGTCATACTAGTACACACTAGTACTAGTGCTTCCGTCATACTAGTACAGCCCAACTCAGGGCTAGCTACAGGGAAGCATGCTGGTACAATAATAGCAACTACGGTCCCACTGTCAATTATGTCTCATTGATTCCAATAAAATTTAGAAATAAGTAATTATGCATATGTATATCAATCATAGTAGCTAATATAATTAATATTTTTTAATGAAACCCCTCTATTGTGCTGTCGAGAAAAATTCAAATACGAAGGGGAAACTTTTATTTAATGTTGTTAATTTATTCTTGAAGGGGGACCCCAGGTTCGAGCCCCGGTTTGGGTATGGATGTTAATTTCTCTCCGTGTTTCTCTGTTCTTTCTTCTGAGATGATGTATGATTGTGGCTCAACCTATAAACGAGTTTGTGATGGTATGGCTTGGGTAATGCTACTCGTCTCTGTGACTTGGTTCACAGGTGCCCACTGGGTAACGACAAATGAGTAGCAGCTTACGGCTTTTTTGTGGCGAAGGATTAGTCACCTACTGACCACCATCGCTAAAAAATTGTTGTTAATTTCAATGTGATGATTTATAAATGGAGCATTCATTAAAATATTAAAAAACTTTTTGGGTTGAGAATTAAATAGACATGTAAGAGTGCTTACCACAATTATTTCAATGATCAGACTAATTGATTGCATTTTCGGGATTGATGGATTTCCTGAGATGCATTGTTTTTAATTTTAATATTTTAATTCAAATGGTCAGGTAAACTGTTTTGAGAGAGAAAAAAGAGCAAATTAAAATTCTTTTCCGTTCGGTTTATTATTATTATTATTTTTTTTTCAGAATAATCAGTTTGCTTCAAATTACATTTCCTTAATTGTTTATAATTCAAATTCTCAATGAGACTTAACAATTAAAAAATAAATTTTAAGAATAATGATTTTTCAGAATTAATGAATGAAAGATGTAATCACATTTTTTAAACAATATTTGTGATCAAAAATGTTTTATGAATTATATGAATAAAAAAATCGAATTCAAATTGCTTTTTTAAGTAATTATTTCTAATAATTTAAAACAATATTTCCAAATGAAATTGTTATACGAATTGGTTCAATAAAAGAACAATTTCAAATTCCTTTGCATAGTGAAAATTTTCAGATTTAATACATTTCTTGTGATTCATATTAATTATTTTAATATAAAACAATTTTAATTTAAAATTCAGATTGTTTTATGATTTGTTTTAGGGAAATAAATATCTTTCCATTGGTCATAATTTTTCAAAAATATATAATCTACCAATTCCTTACATACTTTTGTAATTCAAACTATTTTAAGAATTGTTTCAAAGAACGAAAGTATATTTAAGCTGTTTTTTCATTGTGATGGATTTCAGAATATGCGAATTTCCTCTAAAATGACAAATTTTACTCTTTAACTATTTGTTTTAAGACATTTTAAGAAAAAAAAGTGAAAACTGAACGATAATTTTTCAAAATTAATACTATAACAATAATTTTTCGGAATTAACGATGGAATTTCTCATAAATATATATTCGAACCTTATATATTAAGATTATAATATTAATAAAAAAGGTTGTATATAATATATATATATTAATATTTGTATTTAAAGCTATTTTATTAATTGTATCAGAGTTGAAAAAGGAAAATTCAAATTTGCCCATGATATTTCTAAAACTGAGGAATTTTTTGAGGCAGAGAGGTTTTAAAAATATTTTTTATGTTTTATGTATTTGTAATTAGAGAATTTCTGTGATCCAAAAATGTTTTTTTCTTTTTAGAATTAGTGTATAGTCTGAGATATTTATTCTTTATATATTTCTTTTTTTAGCATTTTTTATTATTAAAATAATATTATGAACAAATTCAAACTGATTTTCAATATAATATTTTACTCAGAACTTATGAAACAATGCACAGTCTTTACAATTCAAACTATTCAATAAATAATCTTCTCAATTTAAAATGTTTTATGTCCCATTTCAATCACTTGGTTTTCGTAATTTCTGCAATCATTTTTATTTTTAAAAATTTTTTTCAACTTGAATTGTATTATATCTTTTCAATAAATTTGCAGAAGCGTTTTATTGGGATGTATTTTTAGAATCGATGGATTATCTGAAGAAGTTTATTTCGTTTTCTAACAATGATTTTCAACCTGCTTTATGGTGAAATATTAATTTTTGCATGACTTAAATATTCATAACAATGTCATTTTCTTTATTGCTCATTGCCCTTAAAATTCCACGTTCCTGATTTTTCAAAACATTATCTTATAGAATCTACATTTTAAACATTTGAGCACATTTAATCAAAAAGTTATGAAATAATCAAGAAGTGATACTTACAAATACACATGAAATAATTCAATAAATGAAATTTCCCCTGACATAATAAAATGCATAAATATATAATTATTAATGAATAATTTCAAGCATCTGCAATTCCATTTAAAACTGATATAAACTAGTTTAGAATTACCAGTAAAAACTAGTTCAGAAATTTTCCTTTTTGATCGTTTTGGTGATACAACAGAAAATTTGTTCTTATTCACTTATCATAAAAACAAAGTAAATGGATAATTATTTTGAAGTGGATAATGATTTATATGACAACCCCACCTTCAGTATTTCAGCTATAAAACTTAAAAAACAAGTTGTAGAATCGTATTGTAACTATGAACATTGGTTTCTATATCCAAATAATTGTATTTTTTATAAAAATACAGTGATTTTACTTTCGAATGCAGTTTGTAGTTTCCATTATTAAGAATATATATTTCAGAATCCTATTTTAAAAACTTAATTGCGTTTATGTGTGTGTGCATTTTAAATTATTCTCAATTAAATTACACTTGGTTACACAAAATTAAATCAAAGACAATAATAATTAAGAAACATTTATAAATTCTTTGATGCATTTACTAATAAAATAATGGTTTTCTATGCATGGTGAGGCATGGTGGTACAAAATGATACAAATGAGAATTTTCCACTATAAAATGCCTAATTAGTTTAGTGTTAAAATGCTCTTCTGTAGCGAAATAATTGAATGTACCAGGTTTGAAAAAGTTCCACAGAAAACAACCAAAATCGACAGAAAATGCTATTGTTTCGGAAGATCTTATAATTGATGTCAATGAAAAGCTATTGTATTAGGCTTAGTAATTGTTCCATGAAAAGAACTTTCAAAAATATTTCTTTATTGGAATACGTATAAAAGCCAAGAGTAAGCGACGAGAGACCTCAGTAGTTGCGCATGGGCGGTGAAGCGATTGTTTCATTTTGATATTCATCAGACGAGGTTCCTTTTTACTTCAGATGTTATCAGTTGAATCATCGTCCGCTTTCATCCAACGCTTTAAGAAGCCCGTTAGTGGCAAACGCTCTCTTTAAGAAGCTTCTAGAACAAGCTTCTTTTGAAATGTTTGTAACGCGTTTCAGCTTCTAAATATGCTAAGAATCATTTCCTAAATAAGAAATTTATGGATTATGAAATTTCTAGTTTAAAAAATTTCTAGAAGATAAAGTATTTCCTTTTATGTTGTTAGATTGTAAATTGCTTACAGATTTCGATCAATGTAATTTTTATTTCGTTCGTGATTGGAAAAGAACTTCACTTATAAACAACGAATCATTAATTAAAATGGCAAAACATTACTAAACAATTACATATAGATCAAAAAGTGTTTTAATCAGTTGATAACTTATTAATGAATGATTACACACCGTCTCTTCAGCTGCTCGCGATGTTGACTTCTACTAATAAAATAGAAGATTGCAGTATGTATGCACATATGCAATAAAAAAAGAATATTTTTAATTTATATACTTTTAATAGTACAATTTTAATAAAAATATATGTAGATGGATATATATGAATTTTTCAATAGTTTATATTGTGGTTATAAAGTTTCTATAAGTTTTAGATTATTACCTCAAATTTGTTTTATGCAGAAGTAAAATTGGCTTCATAAAGTTTTGGAGGCCCATATTCATGAATAAATAACTCCGAATATTTAACTTCTACAACTATGAGGGATAAAATATATTAAAACATATATAAATGGATTAGACTTTATATGCTTGGTGGTAAAAATGTTCATTTTCTCCTTTAGATCATGTTTCTAAATTAAATTTCTCGAATATTTTTTTTTCTTTATTTGAAAGTTTTTTGAAGTCTTTATTTGAAAATTATCCTTTCACGGCTTACAATCTTAACTAATTAAAGCATGTATTAATTTTAGTATCATTTAGCTAAAAATGGTTATAAAGTTATATCTCTAGATTTCTCAATTAGTTATTGTTTCTCTCTCTTTTTAATTTCTGTACTTTTTTAATCGGAAAAACGGAGAGATTTAAAATTTTTTAATTATTGAGTTTTTTGTTCCAAAACGAGAATATATTAAACTATAAAAATTTTCTAAAAGCTATAAATATTGAAAATTTTCCGGTGGGCATGTTAAATAAATCACTTATACGAAAATAAGTTGCCTAACTAACGCTAATTATGCAATTATATAAGTAATATGTTTAAATCTATAAACTATGAACAACGCAGACATCCTGGAGTCATTTTAAAAGTAAAATGGTTTATCTCTTGATATAAATTTCTGCATAAGATTCAGGGTTGTTATAATTATAACAAAATTGTCTCTAACATGCCTTTTCAAAATTTTGGGAAATAGTGACCTAAGTAATATAAATTTTTCACGCAACACTGAGGATAAGGATATATCTTTAGATTAAAAGAGTCTCTGTGAAAAAGTTTAATTGATGAAATTGATTAATTTGATCGGTATCACGTATAGCAATGGCAAAAATCATGGTAGCTTCTAAGGAACCACCTCACCAGAGAAGCACTCAGAAACACATCTAATGCTCTTCAATAATTACCTGGATCGATATTTGCAGATCTCGGATCTGGCATTTCATTTTTTACACAGAAGAGCATGTACAGCTATTCGGAACCAACTTTGGCAATATAATGAATGCTTAGATCATTGTAAAACTATCTAGAAATCAGCTGTACATATCTTCAGAAACAGATTTCATTGAGAATGACCGTTATTTACGGTATTCAATTGTTAAAGCCCCTAAACACACTCACTAATACATGCTAAAAGCAGAAACATACCATCGATGTTTTAGAAGCCAGCTGTGACTGGGATTGGTTAATGAATTTCTTTTACTAAGATAATGGCTTAAATGTTGGCCAGCGAAAGTCCAAATAATTCAATCACATAATTTTGCTATATTTTCATGAGAAATTTGGAAAAAAGATATTCAGCAGAATTATTAATCTAATATTTCTGTCTGTGATTTTTAACTTTGAAGGATATTGAAAGTAATTCTGAAGTACTCAAGTATACTAAAACTATCCGAAATTCTTGTCACCACGTCAAATCCACTAGTGGAATCAAATTTAACCAGGGCGAATTCGTCCAAAAAGTTCTCTCCCTCTTTCTTAGTGGCCATCTAAAAAATGTTGTCTTGCAGGGTAGTCAAAAAACCGATCTGATTTGTCCGAAATGTAACCAGAAGCGAGCTTCTTCCGAACATAGTTTTATGTTTATTTGTTCTACGACGACCTACTAGATTTACCTATGCTAGTCTATGACTTGATGGTGATGATGCCGCGTCCATGGAATACGTGCAAAAACCGTAAAAGTCCTCGAAGCTGTTGAAGACAGCTCTGTCAATCTCTACAGCTTTATCTGTAAAAAGAAGCTCCACATGATCCTCTAAGCTGATGTTAAAAAGCTTGGCAAACATTGCTGGACAGCTGAAGATCAGTCCATGACTTTTTGAAGCTGAATAAAATTGTAAATCTCGTCTAGCAGAGTCTGGACATGGAGATCAGCAACAACAACAGTAAAAAATATTCAAATAGTTCACATTCTGAAAGGGTTGCATATAGTGAACACAGTCATTCCTATACTTCTAAAAACATCAACAATTTTTTGGTATTATTTGTTTGATTGATATTGGAGGAAGTATTTCTGCTCTAATCATTTACGATTTGATGGTTCATTCAAGAAGAATACAAAACTATAAGCAGGTTCATCAAATGTGGGGAAAAAATACCAAAAAAAAGTCAATTTAAATGTGCGAATCTTATTCAAAACACTTTAAAAACTAAGTACGTAAAACTGCAAACTAATTAGTAATTTAATAGGTGTTTTTTGAAAAAAATTATTCTTCTTGATCCCCTGGTGGTATTTTGCCACCAGTAGATCGTTAAAAATGGTTTTATTTCTAAATCTTAAGAGTCTCGCAATTTGGCCCAACCACACATTACTTCCTCATTTCTAGCTTTTTTTTTCCAATTAAAAAAAAAAAAAAACAGCTCTTTTGATCATTATCAAAAGTAAATCCAGTATCATAAAGAAAACCTTACACGGCATGTAGCGTTAATGAATTTAAAAGGAAGGTGAATCCAACAGGTAACGTCAGTATTTATGTACAGTTAAATTAATTACTAAATCAGTCAAATTAACGGCAACAGAACACAGTAGCTGTTAATTATTTATTTAGTTTTTTTTAATTAAAAAAATTATGTACATTAGAACAGTTTTGTTTTCTTTATTTAATTAATTTCTTACATAATTTCATAATGTACATAATTTCGTACATAATTTCATAATGTTCATAATGTAAATTTTTAATTAATTTAATTAAGAAATTAATGTACATAATTTCTTAATTAAATTAATTTAAAATTTAAAATCTCGCTGTTATTTTGATTCAATAATATAAATTCATGTAACTAGTGTAAACATCATGAATAAACTTTGGGTCAAATTGGTAACTATGTAGTTAGCATTCTGTCCTTTAACTTAATATATCATGCTTTCGATTCTTATTTTTGCTTCGTTGCTTGTTATTTGGTAAAGTATCTTTTTTATACTTAAATAGCGGTTGAGTTAGTCACAAGTAACTTAGAGAGACAAAGAAGACGAATAAATTCTGGCTTATATGAGGCATGCGAACTTAAATCTAAGATAATAGAACAGAAAAAGAAGAGAACATTTCCATTTTTAGTATACATACTAAAATTGGAGCATTTATCGAAAATAGTAAATATTTTAACATATATATAGATTTACTCAAATCTTTATCTAATACCGATATTATAAATAGCAATGCCGGCCAACTCGTCTAGTGTTCAGCGTGCCTGACTACGGATAGGGAGGTCTTGGGTTCGAATCCCAGTTCAGGCATGGATGTACTTTCTCTCCCTCTCTCTATCTTGTCTTTGTCCTTTCCTTGTGTGTGAATGGTTGCCTACCCTATAAACGGGTCCCTATGGCATGTGTGTGTACTGAAGAAGCCGGACTCCACACCAAATACGGTTCAGTTGGAAAAGTGGAGCAGTGCACTCTAATTTGCCAGCCTAGCTGCCACACGAGAACAACAACATAAATAGCAATTGTCTTAAAGGTAACCAAGGTAACTACCAACAGCTGAAGATTTGACACGTTGAATTAAAACATTAAAAATGGGCCAATTCTGGACTCGAAGAATGCGTGTAATGATTCATTTTTTCCTTTATCAACGAAATATATTTAGCTTATAATATTGAATGAATATATATATATATATATATATATATATATCTTATATATTATCATATATATATATATATATTATCGTGATAATATATATATATATATATATATATATATATATATATATATATATATATATATATATATATATATATATATATATATATATATATATATAATGAGCTTCAGGGACTTAGGGGCAGCGTTTCTCGCTCCCAAGGCATAGATTCAAAGTTCGATCCACGGGCTGGTCTTTCATCCCTTCAGTGGGTCGATAAACTGAGTGCCAAGCATGATTTGGATCTAAACACTGGGAGTCTCACGTTAGGCTAACCACCTAAGTGGAATATATGCTTTGAACCCAGAGCCCTCTGTCGTAAAAGTAGTTATGGGCACTGTAGGCCTGTGCCCACATGTGCTGTCGTGCCACGGAGTTTATATATACAGAATTCTACACTTTTTTAATGTAGCGTAACAAAGAGAATTTTAAATTTATGTATGTAAATCTCAAATAATATATTGGTATACACATTTAAACGAAATTCATTACTAAACATTTCTATAAAAAATATTATTATGTGACTAGCATTTATAATTTTTTACTGCCATTTTGTGATAAGATGATTATATTAAAAACTCACACAAAACCTTCGGGAATTAATACAGCATTAATTCTAATGTGAATCTTAAAGAAGGTATAGTCATGCTCCAGAGTTTTTAATATTTCTACCACCCTGGCCATAGAGTGATAAGTTTCTGGAAAGGTAGGAGCCCTTAATAAGGTATCTTTCTTATTGAAATTCATTATAAAACGTTATCATTATACGTGTGTATTATGTATGTTTGCACGTGTGTATCACATTTCACATTCAAAGAATCCCGAAAACTTTCCAAAATGTAGTTTTGCAGATTTTTCAAAGTGCGATTTAAAAATTCCCGATGTACCATCGATTGTTACACAATATTTTGACCGTTGTTAACCACTCGATTTCAATTATATAAAAAGTGAAAACTTGTATAATAATCTGAATCAGTCATGACCAGAATGTTTCAGATTTGATAATTCTTGAATAATATGTGAGTTTGCAATTTGCTTTAAGATAATGGTTTGTTTGACAATTAAAGTTTTTAAAAATTGAAGATACTGCACAAGCACAAGCATGATTGTCTTAAATATAGAACAGATCATGGTACCATTTTTTATATGAGGCGATTATTGTTGAGCTAAAGTTAATATCACCCAAAAGCGTAAATATATCTGAATACTAAAAAGGCGCGTAACTAAATAATTTATTCCCATCTTTTTATTTAGTGTTTCAGCAATTAATTCAAAATATTTTATTATTTATACAGGTGTCATAATGAGCTTAAGGTATTAGTTTTATTTTTCTATTTAAATAATCTGTTTTATTCATTTATTTTTTTTTTTTTTAGTACGATTTCGAGAAAGTGTTGCTTTCTACGATTTTATAACAATTAATTATTGAAAAAAGCCCATTTATTTTTCTGTTCAATTAATTTTTATTTCCTTCGTATCTGACATCCGCCCTTCGCCCCTTTGCTCGCCAAACGATTTTTCATCATCATCCTCCTCCAGCATCCGGAAGAGGGAGCTGAGGAGCTCGCTGCCTTGGCGAGAATCCTCTCTCGCTCCTGTTATGCACGCACAGGTGTACAGACGGTAGAAAGACGCCGGTTCTTTATCGCTGTGTCGTGCTCTTCTCTTGCGATAACGCCAAACGATAAAACCTTACTTATCGTCTGCCGAATGGCATGGCGAAGTTCGCGTGTCGCACCAGGAAACTGTGGTTGAGCGCGCGTTCGCGTTTCGTGGAGTGCGCGTTGCGACTGCTGGGTGGCCGCCCTTACGCCCGATTCCAGTGAGGGCGTGCGGTGCCTTCAATGGCGGAGGAAGTGCAGGGCGGCGGAGAGGAGGGCGCTATGGCCGCCCCTGAGGAAGACAGGTCGCCCGAACTGGCCTTCTCTTTCATGGACAAAGTGAGATTCATGATGTACGGGGAACAGGAAAAAGAGGCTTTCCTCATCGAGAAGAAAGAAAAAGAGGAAAAAAAGAAAGGTAAGCCCACCTGTCACATCCTTGATTAACCCTCCTATCGAAAATCCAAACTCTAGCCCATAGAATGTAGTCAAAATAATACAAAAAAAAACATAGAAGACATACACCAGCTCATTAATGAGCATTTGTAAATATCGTCCCTCAAATTATACTGAGATAGTAAACACTGACGATTTACAAATGAATCAAATAATATTAAGAAATATCATGTCAAGATCGTAAATTATGAAGATAAACTGACAAGAATTCATCTCCATTCTGATAGATGAAGTCTATACTCTTAAATATATTATTCCTCCCCATTTTTTCAATACAAAAAATAAATAAATAAAATAAACCAATATTTCCAGCAAATGTTGCACTAGTAATATATAATTATTGATGTGTGTGTTCAGTAAATTTTCATTTTTAAATATTTATTCTAGAAATTAAGAGAATCATTGTTTTATATGTTAAGCTCTCCATTGACGCATTTCATGATATTTTTTTTAAATGAAATGCACAGTTATTGATATTTAATATCATTATCGAAATTTGTATTTTCTTTTGATTGGATTAGCTCATACATTTAATTTTTGAAATATAATAAAGTAAATGTAATTTTGGTAAACAAGTATGATATGAACTTGAATTTCAGTGTATTTGTATAAAATTGTAATTTATAAAATTACAAATTTTTCAATACATAAAATAAAAGTTAAAAAAAAATAGATTTTTTTTTTTTTTTTAATTAGGAGTTTTAATTTTTTTGTATTCAAATAATAATTTAAAAATACCTATAATAAGTCAGCACTCAGTAAATAATCAGCGGAACATAAACTCATTTTGTTTCAAGAATATGATTTCAAAAATGATTTTTTTCATATATATATTCATATAGCCGTCTTGTCCTGCTTGTTCGTTTTTCTTAATTTTCATTCATTTTTAACATTTCATTCAAGTGGCAAATTACTTAAATGCAATTTCTAAAATTGATGTTTTAGATTTTGAATTGAACATTGTACCATTTTCATTCACACTGGTTATAGAATACACACAAATTGCATTTTGACGTATTTTTCAATAAAATTATAGTAAACGATAAACTGGCATATATTGTGCTGTTATAATCATATATTTTCTTATACTCTTATGTTGTGTTTCTCATATTTTATTTTTAAGAACATTAAAGTACAACATGAGAAGTTTATTTTTAAATAAATAAATGAAAATAAAGGTGTATGTCATTGTAATTATAAGAATTTTGCATCCTTTCTTATTTTAATGACTCTGAAAATTTTTTTCTCTTAAATTATTCTTTTTTATTTATTATATTTTATACGTTTTGATCAAGTTGTTGTCTAGCTGGTTGATAAACACTACTTTGTTCAGAAGTTTTTACAAAAAATTAAAAAATATCATATTAAAAAGCCATCGTTATAAAAACTGATTAAAGAATATGTAGTCGAAATTGTATATGAATAGTTTACCGTCTGGTTTTTAATTTGAAAACTCTGACTTTTATTTCCATTAAGAAAATATATGTTTGCAATGGTTCGCAGCAAATTTACTGCATAAATATCGATTGAATAAACTATTTTGTATCCAAATGTACTAGTAAAATGAATAACCAAAATGTAAATTTTTTCTTTTTTAAATGAAAAGTTTTGAGATACTGCCTTAATTTAAAATTAAATTCGGAATCAGTCTAAAAATCAAAACTAAACCATTCATCTTCAAAACGGTGGAAAATTATATTCTTTAAATTACTGACTATATTTGAATAAATATTTGCAACATTAAAAACAATGCATTTCTTGGCAAAAAAAAAAATTGAACAGAAAAAATATTTCTAATCACTTTCAATAAGTTTCACTTTAGATTTGATTTTGTATTTTGAAGTTCAATTTCTATATGAAAAAAAACTTAATCAGCCTATGAAAAATATCACCTACATCAGCTGAAATATATAACAATCAAAATACTCTGAGAAATATACCAAACTTTAGATATTTTATTAACTTTGCGTAACAAAGAAATCAAATTTTCTTTAAGAAAGTTGGTTTTAAGCGATCCAGAAAAAAGAATAAAGTATGAAGGTTTTCTAAATGACAAGTCATAAATTGGCATTTTTTAACTATCCTTATGATAGTAAAATAGTATAACCATTCGTTATTCAACAACAAAAGTACGAGAGAGCTTTTTTTAAAGTCCCAATTTTTCAAGGTCACTTTCTTATTCTTTTTCAATTAAATCGTATTGTCACGAAATTCGATTGTTTAAATATAACTCTTTTGAATTATATTATCTTAGTAATACATGTGTAATATGAATTTGCACCACTTTTCTAATATTTTAAAGGATAAGTATCTTATCTTCCAGAATGTATTTACCTGAGATTCAATTTTTTCAACTGAAATCAGTAACAATAATGATACATACTATAATTCTACTGTCATTGGAATTAATATATTTGATGTATCAAAGATAAATTATTAACTAAGGAAATAGAATAAGGATTTAAGCATGTTTTTCGAATATTCGGTCTGAATATAAAGCGTAACTGGTTTAGTAAGAAGGACTGTATAGTAAATGTGGTCTTAGAGTAACCAGGATAGAAATTTTGGCATAACTGACGAAATCGTGTCATATTTATTATAAAAATTTATTGACAGTATTGACAAATAGATTTTTATTTTGAAGTCAATTAATAAAAAGTATATATATATATATATATATATATATATATATATATATATATATATATATATATATATATATGCATTAAAAATGTTTTATCATCCTAAACTTGTTAATTATTAAGTTAATATCTAAAATAATTAGCACTGTTTTTTTTTTTTTTTTTTTTTTTAAAATAAAGAAATTGCGTTCTATTCCCATTTCGAGTGTGAATGTTTGTAGTTAGAAAACCATCTAAATCGGTCGAATTTCAGGACTGGAAAAAGTGACCTTAAAGTGACAAGTAAAACAATCACATCTTCGTTACACTATAAGAGGAATAATAAACGCTGGACTAGATAAATAGCTATTGATTTTTTTTTTCAATCACACACGATGGTTGGCTGCTGGATCAGGTATCGAACCAAATACCTTTCAGATATAAAGCTTTATTAGTGTTATTTGTTTAGTGGATCATTTTGAACATTTCTCTTTGCTAGTTTAATTTCGGTTTTTGTACGTATTGAAATTTAAATTCATAAAATTATTATACTTCAAATGTATTTGTTATTTAATTTTAGTTAAATATATTACAGAAGGTAATATATTTAAATAAATTTTACATTATCATAATCGTTTCAGGATTTTTTATCTAATTCAGAGTCGATGTGTGATTAAGAATTTAAATATTGTATTCGCGAAGCTACAGAACAACTTCACTTTTTGTTTTGTCTTTATTTGAGCAATAAATTGTGCGTCGAAATTGTATTCAGGAAAAATATATAAATAAGCCCATTCATTAAGTACTTTAAAAACATTTAGTTAAGAAGTAATTTATGCACTTCAATTATACATTGCTTACATAAAAGTATTTTATTGTTTGTAAATTTTAATCTATTATAATTCCGCAGCGAATCTATTAAAATAAATTTTTATACTAATGGCTAATCGATCACTTAAATTATCCAATATTATAGTATACATTTACTGAACAAAAAATTACATAAAGATTGAAAATTAACTTAATTATTGAAATACAAATGATAATCTGCATATACTTTGGTTGATCCATGCTTAGTACTTAATGAATGTGTACACTATGATTTATTTTCCTAAAACAATTTATACTTTTTGTGAAATTACTTCATTTTCCCAGAGAAAGATTTTTATTTTTACATAAATTAACAAACAGACATATCAATGAAATTACACTTATTTAAATTTTTAATTTTTCGTAATTAGAATTTAATAAAAACTATAAATGGTGTCTTGTTAAGGAAAATATTATTTTACATTTAGGTTAGCAAATCCCTTAATGTTCAAAATAATTAGCCCTTGTTTACTTATAATTATCTATCTCATTTTCTATGTATGAACTTTCGTATGATTTAGAACAAACAAACATTTCTCATTAAGCGACGAGCATTCATTAAAATCATCGGAACTCTTATAAATCTGCTAAACAAGCATTTTGGAATTCCACGCAAGTCATAAAATTGAGTTAAATAGTTATAAAACTGATTCTGTTAATATGTCGAACAAAACATTGTCTTGATTATTTAATTTAAGAGAAAATGACAATTTAGCAATTTAAATTCATTTAGCTCTTCTCATTTGTTGAAGAAAATGTTCTAACAACAAAACAATTGAGTTCTAAATTACTTCGTAATTTTTTTTTTAAAAAAAATAACATATTACTTAAATGGTTTTTATCTTAAAAACCACGTATGAGGTTACAAACTTAATAACAAAATATTTTATTTCAAGATATAACTTATCGACAAAATACTAAATTTGTTTCGGATATAATTTGCTTTAATATGAAAAGGATTATTTGTGTCAAAATCTGTTTCTTTTACCAAAATATTAAAAGGTTAATTTTAAATTTCATTTTTTTATGATCAATATGTTTGCAATACCACGGTATAATCAGTGATTTTCTTATTAGATTTATTAATGATAAAACATAAGCAAAAATTCATATTTAAGACCTTTAAAACACATAAGGATTTGTAGCTATATTTGATGTGCAAAATAGTGTTACAGCTACTTTTTATATAAGAATATCTTTTGCTATATTTTTATTACTAGTTTATTTAATGCCCTTGGGGTAAGGGTTGGTAGCGGTGGATTAACTCTCGGATCTTCAGTTCAGTAGCTCGTGAGTTTAATTCCAAACTGAGAAAATGGAAGAGAAATTAGAAAATACCGTTAGTTTCGCAGTTTTGTTCCTGTTAATGTTTGTAAATAATTACATTTTTTAAAAAATTTTTTCTATAAAGCAGAGCATAAATAATTAACGCTAAAAGGTATATGAAAAGAGCTTGTCTGAGAATTCACTATATTTCTACCAATGAATAAAACATAAAATTAATTACTATTCCATAAGCACTCGCAAAACATACCATTAATGTCAGTTTGTTGGTCTGCTTTCCTTTTTAGCAATATGTAATTTAATCATAAAATTCCTCGAATAAACAAACTATACAGTATCAACAAATTAATAATTGTGTAAATTAATGCTTTACATTCATGGAAATATATCTAAAAAATGTATTAAAGGTGAAGGAAATGGACTATTTTTAAGATTGTGATTTTAATAACTGGAAAATTATTAATCTTGGGAATGAAAAGTTCAATTTTAAATTTTCTATAGAAGTAAGAAGTTAATGCTATTGTGGGTTGTTTTCTTTGTTGAAGGATTTCTTAAGCTCCATGGAAATATTTATTGCTTGAATACTTAAAATACAACATATAAATATATTTTTCTAATCCCTTTAAATATGTGCGAATAAATACTGTATATTTTCAATGAAGAATCATTTATATCATTATTGTGTGTGTTATATTGCAATTTAACTTTCCTTATGTAAATAAAAACTCTAGTAAATATTGTGACCAAGATTAAATATATTATTAATCTTATTTTAAGGAATTTTAAATAAAACCTCTTTTATATTCTCCAAAAAAGATTAACCATTCAAAGAATACAGTAACAAAAATAATTGTTAAAAAAATAAGATATTTGACAACAAATGTACTAATGAAAGTTAACATTTTAAAATTAAAATACTGAAAATTCTTATAATCCAGTTTTAAAAAATATGAAGTGGGTATTTTTATTTTGAAATTTAGCTTTTGTTATGAAGTTTTAAAGAGTAATTTATTTTTGTTATTTGCTTTTATGCGTTAAAGTTGTAGAGTTGGAAACGTACCATGAGTTTTTTCCCTCATTGCTGAATAATTGATATACAATTTTACAATTTTTTTATATACTTATTTAGAAACCAAATATGATCTCAAAGCAAAATAACTTTCGAGACTGATTTTCATCAGAATTTGTATTGAGAACAAAGTATTTTTGTTAAGATGAAGAACGATTTCTGTGAATCGGTCACGTGGACATGCAAAATTCCCTGATTTAGATAATGAGATATCTCATTTAATCTTTAAAAAATCATTTTCAAAATCGTCTAATTTGCTTAAAGTTTCTCTGAAGACGATCCCCAAACTATGGATAGAGTGTAAAAATGACGATTTGATGATCTTAACAAATCGAAGACAACTCCAGAGTCTTAAAATAATATATCTTTAAAATGTATCTAAGAGTTTAGTTTTGCCTCAGAGAAAAATAGCGTCTAAGATTTATCAAACAATTTTTAATTATTTTTTTCCTGGCGATAAGCAAGATGTTCAGGCAAAAAAAAATTACCTTAAGTTTCTATAATATCAATAATATTCATGAATTTTCAGAATGAAGATTTTATGAATATTTTATATTTATTTTCCATTTGTATATAATGCTTTTTTTATAATTTATTTATCACCCATCTATTAAGCAATATTTTGCATAAAGATAAACTCTATGTTTGGTAATTTCAGTTGATAAACTATCAAAAATCTGTTATATCATAGTATATTCGCATATAAATATAATTTTATTTATATTTTACTTTAAATATCAAAAAATGGCAACTTTTTTAATATGCTTTATTTATTGTTTCCTTCTAAACAATTTAAACTTTTGCATGGGATACGAATAAATTTATAGTTTGCAAAAGACGAGGCAAAAGTTGGGTTTTAGTTTCATTTCTCTGCTTAAAGGTTTCTGCACTTTTAATTTTTCTCAATTAATTTGAGTGCTACATATGCAATTCTCGCTGATAATCACTTGTGAATAATCATATTTAGATTGTGAAAGATTTTTTTTTTTTTTTTTAGTCTTTTCCACAGAGAATTTGCAATAATTTTGTTGTATGACACTGCTGAAATAACTTACATTCTTAAGTCATACTAAACAATGTTATCTATCATTGAATCGATATCAGATTTCACCTCACAATTCCCCAATAATATAAAATAATGAAATTATTCGATAAATATATTTGTGAAAACACTTATTTCAACCATATATATATATATATATTGTAACATCAGTATATATATATAGATCAGTATATATATATCGATATATACTGATCTATATATACATAGATCAGTATATATATATATATATATATATATATATATATATATATATATATATATATATATATATATATATATATATATATATATATACATATGTTGTAGTCACTAATAAATTTCCTGCTGTAGTAGATATAGTGAAAGAATTATGCATTTTCTAAATTATTCTTAATCTCTCTCTCTCTCTCGCTCTCACACACACACACGCACACGCACACACAAAATGTTTTGTTACAAATTAAGTAAGAAAAATTCCTAGATCTTATAAATAACAGCAACTAACAACGAAAATTAAAACTGTAATGTTTAAGCATTTTGATTAAAGTTACGTAGATATACTTTATTGGTAAAATGGATAATACTAAATAAAAGTTTTAGTTTTTGAGCTTAAAAAAACTAAACATATTTCAAATATTAAAAAAAAAATTAAGATATTTTTACTATCAATTTAATGAACTACAGTTCGAATTTATAACTTTGTAAACAATAATATGCGAGCAAGAGAATGTAAATAGCAACGTAAGAAAACAACTAATTATCTTCCTTTTTTAGCTAAACGGAAAAGAAAAAAGAAACTTCCGTAGCAATTCATGTCCGTTTGGAAAATTTTTCTTCCAAGAAATTAGATGTGTGATTGAGTGAAAATATAATTTATTTCAACCTGCAAAAGGAATTTGGAAGGAATATTTTCATAGATGTTCTTACATTTACATGGATTCATTACCATAAATCTAAGGATAAATATTACAAAGCACATGAGGAAATATATTTACATATTTTTTTCTAAGATTTTATCCCACAAAAACTAAAGTTTCTAATTTGATTCTCAGCGTTGTAAAAAATTGAATGGAATTTGTTACAGCAAAGTATTTACTGATTTGTATGGGAGAGACTATGTATTTCATTATAAGTGTAAAAAACAAACAATATTTTTTTTTGCATAAGAACAAAGATTTATTTAGTTCATATACAATATATTATTCTTCGGATTCTAATCTGAAGACTCCATTCCTTCACTGTTCTACCACGTAGTAGAAGGACTCTTGTAAGAAAGAAATGCTTGAGAGTTGTTTCTGGTTTCCTCCTTTGTAATGCATTATTCACTATTTATTCCAAATCTCCACGAAAAAGATTTGGAAATATACACTTCATGATGTATGTATAAATGTATGGAATACTAAATGATATTAACACTTAGAAATAATTCTTTAGGAAATTTTGTATCAATTCTGTAAGTGGTTAGAGCTCCTGAGCGGTGGGTCCCGTGTTCGAATCCCGGTTCGGTGATGGATATTACTTTTTCTCTGTTCTCTCTGTGTTTCTCTGTTTTTTTCTTCTATGATGATGTATGAATGTAGCCCACCCTATAAACGGGTTTGTGGTGGTATGGCGCGGGCAACGCTACTCGCCTCCGTGACTTGGTTCACAGGTGTCAGCTGGGTAACGACAAATGAATAGCACTTTCTGGCCTTGTTGTGGCATGGGTTCGTCACCCAAGTGCCCGCAGCTAGAAAAAAAACATCTCATGATCCATTACAAGAAATAGATTTTCCTTTTATGGAAGCTTATACTCTTGAAAAGGTAGACAGCTAACTATAGAGTCAATTTTTTTAATGCCATTAGATTAGAAATTAGAAATGTTTTCATAGTTTCAAGATTATATATCGTGCAATGAAAAAAATGACTGTTTTTTTTTAAATGCTGATTTTCTTGAACTTAAAAACGGTTTTTAGACTGATCTGGCAAGACAAAAATGTTACGTATGATCTTCAGTTCAAAAGTTCCTGGGTAAGATTCCTACATCGAGCATGTATGCTTTAAGTGTTTAGGAATTCGTTTTAAACTGTAAAATACTGTCAAATTAGATCTTCGTACAAAAAGTGAAACCCAAATCAAAGCAATGAAAGACAGGATAGAATAATAAACATGACATCTCAAAAATGGATAAATTAAGTTTATGCTTCTGAACAAAGCAGATGCGATTATGATGCAGCAGTAGGATGCACTTTGTAATTTATAAATAATTAACTCTCTTAGATGTTGAGAAGGAAATCGTAGACAAAAATAATTAGTGAAGTAGTAAACAACGATTGTTTTTTAAGCTCCTTAGCGCTGATCTGTTATTATGGCATCCAAGGACAAACTTTGGAAAACCTGCCAGGAAAAAAAAAAAAAAAGTGGTTGCATACCAAAGCTGCACCAGCGATGAAACATTTGGCTCAACTACCATAAAAATTGTTCAAACACCAATATGATGAGAGAAACTTAGTAATAAAAACATCTTATTTTGAACTGAATTTATTATCAAACAAAGAGTTACTATATACTAAAATACCCGAGCAGTAAAGAGAACAACATTGCACTTGAAAGCATAACCGTGATGAATTAAAATAAAATTTGCGATTCTGTAGTTACATTTTTTTTAAAAAAAATAAAACCTTATGGGACAATAATATAAATTAAGGGTTTAGATTTTTAATTTGTGGCTTATATCATGAATCTTTAATTGGTTTATATTTAGAAAAATAAAGGCAACGAATATTCCAAAATTTTAAATAGCAATCCGAAAATAATAAAAAAATTTCTTTTTTGATAGCTTGATTGTTTTTTAATTACTCTTTTATAATGCTTTAACTTCAAGCTATACATTCAATTCGTTTTCACGATGCTTTTTTTGGGTTTCTCAACATGTTGACTTTTCATAAATAGTGCGATATACATAGGAACCTCATGAAATTAAAACTTCAAAGTACCCACTATGAACTTTTGGCAAGGCTATGTTGTTTTGAGTTGAAGAGTCGAAGCTCGATCCTTGCAACTGTTTAGCAATGACATGCGTTGTGTTTCTGATTTTTGCACAGACATCTGTTGCAGTGGGTGTTTGGGATTTTTCTAGGTTTCCATCATTGGGGAACCTAGGCCACTCTGGCATGGTTGGTTAGGGCGTAGTTCTCATTATCGGAAGGTAGTGAGTTTGACTCCCAGCTTAACGGAAGATCTGTCGTGTTTACTGATGTTGACTGGATCACATTAAAAATGGAATTCGTCATAATGTTATCCAAATGAAATGATACCTCTGGGGTGGCACGCCAAGTATTGGGAGTTTTCTGCTTGGTCCTTGCTTTAAAATCACGAAGACTGCACACGGCTGCTTCTATCTAATTGGTAGAGCTCAACTCAAATCTAGGTACAGGGAAGCATGCTGCTACAAACAACAACAATCATTAAGAAACGTGAAAATAGCTCATTATGTATAAAAAAAAATTCTCTCATAAAGCAAAATGCGTCTATTGATATTTATCGCAATGGTCTTCACTGTTAGGCTATTCATGCCATGATGTCCAATGGTCTGTCATGGGCCAGTGGTCAGACCATGCTATTCAGAGTGGAAGATCATGGTTCAATCCAGTTGTTGAATAACAAGAAAAGGCTGCCTCGTTTCTGGTTTCTTATGGAGTGGTTGTTTGAGAATTTTCCCGAATTTCTACCTAGTAAAAAAAATTGTTTGCTATCTATGAAAACACCAACCAGAATGCAATACACATATGTACAAATGTTTCATAATAGCATTAATATTTTATACTGTCAAAAAGCACCCACCATGAAGGACCTTATTACTATGAAAATATCTTCCACAGAAGTGAAGCAAGAGCCTTAGTATTCCAAATAATTGTCAACGCCCATCTTATAGCCCAAATCTGTCGCATCAGAAAGGCGATATTATTGGTTATCATTAAAGCAATACACAAGTCTTGCAGTATTTAATTGGCTGCTTAAAGATAATGCGTATATAAGAAAAAGCCTTAGATTTAAGGCTGATATGGTTTAGTGGTAGGACTCTGCTATTCTTAGCATAAAATCCTATATTTGATCCTTGGCGCAGCTTGTCCTTGCTTGGACTTTGCGTCATTAAAACCAAACAACCTATATTTGATCCAAAACACTGTTACACAATGAGAAATGAATGTTGCGGCTCTACCTTTTTTATTTGCACGTTTGTCGGAATAGCTATTTGGGAGTTTTCCGGATTTCCTCCCTTGCGAAGTGTGGTTATGGTTCATTCTCTCTGAAATGTCCATCTGGCTGGTAATGTACTCAGCGGATATAAAAAGTGCCTCACAAGGGCATGCAGCCGTTAAGTTGTCCATTTCTTGGTGCCATAGCCTTAGATTTAATATGGATCAGTACTGAAATATGGAGAAAAATGCTGCATTTCTACTTTGTATAAGTAAATTTGTCATGATTGGTGTTCGAATATTTTTGGAGTCTTCTCCATTGTAATATCTGAAAATGCTGTACTTGAGCTGGCAGCCGAGTGGTTAGAGCTCTTCCCTTATATCCGCCTTCGGTTCAACAGTTCGTGGGTTCGAATCTCACCTTGGGCATGAATGTTTGTAATGGTTTGGAATCCACTTTAAACCGTAGGTCCCGGTCTAATTAGCCCTCGTGCAAAAAATAACCGTTGTTTGACAAACCAACCAACCAATGCTGTAAACAAAAGAATATTATTATTAGAATGTCAACTCCGGGAGGCCATATACATGACATTTACTTGACTGCAATACGAATTCGAGAGAAATTTTAAAAATATTTTTTAAAAACTGTCAATCTGTTTTTGTATAAGCTATTTGAGAATATTTACATCAAAGGAATTTTTCTTAAAATACGTATATAAAAAATTCATATCTTACGACATACCCATTAATTTATCATCACTGTAATTTTTTTTTTCTATCTATATTCCATGCAGAATAACACTACTGAGTAAATTTATTGTCTGAGTTACATATTTCTAAAATGATCTTTATTAACATTTGTCTTTGATTTAATTTAATAAAACATATTTCATAATCATTTTATATCTATACAGGCTTTCCTTTTAAAATATTCCTATTTATGATATTCATAAATTTATAGTTTGGAAATGAGATTATTTGTATTAAGCCACAATTCATCGTTTGCTCATTTCATAATTTGCTGAAGTGAATAGCTAGCAATGTGCAGTAAAAAAAATACATTGTATCACGCGTAAATGTGATAAATAAGGCAGGACTAAGATCACGATGAATATGGAAGTATGTAATTGAAGGTGTATTTATTCAAGTTTTCTACATTTTAAATCAAAGGTCTTCCTTTGTATGTGGAAATATAATACTATTATTTTTCCACACATAGCCATTTTTTTTTTCAAAAGATTGAGTCTTACTCACACAGACAACAGTAAACGAAGAATAAAATGTCAGACGATTCTAAGTTTTGTACCAGGTGATTTTTTTTTCTACGGAAACAATGGCAATATTTTGACTGCTGTTATCGTGTAGTGGCACGTGAAATTATTGTATGTTCGTGTTCTATAAAACACAAGGACTTCCTCCATAATTTATTTTCCAGTAACTGAGTTATTGGTTTGTTTTTATTTAGTTTTCATGTAAATGCGATTGAAGCTTGGCACCCAAATTCCATAATTTTGAAAAATTATGGGGTCTTTAATTTTGCAATGAAAACTTCTCATTCGCATTATTGTCTTTTATTATATTAATGCATTATCACAATGTCTTTATACAGATGTATTAGGTTGGGGAGTAAGAGTTCGCTGCATTTTTGCCACAGACTTTTATATAAACAAAAAACAATAATTATATCTATAAGTTAATCAATTATATATTCGCCGTTGCTGTTTACAACCTCTTCCCACTTCTCGACCCATTTGCTGATGCCGTTCCAACAAAAATCTTATGTCTGGTGTCAAAGAAGTTGTTGAGACTGATTTTAAGGTCCTTTTTGTTATCGAAGGTAATGTCCTTCATATGGTTTGACAAGGCACGGAAAAGATTGTAATCGGTCGGTGCAAGGTCCAAAAAATACATCGGATGCTGAAAGACCTCCCATGCGAGCTCTTGGAGTGCGGTTTTGACGACTTGTGCAACATGGGGTCTGGCGTTGTCGTTGAAGGAGTTTGGTTTGACCATGTCGATCAGGTTTTTCAACCGAATAGCCTCATTCACGCGGTGTAGCTGGGCAATGTAAAGCTCCTTGTTCACTGTGGCATTATTTTTGACCATTTTCCAGTGCACCAAGAGGTCCTTAAAAACTGGCTGAAGAACTTTGGGACCAGACCAGGTGATTTTTGGTAGGACGGCATCAACAAATTGGTCGAGAGGTGGGAAGAGATTGTAAACAGCAAGGCGAATATATAATTGATTAACTTATTGATATAATTATTGTTTTTTGTTTAATTAAAAAGTCTTCGGTAAAAATACTACTAATTTATTCCCCAACCTTATACATGAAGATGGAAAATAATGAAACATTGGTTTAAAAAAAATCTTTAGAAAAGGCATTTTTCTTTCGAAAGGTATTGAGTTCAATAATTGATCTCGTCAGTTATATTAGATCTTTGGATTTTGTCATTTTAGGATTAATTTTCGCGCATAAAATCTAATTCAACCAGGACTTGGTATAAGGGAATAATTTAGACATTCTATAATGTCTAAACTATTAGAAGCCACGAATTATATTGAAAACCACCACATGTTTACCATTTACATATCAGATCGGCCTGATCCATTGTGGAGACAATCGTTCTGAAAGTGTTTCTGTATGTGAAATTTTCGTTCAAGGACTAATAAACTTCTTGTAATATAATAAGTTTTGAAAAAATTCCAGATCATCCAAGACGATTTTATAGTTTAACAAGACTCAAACTAATCAAGTGATTAGACGTATCTTACAAATTCCGGCTGTAAAAAGTAATTTCATAAGAAATGATGGAAACAGTTTTATTATTTTTACTATAGATGAACAAAGTTTCATAAAGTCAACATTTCTTCTATTTGTGTGGGTAAGGAGGTTGTCAGATCAGAGGTCAGCTTTATTCCTTAAATATGCTTCGAAATACAGGCAGTTATGTTGTTAATGGCTTTGTCAACCAAGATAAGGTGTGGTTAACATATCGTAATGATTTAACATTAATCTTGTTTGTGTAATTTGTTTTATGTGACTAAAAGCATTTTCATTAAGTATTTCCTTCACTCCCAAATGATTCCATAAGAAATGAGGACACAGATGCCTTATAACCGAGGATTCCAAATTGTGAATTTTTTTTGACGATGAAGAAATGTTACTAAGATGACATATTGTAACGTGCGCGATGACGTAAATACTAGGGTTGCCAAAATAGAATTTTCTGCATGATTTGTATAGGTTTACATATCTATGACTTAATAAAAAACAGGTTGCCAGATAGAAGAGATAATCAGCCAAAAAAATCACCAAACTCAGAAGTTGGCATCCTGGATTATATGGCATCTGTGCCGAAATTAGTTCACTATAAATTATTTCCATTGTAAGTAAAATAGTTATTTCTCTAAATAATTATCTGCTTGGAAAATGCATATTCTCCATTTCAGTCGAGAGTTAAGATATCAAGCAGAGAAATTTTGAAATATATCCAAGTCCACGTGGTTTATTTTTATACATTACGCACATGCCGGAGTATTTAAAACTAATCAACGTGGTAGACTTCCAGCTGTAGTTCACGTGGGTTACTTGTCGATTTGAGACTTGTTTGGGGGGTTTATTATAAAAATAATCATTAAGTGTCACACATAGTACCTTTTGAACTGAAATATTGTTTTTATAAATGACTTGAAATATTAATATATATTAAATCATGATATTTAAAAAAAGAGATGTTTTAATTTTTTTGTTTCATTTTGTAAATACATTTTTAAGGTATAAATAATTTAAGATTCACAAAAGTTTGAAATGTTTGCTAGCAATTTAATTTTATATATTTTTCTCATTTTTACTTTTTAAGAATGCCAAATAAATTTGTGCTTGGCAAAAGACATTAATATATATAAGCTAAGTATATTTTTATATAAAGTAAAAAATACTTATAACAACTATTTAAATCTTTTATTCCAAACTCAATTATCAATTTGGTTCTGTAAATGTCGATTAAAATACAGCAAAAAAATTTGTAATGTATAAATAAAATAATTAAAAAATCTTTCAGCATTTTAAATTTAACATTGTCAAGTGAAATAAAAAAGTTTAATAATAAATCCATATATATATATATATTAAAAATCACATTAAAATATTGATCTGATTGTGCAATTAAACGCTTAGGATAACTCGTTTAAAATATAAAAAAGATCGGAGAATTTAAATCAACCGAATTATTAACGTTCACGAATTTATCCATGTGAAATTTACTATTACTGCTACATTTAAGCAGAATTTAAAAGTTTTATTTATTAAATTCACACACATAAGTATAAAAAATATTTTAACTATTTTTTGTGCATATGAATAAAAACAAAGATAAATAACAAAAAATATGAATTGCACACTTTATAAATTTAGTTATCATTCTAAAAAAAAATATTTCCACTTTTGTAGTTTTTTATATATCATTAGAATGGGAATACCAAAATTTTGTATTCATTAAGACCCCCGGTGGTTAATTGGCTAACAGTCGAATGTTATTTTAAGATTCTATTGTTATTTGCAAGGAACTTTTTTGGATAGGCTAGTGCTCATTTGTAGAAAGGTGCTAAATATTTTCACGTTTTAACCACGTGAAGAGTCACTCTAGTTTCTGATAGACTTGAGTCTAATCTATCAGAAAGTTTATCATTTCATTAAGTTTCCTTCGAGAGATTTGGTTTGAGATCATCTTCTTCCATGTGGTCGCCCAATCAGTCACTGGCTTAGCAAGAGGATAAGAGGAAATTAGAGGAAGTGTTGTTAAACAGTGAAATGGATTCTCTTCATTGCCACAAGTACAGTCAGCAGAACAGGAGAGATAGAATCGATGAAAATAGGTTGGATAAGGGCTATGTCCTGTTAGAAAAAGAAGCATATTTCTATTCTAAAAATGGGGAGATCTCCTGACAATAGAGGCTAATTCATAGATTTGCCTTTCCGAATTGCCTTTGTCTACTGTTCTTGCCCTGTCTCCAGAACCCATGCTTTTATATTTTTAACCGGACACCTTGGGAATGGGTGGAAAATAATGGGTAATTCAGAAAACGAAGCATTTTTGCCAGCTCTTCAGATTTTTTGTTGCCTTCGACACCGATGTGTGCTTTAACCCATCTGGTGTTTATGCGGATGTTTTTAAGAAGGTCTTTTTGGATTACGCGCATTATTCGACCTCTATTGACTGGGTTCAGGAGGGATTTTAAGCTGGCTTGTCTGTCTGACCGTATATTGACTGGAATTTTATAGCTCTTGATTTGATTGACTGCTTTTTTTATATATACATACATAGCGGTGTAGGTGAACTCCAGGCTGTACTTTTATGTTAACGGGTTTGAAATACCCGCCCATCACCAAGCGCTTCGTAATATTGAACCACGGTGAGGTGATGAGGTCATATCTGAGCTGGCATCCTCCTCTCCATCCACACCAGCCGAAGGACTTTGGATGTCACAGATTAATGTGGACATGTTCCCAGTCCATCCAGCTCCAGCAACCCAGTGAGGGAGAATGAGGTCATCCATCCACCCACTCACTGCCCGTGACAAATGATGCTTCACTTTTCTGATATTAACGGTGTGAAGCTACTGAGCCACTGGAGCTCCGCTGCTACTTTTATATCAAGGATTTCGGCTTGGTATATTGAATTTTTATCTTTTTAATTTTGCCTGCCATGTTTATGCTTTTCCATCTTTCTGAAGTAAGACCAGAGCTGCTATATATACAACTCCCTCGTCCAGTTAAGATGCTGATATTATAAATATACCAATAAAGATGATAACAGTAAAGATGTTGATATTATCTGTTTCATAGAAATGAGGTATATTAAGTGATTTCATAAGAGATTCTAGATTAAAGCTGGAAAAGACTTGGATGGATTGTGTCTATGCGTATTGATTTTTTTATGTATTTTGGTAGTGAAAGAGACTGATCTTTGGTAGTGATAAAACAATGAGTTAATCTAACCTACTTGGCTTTGGCTTCCATAAGGATTTCGGCTTGGTATATTGAATTTTTATCTCATAACTTTGCTTGCCATGTTGATGTTCCATTTTTTATGAAATAAGACGAGAACTGCTACAACTCTCTTGTCCAGTTAAGATGTTGATATTATAAATATACCAATAAAGATGATACCAGTAAAAATGTTGATATTATAAATATACCAATAAAGATGATACCAGTAAAGATGTTGATATCTGTTTCATAGAGATGGGTATATTAGGTGATTTCACAAGAGATTATCGATTAAAGTTTGTAAAGAAACCTGGATGGATTGTGTCTATACATATTGATTCTTTTATGTATTTTGGTAGAGGGAGAGACTGACTTTTGATAAGAATAAGACAATGAGTTAATCTAACCTACTTGGTTTCGGCTTCAATAATTAAACCCAAAGAAGGAATCCTAGTAATTGGAAAGATGCCGCTAGTATTCTAAAGAGGCTCCAGTGATGTATAATACAAACTGCGTTGGATGGTGTCTAGCTTTAAGTAAGAGCTTCTGTATAAAAAGCTGCCCCAACCTTAGGCTTCGTGGCAGAGAATACTTTCTACAATTGTCATGCATAGGATGATACGGAATTTTTTACAGAAACCCCATTTATGTGCTTTCTGCTATCTTTCGTAACTTTTCAGGCTGTTAAACTATCTTGTTGATTTGTGATGTTATATAACCCGAACCACTCCAAGGAGTTCTGCTCTTCCATTAAACCAGATTAGTCCAGTATTTTTGGTTTTAAGTAAATTAGCCGTATTATAAAATTTGTGTATGACTAGTGCTGCGTTTTTTAATAGGCTTGTGATATAGATTAAAGTCTGATCGCATTCAGTGCTTGTCTAATATCACGACGAGTTTCTTATGGTCTAAGTGCTATCACTTATGATGCAGTGTAGATTAATATCTGATTCTTATCAAAGTGCAGGTCAAACGGAACATACTTCTGGTAGAAATGAATTACATAATTTTGTTGTTAAGACCGACCATATTATGCTGGTGTTAAAAAAACCATGTATAATTCATGGTTTGGTTTAATATAATCAATTTATTTTAAATTTGGAAGTTGCACAAAAAAAGCAATACTGTAACTAATTTTAAATATCTTTAAAACTAATTATAACTTAAGTATTGTTAAAACTAAATTATATAGAATGTTAATATTCATGAAACACATAGGAATAATCAAACAACATCTCTATGTTGCTTTACGTTAGTTTAATTTAATTAAATTATGTAAATTACTGAACTTAAAGCGAAATTTGAATTGTTCAACCATCTTTTGTAAAAGGTGGCTTAAGATGTAATGTTAAAACATTGTCTAAAAGTGGAAATACGTTATTTCTCGAACCTGATTATTAAAATAACCACAGATTCTGTATAATCCAGGATGCCAAATTCTGAGTTTGGTGACTTTTTGGTGGATTTTTTATGCATCTGGCAACCTGGTTTTTATTACGTCATAGATATGGAGACCTATAAAAATCATACAGAAAATTCTATTTTGGCAATCCTAGTATATACGTCATCGCGCACCTCACAATACGTCATCTTGGCAACATTTCTTCATCGCCAAAAATTCCAGATCTTGGAATCCTGGATTATACGACATCTGTGCTTTAAAATATTATAATATTAACTTGATCTGAGAAGCAAACAATCAATAGATTTGTTTGAATATCTTGATAGCGAAAAAGAATAGTTTGTCAACATTTATTTTATATTTTCTGTGTTGTACTAATCTGTGATACTGGTGATTTTTGAAGTTATTACATATTCACCATAATCTAAACTGCTTACTGATATGAAGTCCCATTGATGTCATATTACTTACATAAGGAGTTAGATGGACTTAACCAGTTGGTATTTTTTTAGCTCTTTTCATATCTTTGTCTGTGTATGCCTGGAGTAACGTAATGATTTGACACCAGATTCCATCACAGAATGCCAAAACCAAACATTTTGGCTGGCAAAGATAATCAAAGATCTTATAAATTAATTATCTACTCCTTTTCTGGCTATCTGTGGCTTAGGACTACAGAAGCAATTCAGTAGAGGAATCAATAATGTTTGATCCCTTCATCCCAAACAGAAACAATCGCGCAGAGATGGTAAATGCTGATCACCACACGCACGCACACACGCATGCACACACGCATGCACACACGCATGCACACACGCACGCACACACGCATGCACACACGCACGCACACACGCATGCACACACGCACGCACACACGCATGCATGCACACACGCACGCACACGCATGCACACACGCACGCACACACGCATGCACACACGCACGCACACACGCATGCACACACGCACGCACACACGCATGCACACACGCACGCACACACGCATGCACACACGCACGCACACACGCACGCACACACGCATGCACACACGCACGCACACACGCATGCACACACGCACGCACACACGCATGCACACACACACGCACGCACGCACATACACACAGAGACAGATAAAATACGACTTTTCCTCATCTGAAATACTATGAAAGGAAAATGTATCCTGATCTTGTCTTTTGAACTTTATTCAAAGCTACGAAATGAGCCAAACCTTGTTTAACTTTATTCAAAGTAACGAAATGTAAAACTTAACTCATTATCAAACTGATAAAACCCAAAAGGTTTCCATTTCGTTGTATGTTGTTGGTTTGGAATAAGAATGTACTAGTTCTTTTCATGTATTAGTTCTAGCAAATCTATCAAGTGATTTTACAAAGTGATTATCTACAAAGTGATTTTAGAGTTTTCCTGCATTTTCTTCTAGTAATTATAAAAATGATAAAATAGCATAACTTTGGAGTGTAAATATAATTATAAACATTAACTTATGTTAGATTCTAGCACAAAGTTATTTGAGAATATAAGCAGATTATTTTGTGAAAAAAAAATTTATAATAATCAAAAGTTAGATAAAAGAGAATCTTAATGATTTTGGTTGATAATTTTTATAGAAGTACTTGTTTTATTTTGTTCAATTTTTATAAATTTGCTGTTGGAAAAAAAGAAAAACCAAAGCTAACTACGCTTATATAAATGCTGCTGTTTATAAGTTCGAATGTATTCATCTGCCTGTTTCTCTATGAAAAGAATTGCTTGCTTTGCTTTTAAAGTTCTACGATGTTCGGCCGGAAGAATAGATCAAGAAAAAGAGCTTCGTTGCATGTCTTCCGAGAGGAGAGGGTTTTAAAAATAGAGCTTGTAAAGAGCAATATCGTAAAAAGAAAATAGCGAACATTTAAGAACTTCCTCTCCACTGTCTCGGCAGGTGATATTTCGGCATTGAAATGAGAAGTGATTGCGTGTGCGCAGAAGTCGCGTGTCGTGCGCTCTCCCTCCTCCCCTCTCATGGGTGTGTCCGAAAGGGGACACACTTCATCAAATGACCAAATCGATACATCGGTCAGACAGGATGAATTTAGGTTTAGTTTATTCATACTTACACTTGAATCTTTAATATAAAATAAAAGATAATATTCAAAAATGATATTACTGAGCTTGCACTTGTACAATTAGCGATTTGGTCTTCTATTCAGCAATTCATGGGTTCCAATCCCACTTTGGGCATAGATATTTGTAGTAGTTTAAAATCCATTTTAAACTGAGGTTTCAGTTTAATAAACCCTCATGTAAAAAGAATGACCGTTGAGCGACAATTAGCCAAACTGAAAATGGATTTTAGTTGTTCACTTCAATTAGTCTTAAATGGATTTCCGCTACATTAAGCCTTTCTGATAAATATCCTTAATATTTATTAGATGATTCAATAGTCATAATTTGATATGTTTGATTTGTTTCTCGTTCAACGGTCTTTTTTTTTTTTTTTTTTTTTTTGCTCACGAGGGCTAATTAGACGGGACCTAAGGTTTAAAGTGGATTCCGAACCACTACAAACATCCATGTCCAAGGTGGGATTCGAACCCACGAACTGTTGAACCGAAGGCAAGAACGCTAACCATTCGGCTGCCAGCTCAGCCATAATTTGATAGGAACTAAGCATAACTGATTTTCGGAGCTTCCGAGTAGAAAACGAGTTATCCACATTCCAAACTAAATATAATTACGAATGTATTCCCTGTATAAAAATAATGTGGATAACTACAGATGGTTATTGCAGCTTTTTCTAATATCTCATCTATTGAATTGTGAACTTTTTCATTCGTTTTTACTAAAAATTTCAGCATGTTCACTGAATACAGGATCTTAAGCATTTTTAAAGATTTGAGATTAAAATTTAGCATTTCAAAATTTAAATTTTCAAATAAGGACAAACTATTCCTACATTTAAAAATATTAGAACATTTTAAACTTAAGAACAAAGTAATTTGAATATCAAATAATTAAAATTTTATATTTTTTATAATGAATTTTTTTAATATTTTCCTATATACATTCATCAAAATATAAGAACTTTAGTTAAAAAGTGATATTTCAACAAGCTAAAACTATAATTATTAAGCAAAATACTGTTAATTATTTGTTTTAATCAAATGCACTGGTTTTGAGTCGTGTCAAAAAAGATAAATTAGGTATGTTCTATTACACAAATATGGAATTCAAGTTCAGTTTCTATATAGAATCGGGGAAAATTTCATGATTCATGTAAGCTCATGATTCATGTCATTCATGTAAGCTTACTAAAAAAAGGAGTGTTTTTCCCTATTCGTAAAAATGCTCAATGATTACTTGAGTTATGATATATTATTTAATTTTTCATCTCGTAATATTCATTATTTTGCACGCATAGATATAAGGAAGTTAATAAAAGTTATTGTTATTGTAAATTATGTAAAAATATTCAATTTCCTACATAGATATAACAAAATTAATAAAAGCTAATATAAATTATGGATTACTTTTATAACTTTTTTACTTATAAAACAGTCTACTTTAATTTTTACTATCGAATTCTGAGTTTATAGTTCGCAAATCTTTCAAAAAAATTAAAATTATTTAAATTTCTAACATAATTTCTTCTCAGACTGCGAGTAGGGGATTTAGATTAGATAGCACTTTAACTATTTTATTTTTTTAAATTAATAAAATATAAGAGCTTTTGAAATCAATGCATTTTAATGATATTGGAAATCAAGAAGCAAGCAATTTTTTTATTTCACCAGTAAATAAAAGTCTTTATCAAAAAACATTTATGTGATAATGTAATTCAGAAAGTCATGTTTTAATTTTGAAAACAATTGTTGTAACCGAGGAAGAATAAAATTGAGCAGATATATAGTAATAGTGAAATCTGATTGGGGGAAAAATATAAATACCAGATGTGAGAAATTTTGCTGTTAAATTTTGCTGTTATTTTGTTATATAAAGAAATATTTAAATAACAAAATAAAATCCGTAATTTTATTGTAAGTATGTAATTTGCATATTGTCATCCATAAAGTATACTTAAATAAGAACATATATTTCTTGTTCATCGGCCTAATCCTCTCATTTATTTTAAGCAACAGAATAATAAAACAAAATCATTAATAACCATTATATATTTATTCAGAGCAAAACCTTTTCGACAAAGCAATAGCAGACTTCTTGGCTTTCTTTTATCTTTTAAGAATGTTTGTTACAAGATTTCTTTGGCCTTCAAAACTAGTGATCAACAATATCTGAAGCATTATAAAGGTTGAAGATACATTTCACACTGCGCTATTTATAGTTCAAATTTCTTTTAACAACCATAATTCCTTATAAAGTGCATTTTTTTAAAAAAAAAATTAAATTCTATTTCTAATTTTATTTGGAAAAAATGTTATAAATTTCAGCGTAAATAATTTTAAATTAATAAATCTTCAATGGCATTAAATATCATTGCACCCAATTACAACATTTTTCTGCACCTAGAAACTTGTTCTTCAGTTGTTCTTTTCGAACAATGGAAAAGAATATTATTCGAATCCTTTTAGCGATGGGAACTTTGGTCATCATTAGAGATTTTTTTCGTCATCAGATGAAAGCACTCTATACTTAAACTCTACAAATTAGTGGTGGAAATCTCAACCGCACCCCCATACTTTTTCACTTCTTTCTCTTCTCTATGACGCTTTACTAAGCCCTTGAGAGAAATACCTTTTGTTGTATGAAACTGCCAGTTCCTTTATTTGCCCTCGACCGTAACCGCTATTCTTCCCACGCAGATTCTTGAAGCCGTTCCAGCAGAAAAATCCCATCTCCGGTAATGGAGCCAAGATATGGAAAGTTTCAGTGGCTTGATAATACACAGACGGTAATTCAATTGGTCTCTGATTCAATCTATAAAGCGTCTGGGAAAAAACTGCTCAGGTGTATTTTTTTCTTAATCAAGCTTCAGTAATTTTTGCTTGATATAGCCTAAAAGAATAAGTACATTAATAGCTTCGGAATAAATTTTTTGGTAGGATTTAAAGTCTCGAATCTCAGATTAGTTGTAATCCAAATAGCCTATCCTGGTTTAAATATGTGAGAACAAATTTCAGAAATATGACCTTTTATATTCTTTTTATAACAATGATAAATGTTTTGAATGTGTTTTTCGAGTTTTTGTATAAATATTTACTTTCAAAAGTTCTTGTTGAAAATTAAATTTATTAACTACAAATTAAGAAAAAAAATTAAGTTTTTGTTTGAAATTGTTTTTTCTATTTAGAAATTAAATGACTTAATTGAAAGGAAAACGTTGAAAAAAATTTTTTTTTCGAAAACATAAATATGAATGCGGTTGTAGTTGTATCCCATTCAATTAAATTTATCGAGTTTAAGCAGTGATGGAATTCTAATGGGAAAAAAATAATAAGTTAAAATGATTTTGTTGTCAATATTTACGAAAATTTTTTGCAAACTATTCAACTTTTAAATTGAAAGATGAATGCACGTGATATCATTCGCTTCACCTTGTTGTTTTTTGCCGGGCAGCCGAATGGTTAGCGCTCTTGCCTTCGGTTCAACAGTTTGTGGGTTCAAATCCCACCTTAGGCATAGATGTTTGTCGTGGTTCGGAATCCACTTTAAACCGTAGGTCCCGGTCTAATTAGCCCTCGTGTGCAAAAAACGACCGTTGAGCGGCAAACAAACCAAGCTTCACCTTATTGTCATCGTAACCTTCATTTTATAAGTGCATATGTTCTACAAATCGCAACTACATTTCTAAAGCATCTCAATTTAAATACCCGCGTTTCGGGGCCGTATTATTAACTAGACTTTAAAAAATTATCTGCTACATAAACAAATATTCTAAATTAGCTTCATATATGGTTTTGAAAAGCTAGTTTTCTGCTATTGTATTTGAGATGCAATGTTCCAAAACATTTTTTTTTAAATTTTGAAAAATTTTGCAAACGATAATAATTTGACAATAGCTTACGATCACTTAATTAATTTTCAGTTGGATACTTGCATAAGACTTTATTGGATCCTAGTGGACGAAACTGTTATCTAACTTTAAGGAGGAAATCGAGATAACACGTGTTACTTTTCTTCTTGTGAAATGTATACAGTAATTGATGAATTAGTATTAATCGATTGTAGATTGAAATGAAGGGAAAAAGAAATTAGAATTGCACAAGAGCACAGACTTGTGGTAAAAAAAATTCTAGTTATACATTCAATTTTCGTGTGTTTTAAAGTGTATGCTGAAATGTATAGTAAACATATAAACAGGCGTCACGTTTTCCGTCCTCAGTTGTCGCCTCCTCAAAGTGAAAGTATCTCATTAAAAATTTTCTCTTTCAAGCAAAAAATAGTTTGTAAAACTTTAATTGATCTTTTTTTCGACCTGAAGGATTATTTTAATTATAAATGGATATTTTGCAATTACTATATATATATATATATTAAGTTTTTTTTTTTTTTTACACATGTACAAATAAATAAATTAGAGGTAATACTATCATAGGAATGTGATTGAGGTTTTTTCCTCTTTAAAGATCGTAGATTCTTATTATATGAATAAAGGGAACTAATATTTCGTTATTTGAAAGTGTATCAAAGGGTTAATATTAGTTATCCTTTATTGATCCCTAAATCAACAAATTTGTAAAACATAACACAAAATATTGGACAAATTCAATCTAACAAGTTCTGAGTAAGGTCACTTAAATTGGTTCACACATATATTCAAAGAGCATATTAATTTAATAATTGATTATTTTCATTCATTTTAAGCTTTCATTTTCATATTCCTTGTTTAAAATTAATAATTTTTTTCGTTTTTCTGATGGAACACGAAAGGAAAATTTTATTTTAATGGATTAAAAGTAGGTGATTTTCTACCAAAATCAACTACCCTAAAATAGTCCAAGAATTTTTATCACGTTGATCTTCTTCACAAACAAAAATATTTTATCATTTAAGAATATTTATTATCACCGTACGACATACATGAATATCAAAATTGAGCTAATATCTAAATAAAGAATTTGAACTTATTTACATGTATAGTCATGATTATTTTGCTACTTTTTTCTTTACTATCTCCTTCTTAATTAATATTTTAAAGATAATAAACATTTCTAAAAAATTTTTATTTTTATCATTATAAATATTATTGATAGTTTTCAGTTTTTTTTTAAATCATTTATTTATTATAAAAGTAATTTGACTACAAAATTAGACAAATATTTTTAAATTATGAAATTTTAAAATAACAAAACTGACTTCTTATAGCCTTTTTATTTTGTGACTCGTAAAATTATTATTTTATTTACGAATCAATATTACATTCACTAGTATTATACAATATTTATGACGAAAATTAACTGTTAGATATTTTTTTAATATTTTACTTTCTGGTGCTGAAAGCATATACAACTTAAGTATTGGGATCTTTTTTGTATTATGATAGCTAATATAAGAAAACAAAAAAAATGCTGTAATATATAATCTCTTAAAAAATAAAGAGCTATTTTTACATGAAATTAATCGTCCGTAATCTATGATAAAATCAGAATTTGCTAAAGTGTTCATTATTCAGCACAAATCACCATTGGAAGTAACATACACCTTACACGCTTTAGCTAGAATTTTCCTAACTTTTTCAATAAAAACGATGAAAACGTAAATAACTATCTAATAAAAGAGCCAAAACTATCACCTAAGTGTTTCACCGTAATATAGGTATTTTATCTGCATTGGTTGAATTCAAGGTCTTCCGTCTAACAATATAAATCATATAGTCACGTAGTTACACACTTCACGTGATTTGACATCATATAATTTATAGCAACGTCACTCCCATTGTGTTTGTGCTGAATGCATGACAGTGGAATGAAATAAAAAAACTATTAACATAATTTTTCTTCATCAAATATGTTCCAAATTCAAAATTAACCTTTGAGTATAAATGCGTAACAATACATGTATTCAAAATTAATTTTTGACCTAACTCTACAGATAACAAATACATGACAAATTTCAAACTTCGCAAATTTTAAGTAAATTTGTAGCAAATATTATGAAAATTTGGTTTCAGATTTCCCACGATACTTAAATGGCAGCAAATGAACCTAAAATTCATGGCAAACTTTTGACTATATAAATTTTCAAAATTGACGAGTTCAAAATTTAAATGTAATCCCCGATTATAATTTAATTATTACAACTATGTCAAAAATTCAAGCTTATGGTATTTCCGAATTCAATATGCAAAGTTACAATACGAGTCTCTTAGATTTTATACCTAAATAATAAATTAAAATGATTTTAAAACCTTGTTTGTAATAAAAGGCTATTTGATTACCTGTGGATATTTGACGAAATAAAGAAATTTAGACTTCTCAATGAAATTAATTCTTGATAGCTTTCTTAAATGCATATTGTCCTGTTTTCTCTTTGCTTAGTATCAGAAAAGTTTTTTTTCTTTCCAATTTTAACTTTAAACTACAGAAATAAGCTTAGTATCTGAATAGCATTTCATACACATGATTTAAAAACGATTAGGCTTAGCAAATCACGCTCCGAGCTCATCGGGTCAATTTACCGAAATTAAATATGTCACGAAAAACCGTAATTTAGAAGATTAAGTAGCGTTTATATGGAGTAACATTTCCGATATACAACAAAAAATTTTCTTTTATATTATACAAAATGGTTTCTTTTTTTATTATTGTAAAAAAGTATCTTGTAGGGAATTCTTTTAAAGCTAACATTTTATTCATAGTTGAACTTTTTACAGTTCTTTTTCTAAACTTAAGTAGATTTTCTTAATGCTTAAAGAATGTAACTTAGGACTTTTATTCTTGTTATTGTAATAATTCTTAATTAATTTGATGTTATTCTTAAAAAATATTAATAATTCAATGAAATTAATGGGGGAAATAATCTTTATGGGAGATTGTGTATTCTTAATATTCTATAAATGATACTGCATTAAAAGATTTTTCTGCGGAATTGTACATAAATTTAAATGATTATATAATTGCTTACAGAATACCTTGAAATAATTTCTGATTTCCCTTAAAAATTTTAATATATTAGGTTGTTCGGAAAGTCATCTCGTTTTTTATGAAAATGAAAAACGTGCAGCAAATAAATATTGTATTGCATTGCATATTGTCTATTCTAGTCCAATAGTTTTTACCATCTTTCTGGTAGAAGTACAATTCCACAGTTATAAAGTGGTTGGTTTTTCCTAGCAAAAAGCTGATCCATGTAGGAAAAACGAAATTACTTTCCTAACAACCCAATAAAACCTACAACGAAATTCTTTTACTAAAAAACAAAATTAAGATAGAAAAAATATGTGGTGTCAAAATGGCAATTATAATTTGATACACCTAAACTTTTTCAAAGCCACTCTTCAGAAATTATTATCATTTCAGAAACGTCTGTCTAATTATTAATATGGTTTCATTTTTAATACAAATGATAAAAATTGTTAAACTAAAAAATATGAAAGTTCATTTAAATTAAGAAATATTGCATTTTATAAAATTTACATTTTTATTAGTAAAAAATACCTTTTTTGTAATTTTTCGTTTATTAGTATTCACAAAATAAGGATTATCAAAATTTCATTATCATACACAGTTCTTAATAACATGGCATGTTAGTCGAATATAGTTCTTTTTTTTTAATAATATTAAATAATACTTTTCAAGTCTCAGTTATAAAATATCTATTGATAAACTTATAAAAAATAGCTGAACCCGTCAAAAAGGTTAGAAGCACTTTATAATGAATTAAAATTATTATAGTTTAAAGAGAGATGATTCTAATGCAACTTAAGTGATTCGATACTTTTAAATATTGTGATTGAAGTACTGCAATTCCACGAATATTTACTTGGAATTCTCTTCAAACTTTTAACAAGTAGAAAGTTGTTAAATGTTGCATTATTCACAGTACTTAATTGTGTTTATTGATAAATATTGTGCTAAGCATATTTGACTTATGGAGTATGGAGTTTAGTTTAATGGATATTAATTTTCCTTAGCTAACACATGAATATTTTTAATTATCAGCAGCTAATCAAAGATTAAAATTTGTATATTCTGTTATGAAGCTTTATTACACAAATCACATTTCTTCGCAAATTTTTTTTAATCTTGATTTTCTTTCTTTATTTTAATCAAACTTAGTGAGTTCTGAACAATTTAGTTTTTATGAATAATTTTTAAGAAACTCCATTATATGTTAGCATATAAAAAATAATTTTTAAGATTGGTATTTAAAATCAAATAATAGATTTTATTCAGATTTCAAATGCTCCAGAAAGATCGGCAATAGGAATTTAAGATATTTTATATAAATTTGCATTTAATAACCTATATTTTAAGACATTAGCAATTACTTTAACACAAGGAGAATTTAAATTTCCTTTAGACAAAAACATGCTGCATACTTTTTTAGATTATAGTATGTTTAGTTTATCTCTCTCAGTTTTGATCTGTGTGAAGATAATTCAATCACAATTTGCGTTTCAGTGATTTTTTATTTATTTAGCATGCGTCTAATAAATTCAATGAACAAGGATTAAAGATATCATTTCATAAGGTTATTATATAATAGAATGGTCTGTTACTTTCACACTGCAAAATTGTTTTGACATTAATGTTTTCGGATGTCAACTTTGTCATTTTACTCGACGTAATGTCTTGTAGCCTGTTCAGCATACATCGTAATTTTCTCAATTCGCTTTTAAATAGTTTTGAAAATTTTTGTTACAGTTTTCACGTAGTAAATAATTTACGTCTGGGAAACTACATTCATGCGCTTTAGTTTAATTTTATTCAGTGTTCTTTCTTATATCACGGTCTTACAAATGGAGTAAAAATCTGTGTATGCTTCTGGCATTTTTAAAAATGTTTGGATCAAATTTACTGTACGGTCATCCTTGGCATATTTTTTTATGGCAACCCTATTTGTCATTAATTTCTCATGAATATTTACCCATTTAAATTCATTAATATAAAATTTAATCAAAAAATTTTATGGATAATTTAACATATCAACTATTATTTTACCCTTGATGTTTAACGTATATAAAACTGCGTTTTTTGTTAATTTTGTAAAATTAGTTGGGCATATTATTAGATACCAACAATGAATAATATATTTGTCACTATTTCAGCCATTTCCTCCCGCCGTTTTTCCGACTGGAAATTCCTCATCAGATTATCCTTGGCGACTTTTTTAAAATTTCGCCAAGGGTGACCATACGGTAAATTTTTACCAAATTTTTAGATACAAGATTTGGTTTTAAATTTTATTGAATATGTTGAGGTACATTATTATAAAATATGTAGAGCTCATAATTTCAGTCTTTTAATATCTCTCTATTAAATAGCATCACCGTGACATACATATATACGTAAAATGATATACGTAATATACGTAAATAAAAATACGTAAAATGATACTAAAAATACGTAAAAAAATACGTAAATAATATACGTAAAATGATACTCGTAAAAAAACTTTACATAAAAATTCTGCCAAAACGTATTTGTTATTATGAGTGAGCATAAAGCAGTATATTACCTATTGTATTTTGTGAAATCATATTTAAGTGCTTATATCTGTGTAGTTATATTTTCTGTGAAAGTTATCAGTATTTGATTTTTTAATATTATATTTAATAACCACACTACTTATATTGAATATAATGTTATCTATAGATATTTTGATATGTAACAGTTTAATATAGGTACAGATGCCACATAATCCAGGAAGCCAAATTCTGAGTTTGGCGATTTTTTAGTGGATATTCTTGTTTATCTGGCAACCTAGTTTTTATTACGTTATAGAAATGGAGACCTATAAGGATTATGTAAAAAATTCTATTTTGGCAGCCATAGCGTCCTCGCGAGAAGTCGTAACATTTCTGGGCAATATTTCTTTATCGCCAAAAAATTCAGAATTTGGCATCCAGGATTATACGGCATCTGTGCTGTAATTTAATGTATACATTAAGAAAACTCTGAAATGAACTATTACTTTTTTTAAAGTAAAATATATTTTTTCTGTGAAATTTAAAAATATCACACATTTAATAAATAATGTAAACTCTAATGAAGGCTTATTTAATTAAATTGTAGAATCTATAAAAGAAAATAATTAAAGTTTTTACTTGGAAAATCAAATATGTGCATAAAATAAAAAAATTAATATCATTTGAAAATCAAATTTATTATCCTCTTAAAACTGATTTATAATTAAAGTCACTCATTTAAAAATGTAAAGCTGATGACGTTTATACAATCTTAATAGTTAAGTTTTACTTTAATAGATCAGTTAATAGGGAGTTTCCGGATTTAATCTTTATTTATTCTTTTAATAAAATGACGAAAAACAAGAGATACTAATTTTACCACTTAGGAAAACAATTATCAGAACGAATACTTAAAGAATTAGCATTTAGTTAAAAATTAATCTTCATTCATCGTTCTTCTTAACTTGATAAATATAAAAAATTTTTAGCCTACCAATTCTATAAACAATTTTAACAAAAAAGTTTGGTACAGGTGCCGTATAAACCCCGATTCAAAATTCTGAATTTTCTTGGCGATGAAGAAATGTTGTCAAGATGATGTATCGTGACGTGCACGATGACGTAAACACTAGAGTAAGCAAAATAGAATTTTCTGCATAATTCTTATAGATTTTCATATATATGACGTAATAATAAGGGGATTGCCAGATACATAAGAAAATCCGCCAAAAAATCGCCAATCTCAGAGTTTGGCATCATGGATTATATGGCACCTGTGACAAAAGTTTATACCACACTATACTAATCTTTGGATATTAATTGCTTATGTAAAAATTTTATTATTTTTGGTTGAAATATCGTTTTTTTTGTTTTCATAAATTAGTTTTTTTCATGTGCTTACAACTTATTTTGTGTGTATTTTGAAAATGCATGCTAATATTTGGTTTGGTTCATGGCTACAATTTTTGTAAAAAGCATGTATGACAATGGTTAATAAATATTTTATTTTCTTTAGTATGGAGTGGACTGTTTTTTAAAATTTGTTTTACTTCATTCATTCTTTGGAATGGACTTTGTATCGATTTTGAATTTATTTTGATGTCAATAAATGTTATTATATATTAATGTATTATTATTTTTTTCTTTTAATAAACATAATTCAATGAAGTCTTAATAATCTTTAAATAGAGAAAATTGTGAATCCAAGTGAAATATATTATATAAAATGTATAAATTATGAAGTTATTTAACTTTTACAATAAAGTAACTATTTTTAAAAAAATTGCAGTCAATTTTAATATTTATGATGATAAACTGTAATGTTGGATTAAATTTGCACCGAATCAAAATTTAAGTGAAAGATAATTTTTACGATATGGTGTCTCTTTCTGGAATTTAAAAAATTCGTAAAATTTCAGTTTTTAAATTTACATTGATAATTGTAGTTATACATATGTAATAACTTATTTGTTGTATAGATATTTCACATAATATTATTAGTGGTTAAAGTATCGGCCTTCCATCCGGAAGAGTGGGGTTCGATTCCCAATGCCGCCAAAGACCCGAGTACATGCGATATACGTGCTCGTTAAATATGTGAAATCGAATGTCCTGTGGTCAATCGTTGAGCAGTTACCATGGATGCAATGGTCTGGAGAAATTTACTCCCTCTTCAGATCAATGCCAAAAATTAAGGGAGTAGATACTCTGGTGCTGCCATCTATCGCAGGATTTGAAGAGCAAAAGTCGTACTTTCACCTTCATGGTGCTTTGATTAAACGAAAGACGCTCCCAATTGACTTAAATTCGTATAGTCGAGGCATAGCGAGCTTGGCTTGTCTAAGTGTCATTAGTAAAAACAACACATACATCTTTTAAATATTTTACTAGGCCTAATTGAAATATAAAAATAGCTCATTAATCGTAGCAAGCGGTTTTAAGTCTTCAATATTTTAATGAATAATATATTTACTTGAAAATTAATTAATTTGTATTAAAAAAATCTTAAATTATCAAGTTTTACTTTCTTTGAATGCCTACTATAGTTTCAAATGAGAAAATAACGTATAAATCGATTTCTTCGCGTATTATGTTGACAATTTAAGCTACGATTAATGAATTGAAGTGTAAGAAATTTTTTCTTAATATTTTTTTCCATTGGCAGATTGTAGACAGTTACACAACTGCAACATAGTCTATTAATCTATTGTTCCCTTATACCCAAGGAACCGGCCAGAAACAGCGACCTCTTAGGCACCGAGTCTTTGCCCCGGGTGCACCACAGGGGCCACCATCGCACCCTCACACATGCCATAGGGACCCGTTTGTAGGGTAGGCATCATTCATACTTCATTCACACCCACAAGGAAAGGATAAAGACAGGATAGACAGAGAGAGAAAGTACATTTATACCTGAACCGGGGTTCGAACCCAGGACCTTCCTATCCGTAGCCAGGCACGCTGACAAGTTGGCCGGCTTTTTTCTTAATATAAATGTTCTGAAAATACAAATAAAAATCCTTTATATTTATAGACTACTACAAAAGTGAACAAGCTTACATGAGTTACTGCACTGTTCATAGTGAATATTTTGGTATCAAATATGTGTATATGAAGGTGGAATGTTAAACAACTGCAATAAACACAATTATAATTGATTTTATACACTTATAAAATTACAAATGTTTATGAAATAAGGAGTTAACTTTTTAAAAAACAAATGTAGTAGAGAAAGAAAAGCAATAGTATTGTGTTCAAATTTAAAGAAAATAGTTGTTTACCACAGATCAAGGATCTCTCATCTAGATTACATCCAGCAATTCAAGTTTCTCTAATCACATGAAGACAGAATGATTATTCAGAAAGCATTTGATATTATGACTTCATCTCCTTTATTTCATATTTTTAATAATAAAAACTGATAATATTTTGTATTTTGTTTTCTACAAATTCTCAATTTTTTTGAATTTCTCGTAAAAATAGATACGAATTCATCAGCGAAAAGTTTATAAATCCAGTTCAGGTAATTTTACCCTTACAAAATTCGGGAAATAATTTTGAAAAAGCTTTGTTTTATTCATTAATTCATTTTATTATTTTTTGATTTGTTCGTTCTTCTATTTGGTTTCAAAGATCTCGCTTAGATACGTAGAAATGCCTGACCACTTCTTTTATAAAAGCATCTGTAAACAATTTCGGATTGAATAGTACCCTGTTCGAATCTCCGTACATTTTGAATTATTCGTTAAAATAAACATGTAAAAAGTATAGAATTGCTATTGAACTTAGTGACGTTTCTTGATTGATGTTGTTAGCTTTTCCCTTGCACAATTTAAATGATTATTTTTCTAATATTGGTTGACAGAAACTCATGATTATTTTTTATCCAATCGTTGTAGCGAAGATATTTTTCATGTAAATTATTATAAAGCAGATATAGTTATACAATTTTTATCACCAAAAGTATAATTGTCATCACACACAGCCTGGAAAGTTAATAAAATGGAACACAGATGCCTTATAATTTAGGATGCCAAATTCTGCGTTACGAAATTCTTTTTGGTGGATTTTCTTATGTATCTGGCAGCCTGGATTTTATTACGTCATAGATATAGAAACCTACAGAATTATTAAGAAAGTTTTATTTTTGGCAACCCTTTGTATTTACGTCATTGCGCATGTCACAATATGTATTTCTGGCAACATTTCTTCGTCGCCAAAAACCATTCAGAATTTGGCATCCTGGATTATGCAGTACCTCTGCCAATAAAATAAGCAAAACACATTGATGCATAATAATATCGTTCTTTTTCTGGACCAAAAAGTTTGAAAAAGCTATAAATCAAAGAGTATTACATAGACAGAATTCCATTCCATACAAAGATTTTTTGTTTTGAATTTTGAAGCAGTAATTAGTCTTAGGGTGACATTGTTTTATGCATTGAATGGTTTAGCAGCATCTGCTTGTTATTAGCATATTTTTCTCTCGCTCTAACTAGGTACACTCCTATTCATCTTACCAACTGCAGAAGCAAAGCAGTATAATACTGTATAAGAATAATGCTTAATATGAATAAATTAAAATTTCCCAGAAACTGAGTCAAAATCAAAAATCAATCGAAAAAAAAAAAGAATCAAATTTAGGTAAATATCTAATGCATTTAAATGATACTCAAATACATTTTTCTTGAGTGTTTCTGTAGATAAAATGTTTGCATGTAGAGGTCTTGAGAAAAGTTTGTGTTCTGAGAGGCAACTATTGTTGCTTCAGGTATGCGAACCCGTGCCCTGTCGCTACATCAGCAGGGGTGGTCCTGGACAAAGATTGCCACCGAGCTGGGCTGCCACCGTACCACCGTGATGCGACTGGTACACAAATGGCAGCAGACCGGTTGCATTGCAGACCTGCCTCACAGGAGAAGGCCGCGAGCCCTGTCCCTCCAGCACCCCCAGCAGCAGCAGCAGCAGCATCAACAACCACAACAGCAAGAGACTTGTGGAGGAGGACAACCCTTACCCGCGCACAATAGGTGAGTCTGTACATTATTTTGTGGTTTTACTTAATTTTATTTTTCTGCTGAAGAAATTATTGATTCACACTTGTTGGATTTTTTCAGATTAGTATGAGAAAAAAAAAACATATATTAAAACTTCATACTTTTTTTTATATTATTTTTTTCATTCAGCTTATAAGCAAGTCTTCAATATTAAAATAATATTATAACCAACAGTGTATGAAAATTACATAACAGAATTTGTAGTGACATTTAGGTTTACATTTTTTCCTAAATAATTGACAAAATAAGTTAGTATAGAAATTCGAATTCGTACATTTAGAAGTGAGCAATAATAAATATTTTGATATCATGTGTTAGTGACTCGAACTTAAAATTTTTGTTCAATATTTGATATTAGAATATAATGTAGTTTTATCTGAATTCATTGTGTTATTCTATAAAAGTTCCAATCATGAAAATTATCTTTCTTATCTATTAAATTTAAATTCATATATGAAGGAAAAGGCTTTGAGCACATCAATTATGTTTTTCTTATCCCGTCGGAAATATTCCTTAGAGTTCCATCTCAAATTACTCACTGAGTGCCTTCAGATGTAGAGTGGATTTAAAGTAAGAATTAAAAAGAAATTTTATATGAAAATAAAATCATTTAGTGAAGTTATCTTCTCATTTCATAATCATTTTTGAACAATTTCTTCTAATATTTTTCATATTAGTGTTGTTGTTGTTTCTGATCTCAGATGGTGTAGCTAAGCTAAGCCCTCTCCATAAAACCAAAAATCATTAAAAAGTCTAAAAATAAAATAGAATTCTCCAAAACCTCGTTCACAGTAGAATTCAGACAGAGTCAAGAATATGTCTCGGGGAGGCCTGATCAGCCTTGCACCAGTGACACTCCAGAAAGACTTTCTGGCCATGTTGTAAAGAAAGGGACCTAATGTGGCCACTCAAAAAACATGAAAGAACAGTCTGCTGTATCCTAAGTATACTGATCTGGTGCCATCAAAGAGATTTTTTTCCCAAAGTACCAAGAACGGGCAGGCGGATCTCTCCAAATTGCGTTTATATTCCAACTTTTAACATGTTATTGTAATATCTCCGTATGAAGACAAAAGTTCAAAATTTCCAAATTCATAACAAATATGTACTACTAACGATACATATGTTTACTTTAATATCTTTATCAAAGATAACCAAGCAAAAACTTCCATTGCAGCAAACTGTATCATTTCTTAAATTTATAGATATGTGTATCACATTGAAAAGATTTTTTGTACTCATATTATTTTTGAATAATATTTTAAAGGTAAGTAGTTATAAAATTTCATATAATGCCATTTTTATACGATATGTACTTCTACCCATTATATGAGGGCAAAAAAATTCAGCTATCTATCATCTCAATAAATTTATAAATGATGTCAAAAGTACAATGTCGAAAAATAGTTTCTTTCCTATAAATTTGTGTTATACCTCAGTAATTGTTGTATGGTATAATAATCAATTATTTAACTTTATGAAAAAAAGTCATTTTTTATAACTCGAGAAGAATACTGATATTTTCATTGGTGAAATACAAATTACTGCTCCAAATACCAAACCATAAAATATTAAGTTTTCAGTCCTAGAACAGTAGTATTAAAATCCTTTCGTACGCAAAGAACAGGCTATTATTTAAATAATTTTTGTTATTCTAATTGAGTGAGATTGCATGTTGTAAATTGTTGTTATATTTATCTTCCAAGCAAAAGAAATTGTCTGCTAACATTTGAATAAATTCAGATGTTCATTGAATTTTTAAGCACGTATTTCAACATAGTGTTTGAAAGCATTTATACAATTATTTTTTCAAATATGATTAAGCTATCATTTCCAGTGGATACTGCTTTATATTCTTTTTATCTCGAGATTGTTTTAAGAATTCGTTGAAGAAAAATTTAACAAAAGTTTTTCAAAATATTATATTAGTTAATGCTTTTTAAATATATTCTGTTCAGGATTTTCTTCGTGTTTTGGGTTATAGATCTGCATGAAAACAGTTTTTGTAAAAAGTTATAACACAAAACGGAAACGTGTCAGCTATAAATTAATTTTTATAATAATCACTTATTCAAATAATCTATCTTTATTCATGGCAACGGTTAGTGTGTGTGTGTGTGTGTGTGTGTGTGTGTGTGTGTGTGTGTGTGTTTGTGTGTGTGAGTGTGTTTTTGTGTGTGTGTTTGTGTGTTTGTGTGTGCGTGTGTGTGTGTGTGTGTGTGTGTGCGCGTGTGTGTGTGGGTGTGTGTGTGTGTGAGTGTGTGCGTGAGTGAGTGCGTGTGTGCGTGCGTGCGTGCGTGTGTGCGTGCGTGCGTGTATGTGTGTGTTTTTTTTTTTTCCTTTTCCTGTTAATAATTTTTGCAGAATCGAACAATTATTTTTCCTTAGAAAAACGAATTAGTTCGTCTCATCAATCAAATATTATGCAGTTTGGAACTGAATTTTTCATACTTATACCAGCTTTTGGTTTTCTCCAGTGCAAGAAGTATACAAATCATTAGGAAAAAATTTTGAATTTTTTAAAAATAACAATATTAACTATTTTTAACATCATTTGTTATTTATTTAGATTGTCCGAAATACTGTTTTGCCTAATAAATTGGAAATCATAAATATAAATCAGCCGAAAACAAATCGAATGATGTGTAAAAGATCTTCAATAAGTATCAAAGTGTGGAATCCTTTTTTTTTGTCTATTCCCAGGTAGCTAATCAGTCTCAATGGGAAAAGTTTAAATATGTACGCCTGCAAAAATGTTTTTTCAAAAAATTGAAATACAATATGTAAAAATATTTTTTTTAATTATATTGGGAATACAATAAGAACAGGAGATCCAATGCGTTTCAAATTTTTCTCTTCTGTCAGAAGATATCAAAGAAGACATTTATAAAAGAGAGGAAGAACCATACGATTTCATTTCCAAACGGATCAGAGTTTTAGCACATAACTTATATATAAATTAAGAACACCACTGGCTGCATAAGCAGCTCTAGAAGACAGCATTGATCACTGTTAAATCAATTACAAGCGCTATAAATGAATTATATAAATGAAACAGCTTATATGATACATATACAAAGATATATAAATTTCAACTCATTTCGTCCAACTGTTCGCGAAATCTTTATGAAAATTTTGAGTAAAGGGCAAACATAATTTTATTTCTATAGACATTTTTGGTATCCCTAATATTTTTCTGGAAGAATTATTTTCATAGTTTTTACAAAAGGAAACAATGTTTTCAGACATTTTTTGTATGATGGTTTTCCAGTTAAAAAATCTAAGAATTGCATAAATATTTTCGACGAAAAAATGCTAAACCACAAAATATTTTTCAATAGAAATTATTTTTTTAAATACTTTTACTCAAAATATTTGTCTCTATTGATGATAAAATCTAAAAATAACTATTTCTATTGTTTAATTTAAAAATAATTATTTCTATTATTTATAATTCTGTTTATGAGCATTTCTGTTAAATTGAACAATTATCATTCCATAGAAAGGCGGAAATTATTTCACCATTTAGATTAAGGACATGTATTCGATTTATAAATAGAACAATTAATATTTCACCGTTATTAATCAGTCATTTTATATAATTTTTATTAATCAGGAAAGGTTTGAAACTAATATGAAATAGTTCATACTGAGATTTTTAACATTCGATCTTCCAAAAAGTAATTGTTATGTATAAAGAATAATTTGCTGCAGTTGTATTTGTTGCCTATTAAGATATGTGATTTTTTTAATTGGATCTCAGATAATTATCCTATATTGATAAACACTTATTTTTAGAATAAATTATCCATATTTAATTCGTTTCACCAATAAATCAAAGAATTTTATTTCGGAAGCTTTCATATACATTTTAAAATAGAAGGAAAAGAATAAAAAATAAATGGAAAAAATGCCGAGCACGTACAAAGAGAGAAAGAGAAATCTAAAAACATTGTATTAACATAAACAGCTGAAATAAACTTGCTAGAATATTTACTCAGTCACAGCAGCTGCCAATCTGTTATTAGTTTGGAGAGGAATCTTTGACAGCTAATCAAACAGGAAACAGCTCTAGTTTGGTAAGAAAAATGTATGAATTATTTCTTTTCTGTAAAACATATGGGCTTTATAAAGCTTTCCTATAAGATAAAATGCCGTGGATAAATGTTATAAATATAATTAAGAACGCGTGCTTTGAATAAGTATACAAGGGCAATGATATATTTTAGAATCTACAATTATTTTTTTCTGTTCAAACTAAGCAGAAGTAACTAAGTCAAAATTTTCAATTTGATTACATTTTCCTTTATAAACTAATTATTAAATTTAACTTTAGTTATTCATTGTATCTTTGTTTTTTTAAAACATGCCTTTATAAATTTCTAATGGTTAATTTTTGCTAAAAAAAATTATATGTTAGTTTCAACGTATAAAATATTTTTGGTGTTTAAGGTAAAGTGCAATTTGCATTACATTATCGAAATATAATTTCCTCCCTCAGCAAACATCGTAGACCATATCTAAAATCTACGGCTTTCACAGGTATTTTTAAATAAGTTTTTATGTTTTTTTTATCTAAATAATATGCATAAAATAAGTTTTTATGTTATTTAATAAAACTTCAACAAAAATTTGTTTAACAAAAGCTGTGCGAACTGGAAATTCAAGATATTGTCTATATTGTCTTAAATTTTCGGTTTCCCCAATTTCAAGTAGATTAAAAAATCAGTGGAAAAGTTTGGATGTTGAGAACTAATTTCATTCTAAAATATTATCAGTATATAAGTCATTGTGAAGATTATCGCATCTTCAAATTTTCCATGTAATTATGATACAGTATTATTTTTTAAAAAAAATATTCTAATTTATTTTTAATAAAAATATTATTTTTAATAAGTTATTTTTGTTTTATATTTTTAAATATAAGAATAGTGTTCCCACAAATGAACTAATTACGTGTTTCACAAAACAGATTGCATTATCTTTAAGATTAAGATTTGTTGAAATGATTTATGGTGATAAAAATTACTTTACACAAACGCCTTTGGAAGTTTAAAGACAAACCTTGAGAAGCTAAATGCCGTCAAGACAATTTTCAATGATTTTTGTGGTCCCAAATAATATAAGTTTTTTATTTATTTCAAGTTTTTGGACTTTTCCATATTTAATTTCATTTATCAATATTCATGAGATCCGAAATATTATTTAAGAAATTTTCGAAACTTTCGTTGATCTCGGAAACTAATAATTTAATAATTATTGTTAATTATTTTCACACGTAAACCCTCATTTTCATTTTCATTTTTTGGAGGAATGCAAGGATTATTTTTTTAATAATACCTTTTTGTTCTAAATTCACATTGACATGCGATGTCTATTATATAATCAACGTAATGCGAAATTAGCAGCCAAATGGGTTTCACTCTATTTTCTTTTTAAATATTTTGTGGGTTTGACTTCGGCTTCACTTGTAGATGTATGTAGTGGTCAGAGGATTTATTTTAATTAATATCACCCGGCCATTTTTGATCACTTTTTGTACACAAGTTCTCAGGAAAAAAAAAATTAAACCAATCAGCAGATTGACTTAAATATACTCAATGACTCTCAATGCTGAATTCGAAATGATGCTTGTATTTAGTTTAGGTCGGTATTGCTGGAGGTGATTTGCTCTAATGTTTGAAAATACTAATTTACATGCGGTCTTATACAAGATAAGCTTAGTTCAATTTTTGTTGTTGCAAAGGTAATCACTCTCCTTCATTTTTATTTTTCATTATACGGAATGACAATAATTATTCAGAGCTATTTGTGCAGAAGAATATTTTAATTAAACTTAAAATTCTAAATGTTTACAATTTTTAGAAAATTAAATTTCCTTGTAAATATTTTTTCCTAACATTGCATAATAAATCTCAAATAGAGCTCTAAAATATCTGATTCCATTAAACAAGAAAAAGATAGTGATATAAACATTAAGTTTCCAATTCAAGTAACTTACGATTTGCAGAACATGTTCCATACTTTGAATACCCTCTTTTTCTGTTTAAGGGATCCAGAAACATTTAGTAAATCTATTCAATCCCCCGGAGTAATAAGTAACATGTGTCAGATATTATTGAAATCCGTCAAGGCATGTGAATTACATGTTCTTTTAGCTGCTTCTACCTTAATTCGTAAAGACTATCAATTAGGACTGGCCTTTACCAAATTATATTGTAGGGAAGTATACTGGTGCAATGACATCCATTTAAGAAAAGACAGTGTTGGCCTGGTTGCTCTCATTATCAAAAGATAGTGAGTTCGAATCTCGATTTAACCGAAGATCTATCCAGGCTGATTAATGTTAAAAAAGCCTTGGTTATAATGTCTTCCAAATGAAATGATATCTTTAGGAGTAGCCGTTCAAGTACTGGAGCTTTCTTCTTAGTCCCTTCTCCTAAATTGCAAAGATTCTACTTTTACTTAATTGGTAGATATCATCTCTGGGTACTTGGCACAGCTTCTCCTGTTTTGGACATTGCTCCACAAAACCCAGCCAGCCAACTAAATTAGGTACAAAGAAATATGCCGGTGCAAGCGCATATCCATTTAAGAGAGTATAATTTTATAAATGTAGTAAACTATTCAAGTTGCAATTGAGCATACGAGCTTTCATTTTTATCAAAGAATGTAAAATTGATCAAAAGGCATCTATACTATAGGAATTTCACATTTAAAAGGATAACAACTTAATAAACACATGTTTTGAGGTTAGTAACGTGTTTCAAATTTTGCGTGAAGCAATCCCTAGTTTTACAACGTATTCTCAGATTTTAAGTCGTAACTTTTACAGAAATGGCGATAACTTTTTAATAACTTAATTTGGTAATAAAATTGAGTAAATTTCAAAAACGTACAAAATTGACATTATATGCAAATAGACTTTCTGTATAAGACAAACGAACTTGATAAGAGCGTTTTTGAGTTATTACTTTTCAGGGAAGATTTAATCATGAGTCCATAGAAACCAATAATTTGTGTACGCAGTTTGCAGCATCAGTATTTTCAAAATGATTTGCAACAGTAACAAATGATAAGAACTGAATGTAGTGGTCTGTATGCACATTTGCGTATAGAAGGGCGCATTTATTTATAAAATTATAAATGTTCAGCAAAATTTTTACTTATTTACATCAGATAGTTTTCAGCTATGAGAATGCAAATTTATCAAATAGAAATAGAAATTTACGGCAATTTTAAAATGAATATGTCTAATAAAATATGGGCTTTAATAAAAAATCGCGTGCTTTCCATCTGATAGTGTTTTGCCATTTATCGCATAATTTTACAATATTATATAACTTAATAAATTTACCAATATTATGAAAATTTAGAAAAACATCACTAAAACTAAATCATATTTTTTCTTTCTAAAATGAGTTAGGTAGTAAGATTCTAAGCAAATAGTGAGATTTCTCATTCTAACAAGCGAGTCTTGACTGTTAAACAAGTGTAAATAATTAATTTATGAAATTTATATATATATAAAGAGCTTTACTTTAAACTTTTGCTCTGAGTTTGGCAGAAGACTTCCGGCTTGCTTAGATCTTTAAATAAAGATAATTTCGTAGATATATTGCGTGTTTAATATACTTGTGAACTACACTTAGTCACAAAAGTAAGTATGTAGAGTATATGTGATGATGTCCTATGGAAAAAAAAACAGACCTACATTATTGGAGTTTTTAAATTCACAATTTATTTCGATTACAGCAAAATGGAACTCAATTACAAAATGAAAAATATTTAAAAAAAATACAAATATTTAATTAGTAAGATGAGCTTAACTTAAAATAGGGTATAATTTATACATCATCAAAATAAGTATGTAAGTAAAAAAAAAAGACATTAATATTGCAAATTTTACAATTTTTGAAAAAATTAGTAATTTATTGGATAGCCTTTGGGGTTTATAACAGCTCTCAATCTATATGGAACTGATTTTACTAAATTTTGAGTGACAGAAAATGGTATTTTCTGCCACTCCTCCAAAAGGACATTTTTTAGATCATTCTTAGTTTTGATCTCTTGCTTTCTAATTTGGCGATCGAGATAACCCCACAAGTGTTCAATGGGATTAATATCAGGTGACTACGGTGGGGTTTTGGGCTGTTTTCGTATGTTATATAGCAGCCATTCCCGAGCAATCTGAGTATGTTTGGGATTATTATCTTGTTGGAAAGTGAAGGATTTATTGAGTCTCAATTTAGAAGAACTTTGGCTTAGATTATTCTTTTAAACATTCGAATAGCTATATTAATTCATTATTCACTACAAAAATCACTAGAAAAGTTTCATTCAGCCTATTTAAAAGTAAAAACTTCAGAGTGCATACATGCTTTTGTAATTTAAATTTCTATTGGTTGTTAACAAAATTGCTCTTAAAGTTTCTTAAAATATAATGATTTGGTTTATTTTTATTACTTTATGACTTAAATCAGAAGCTATAAACAACACTCTCTAAAACAATATTTTTCTTTTATTTGAGAACAATATCTTTTTCACTCAAGCTATGAGTTGCTACTTACTTTTGTGAGCAAGTGTATATCCTATATATCTAGATGTCATAGCTAATCGTTTAATAAATGGCAGTTAGGAAAATCTATCATCTAGCTTCTTTCAGAATGTAACAGAAATACAACTCGTAATATTGTGGATATCTAGGAATATTCATAGTTATTTGATTGACTATACTATACTTTGCTCTGTGTATTTGCTTGCTAAATTTCTAGTTTTTGAAAAGAGGATTACTATTCGTCCATTTACAACAACTTACTGCTTCAAATAAGTGATTATTTTTTCAAAGTGTTGGTACGCGTTTACTTTGTAATTAAATATAATGTTTGTTTTTTTAAAGCCATTTTTTTCCAAACATGGTCATTAAATTTAGTTATTATGGTCATTACAAGCCTACGCATTTGTGGCGAAATTTCATGTGCACGTTTTAAGATAAATAGCAAGAATCACAAATTAATTCTGAGAATGCATTGACATTTACTCAATCCTAATTGCTTACAATTTTTATGGCAAAATAATCGAGATTTTTGATACTCAGGATGGGAAATATTGTTATTCAATTTGTTAATTCTCTAATTCAATAATGACCAAAGTTTTACTGGGAAATACTAAATTAATCATATTCCTTACAGTCTTAAATTTGCAAACAATTTCGCCAAATCTGCTTATTAATATGTAAAACAAAATACTTAAAATTGAAAGTGATCAAATACTTTTAATTGAATAATGCGTGTAAGTATTTTTGAAAATTAATATAAAAGCGCACATTTCGCCATTTTCTTTTGTTAATTGATTTCGCTAAGAATTTTGAATAATGATATTCTGTATAGGTGTCATCCAGACGTGAGCTTATTTTATCATTCTTTTTTGTGTTCCGTTATGATTGTTTCCAGTTCTTGATTGTTTAAACAGTGGGCATTGGATACAGTTTTATGCTTTATTCCATTGAAATTGGAAATTCACGGACATCATTATCAGATCCAGTGATGGAATTTATCTGTATGTGCTTGTTGTATTGACGATTTCTATTGCTGAAGTTTATTCCAATATTCGTCTTCACTTCTTTGTCTGTTCTAAGCTGCCTCCAGATATTAAATGGGTTATTGTCTTTCTTAGTAATACGCCTTAATTCGTGAGATGTAAAAGTAGTACTCTAATCTTTTCCTTGTTTTCCTTTTCAGGGCTATAAATGGCGACTTATTAAATTCGTTGAAGAAAATGGAAATGGTTGATGTTCATGAGATGTTGTGCTGCTTACAGTTAAGTTTCCTAAACTGTCTTATGTTATCCCCTCCTCCCAATTCCTAAAATTTTAGTCATGTTTTATTAGATTCTCTAAAATATATCAAGATTGTTATTTTATCATCAAAATTTAATAGCTCTCCTCTGAATTTATTTGGTCTAATAATATGTGGAAGAAAATGTCGTTGTATACATTGAGATTAAAATTTACAATTTGATTGAACGATTCGTCGTGATTTCTTTTCATTCAGATTGAATTTTACTGCAATGTTAATATGAATTGCATCATAATTCTTTTGGCAGTTTCTATTTTAATAATTAGGATTTATGGTAAAAGACATTGTCCATATCAAAAAAAAATGTATATATTGTATGAACTATGCTTTTCTGGGAACACTTTTCTTGCATACTTTCGATATTTTGCTAATTCTTAGACTTTCTTATTTTCAACCAAATAAACTTTATATATTTTTCACACACTTCTCACACAATATTTCCAATTCAACAACCGTGCCTTTTTAACAATCCAAGCAAGATTTCTTGTTTTCTTGGAAGAAATTTCTTGCAAAATATATGTTTTTTGTTTATAACGTATTCCAGATTTGGGTATTAAGTCAAACTTTTTCTGTTTTTATAAAACGGTATTATTTTATTAAAAATTAGCCCTATATTCTGAGGTTTTAATTACCCGAGATGTGTGCTTCTTGTTTGCAATAGAATACCAGTGAATTTATCTGATAATTGAATATTTGTAATATAAGCTCTGCAAAATAGATATATATATATATAATCTCACATTTATAAGTGCATGATTTAAAATGCGATCTATTTGAATCAACAAATAAAAAATTGGGACTTTTTACTTTCTTTGGATTTTTTATAGCTTCTCAATTATTTAATGATAAACAACTATTCATTTATAGAATTCTATATTACTGCCTTAAATACTTTATTCATTTGTTGATTAAAAAATATTTTCTTAAAATCTAAAAAGTAATTTATTATTTTGCAGTTAAACAATCTTAGAAAAATGGTATTGAAATTAAGCAGATCATACAATAGAAGGTTAGAAAGGAAAAAATTCGAGTATTGTTTATAACTTAATAATTTATTAGGGAAAAATCAGTATTTTATTTTGCTATAGAATTACATTCATTTGTAGAAGTTATTTGGAACTATAATTCCCGAGGAAATGTAATTTTAAATTTAAATTAAGGAATAAATTAGATTATAATAAAATATAAACGTTATATGATCTATTTTTTTAATATTTCTTCAAGTAAAATAATTTGTTGTTTCTGACAAATGAGCACTTTTGTTCTTGATATAAAGGAAAGTAAGGAAATGTAAAAAAGAACATTTTTAATGCTACCTAAGCAAATATTTAGTCTTAAGATTTAAAAGAAATTGTTTACAAATACTGCAATTATTAATTTAAAATTATATTAATGAAATATTTAAAAATTTAAATCGTCCTTGCCTATTTAAACTAACCTTAAAGCGAATGTTTTGCCTTGTCTTTTTTACTTTTGTTTTTTCATCTGCTCTATTGCCAATGTGTTAATTTCAATAGAAAACGGTTTCTCATATAGATGCTTTGGTCTTCATATAAGAAATCGTTTTATTAAGAAAATGAACTTCGACAAAATTCTTAGACATTCGAGGATGGACTTCTCCTTGTTTGCTGCTGCTCGCAGTGTGCGATTTGAAGGCAGGCAGCAAATTCATGGACAAATAAGGCTTACGACGCAACCTCAATAACCATGTCGTATTTATGTGCGACGTAAATGAAACATTATCTGACGTCATAAATATTTTAAACCAATGAGAATTTTAATAAAGTGGCGTAATCATGATCTCAATTGGAACGAAAGAACCAACCATTTTATGGTTAATAAAAGAAAGTGAGTTTTTCAACTAAGTTTTTTTATTAGTGATGTTGATTTCTCTTATTAAAACATCTGAGAGAATGGATAATTAATTTTAAAGAGTAATGATCTGTGCATATAATTAAAAAATTTTGAAACTATAACATAGTCTCTTACTTGTAATTAAGATGTAATGATTTACACACTCTCAATTTGCAATTTATTCTCAATTTTAGGATTTTTAGGAATTTTATCTCTCAATTTTAGGATTTTAACAGCTCAGCATTAGCTAAAATTTTAATATTTAAAAAACTTTTTAATGAAAACATCCATATATTTAAATAGATGCTAGAATTTTTATGTGCACAGATAAGTTATCTTTTTATTAGATATTTTATATTACTGTACAATAACAAACTTAATGTTAAAAAATAAATTTAAAATTTTTTTCACATTAAGGATTAAACATAAGCTCACACAAACATTTAAATATTTTTTTACATAAAGAAAAAATAGCAAATTTGTTAAAACACTATTTGTCAACTTAAAAAAAAAGTTTTATATTTATAAAAAAAATAACTTTTATAGGCTTAAAAATGTAAACTATCTTTTTTTAAGGTGTTTTCACAATTCGTCAAAGCAAAGGCACTAAAATTAATAATTACAATATTCTGAGGAATATGGATTCGTTGAAAAAATGAGTAATCACAAACACTCAATAATTTAGTGTCATAAAATAATCATAAATTTGAAAGAGAGAAAAAAATATTTTGTGGAATTCTTCAAATAATTTAAATATTGTTAACTATTTGTTAATTTATTGAAATTTATGTCTGTAAATTAAAAAGAAGATTCATCGCATGAAGAAAATTAAGTGAGAAGTTTCTATGAAAAAATTTGAATTTTCAAACTAAAAAATTCCGTAGAAGGAATAATCGATAACCCCTGGAATATATTAGATGACTATTAAGATCAATAATTTGCAATTGCATTTCAATACTTAAAATTTCTTAATTATATTTTTCATTTTCATTCTCATGATATGAAATAAAATAAAATTTAAAATTCTTTCTCTCTTTTTATTAAAATAAGAATCACGATCATACTTGGTAAAGGATAAGTTTATAAGTATTTTATATAGGTTTTTATAAAATAAATGAATGATCAATTATATTAAAATACTTTGTCATTTGAATTAAATCCAACTGAATAGGTTTAAATAAGAATTTTAAAAAATTTCCTCAAAACTTGAGTTCTTCAAAATATTTGAAAATTTTTCGAGAGTAATATTAAAACTGCAAAAAATTCCAATTCTTACTAAATTTAAATTAAATAGAAAAAGTAAGCATTTATAAGACATGTTTTCATGCATTAAAGTATGTACTTAAATATATTTTTATTGGAATTACTTTTAAAGGTGTTACGAAATGGAATAATTTTTTTTAAAATAAACTTAAGATTCTAAAACCAATTGTGAAAAATTATATTTTAAATAAAAACTTTTTTTCCATATTGTGTGTATAACTAAATATAATTAATTTAAAATATCTGTAAATTTAAAATATTTGGAATAAAATCCTGAAATAAATATTGTTTAATTTGATTGAATCCTGAAATTCTAATTCATTGTTGAAATATAACTGCCATGAATTAAATTATATGGTTTTAAGCACTTTAAAAGTGTCTAAATTGTTAGTAATATTACAGTAAAAAATATATCGAAATTTAAATTTGTATTTTACAAGCCTAAAAACAATAATTGTTAAAAAGATGCTTGTGGATGGCGTCATAGAAAAATATTTGTTCTATTTGATCTATGTTGAAGATGTCGATTGGAATATCGATAAAATGAATTAGAATAAATCAAACAATGATTGTCTATAATAAGAGTATTTAACCATGTATGTTAATATTAAAAATTGCCAACTTTTTAAATAAATTACATTGTTGCTGAAATTATTTATTATGCGCTTATAAATCATTTTTTGAAAATAAACTGAAATTACTACCGTGAGTTTTTTGAAGCTGCAGCAAAAAATGACGGAGCGGAAATTCACGACAAGCATGAAGACAAATTATTCGATTCTTTGATCGTCAACAATGAGTTACCTCTTTTTCCTCATACAGTGACCTTTATGGAGAATGATAAAAAGAATTGGCAGCCCCAAAATCTTTTGTTTCCCGTACATTCTCCTTAAAATGCACATCAACTGGAAAAGAGGACAATATTTAAATGATTAAAATCGCATAAAAAATAAAGATTTCGTTTTTTCCCCCTCAGTTTTAATATTAGAAATAATAAAAACAAAATATACGTATGTAATTAAATTAAAAGCTAAGAAATACTAACAGTGCTTTCAAAATAAAATTTCGAATTTTTTTGGATAAATTTTGTTATGAACTTTCTGATTTTCAGAGCTATTTATAAAAGTTTCTAAGAAATTTGTGATATCGAATTAAAAAATAATGATATTACTTAAATATATGTTTTATTGTTTGTACTCCAGGAACTAAAGAAAATTTGCATTAAGTAAAATAATATTTTACTGTGTAAATGCTATTTTTTAATTAAAGATTGAATTTCCAAAGTTAAACTGATAAAATGTACGTGTAAAGATCATATTTTTAAACATGGAAATGATGTCATAAATTGTCGCCATATAGAAGGCGATTTAATTAAAAAAAATTTTTGCACTTGCCATTTATTTTTGTAATTTTGTTTTGTGTGCACGTCTCTGATTATCTTTAAACTACTGTATAATTAATATAAACACTACTGCAAAATTTTCCTATTTTAAGTTCAGTGTAAATATTTAATCAAAAAAATATCTTTTTCATTCTCTATACATGCTTATAATATATAGTTTATTATGTTTCTAATGTGTAGTACTTCTAAATGCATAACTAAGTATAAAATCCCTGAAATCCCTTCCTTCATATCTACCGGCTATCTGTTGAGAATGTTCCATAGTAAACTTAAAGCAATACTTTTTTCTCTAATACAACAGAAATTCATAGTTAGTTTTAGCATCAAGCAAAACCTTGCCACTTACTATGAAAACTTCAATAATCTATTAATGGTCAGTAGGGATATTGTCTAAAAAAAACAAGTTTCCAATAGGGTTTTTTTTTTTTTTACAACATCAACACGCTTTGTAGGAATAGCATATATTATTTCATTTTCTAATCATACTGAAGAAAACCGTTGTAAATTCCAAATTCCTATTAAAAATATTTGCAAAAAGTAGAAATCTTACGTTCCACGCTCGTTGTAAAACGTTGACGAAAGAAATCTTAAAAATATTATGTTCGGGAATAAATTCGTACCGTTTTTACCAAAGACTTCTATTTAAACAAAAAACAATAATTATATCAATAAGTTAATCAAATATACATTCGTCGTTGCTGTTTATCTCTCCCACCTCTCTACCCATTTGTTGATGCCGTTCCGCCAAAAATCGCCTGTTCTGGTGTCAAAGAAGTTGTTAAGCCAGTTTTTAAGGACCTCTTTGTTATCGAAGGTAACGCCCTTCATATGGTTTGACAAGGAGTGGCAAATATGGTAATCAGTCGGTGCAAGGTCCGGGGAATACAGCGTATGCTGCCAGATCTCTCATTCAAGCTCTTACAGTGTCTTTGACGACTTGTGCAACATGGGGGCCTGGCGTTGTCGTGATGGAGTATGGTTTGATCATGTCAATCAGGTCTTTTCAGTCGAATAGCCTCATTCACGCGATGTACTTGGGCAATGTAGAGCTCTTTGTTGACTGTGGCATTCTTTTCGAGCATTTCCCAGTGCACTAAGAGGTCTTCAAAAACTGGCTCAACGATTGCTTTGACATCAGACCAGGCGATTTTTGGTGAAACGGCATCAGCAAATGGGTCAAGAGGTGGGAAGAGGCTGCAAACAGCAACGGCGAATATATAATTGATTTAACTTAATGATATAATTATTGTTTTTGTTTGAATAAAAGTCTGGTAAAATCGCTACGAACCTATACCATAACTTAATACTTTATATAATCCAATATTTTACAGATAATTCCTTGGTGAATCATGATTATTGGCACAATTTTTTTTAATATTATTTAAAATATTAACTATAAACATTATACGATTTACTTTACATAAGCCAAGAGATGTAAGAAAATGAAAGGAATGTAGTTTAAGCACACAATTCTCACAAGAAAGAATTTCCAGCTGTCAACTGTCTGCCAAATCTTGCATTAAATTAAAATAAAATGTTTCTGTATCCAAATTATTAAAACAAAAAACAAAGTGTTACATGACAGAAAAAAAAAAAAAAGATCTTCTAGAAATAGCAATGAGATGCGTTTCAATAAACTGAAAATATTTTCATTCCTGTCATCAATATCTTAAAATAAAGAAATTATTTAATATTCAATCTTAACTAATATGAAGGATATTATTATTAATGTGCTTTATCTTTATTTCATAATATTAAATATTATTTTGTATTTCTTTCTTGAACACCAAAGATAATTTTTAAATGTTTCTGATTGTTTATGTTTGTAGTGCTCTAGAAACAAAGCTGATTTCAGTCAAAAATTTGACGAATATAATCAAATCTCAAAACTAATTACAATATAAAAAAGTCTTGATTTTTTTTTAAGCACAACTTTAACTTAATTTCTATTTGAGGTATTATTCCTGGCCTAATGTACATTCATTTTAAATTATTCAAGAGCAATACTTTTCAAAGAAAATAGTTTTCAGTGTTCCCAAAAACAATGTGTTTCGAAATAATCTTCTAGATTTTATTTTAGAAATTACAATTGTTTGCTTAGTCCACGTATGTAATACACATTTCGTTTTTTTTTTATTATTATTATTTTTTTTATTTCGAAGTACGTATTAAACGCATAGACCTTAAATTTAATTTTCCTATTTATCTTTAGGATTCCAATACTAAAGCCTCTCATATGATGAAAAGTTTAAGACAATATTCTTTTTGATATATTCAAAATTTATTTTGGCTTACAAATACCGTAAATCAGGTAAATCAACGTAACGTGAATCAAGAAGTTGGCACAATAGAAAAGCGGTTTCACGTAAATTTTATATAGTTTGTGATTTTAGTGAAATTCGAGTTATAAATCAAAAGAACCGCAATTCTTACTGATATTTGAAGAAAACGAGAAAAAAATCTTTAGTCACACATCAATCATATATATTTTCATTTTGGTAGTTTTAGATTCAAACGCGTTATTTTTAAAAAAAATCAAATATTTTAGGAAATATGAAAGTTTTTAAGCAACTACCATCACAATGACTATAAATTTGTAACAAAATTAACAATAAAATAAATGTATCAATAAATTATCGAAATTTATTAATGAAACAAGTCACATTTCTAGCGTTTATTCCACAAACCATATATAGATGTTTAATTTTCTAAATAAAAATTTTTCATTTGTTATTCAATTATTGTTGTATGAGTATTCATCATGTATTTTTATATATTCTTATATTAAATGAACCAGGTATTATAATTTTATTTATAATAAATTTTTAAATAAAAAATTTGTTAAAGAATTTAAATGCTTAAGTAAAATTTTAGTTAAAGCATTTTTAATTTAAAAAAAAATGGTTAACACATTAGCTTTAAATCTAATTTTTAGAAATGAATGTTTTATATTCAAAATCTTAAGTGTAATCAATAAAAGCAAGTAGTTTATGATATACATTGGAAAATATTTTGTGATATCATCTCCGTCCATCATAAAGGAAGAAATTTTTGACTAAGAATCAGTATTTATTTATCAAAAGTCGAAATGATACTAAATGGTTAACTCTCTAGTTTTCAATTTAACAGCTCATAGATTTGATTACCATCACAGATATATATATTGCTGGGAATTCAGAATTTACGGCACAGATGCCGTATAATCCAGGACGCTAAATTCTGAGTTTGGGGAATTTTTGGCGGATTTTCTTATATATCTGGTAACCTGGTTTTTATTACGTCATAGAGATGAAGACCTATAAGAATTATGCAGGAAATTCTATTTTGGCAACCCTAGTATTTACGTCATCCACACACGTCACAATACGTCATCTTGGCAACATTTCTTCATCGCCAAAAAAATTCAACATTTGGAATCCTAGATTATACGGCATCTGTGCCGAATTTACTTTCAACTGTATATCGCAGTCAAATTAGCCATCGTGTGCAAAAGGGACCGAGCAATGACAAAAAATAATCATCGTGTGCGATAAGGAGGTAAATCAGAAAATTTCTCTAGCATTCTACTTCGATAATCTCATTCGTATAAAGCGGAAATATACCACTAATCTATTATTCATTACTGACAATAGTTAGCTGAAATAAAAATGTTTCTCAGACACTAAGCAGATACTCGAAATGAAGAAAAGTTTTGATTTTTTTTGCCAAACATAGTGCCGATTATTTCTGTAGCAAATACTTTCAGTATTATCAGTGAGATTATCAGGAACATATACTTATAGATAAGCATATCATATAAGAGCAATGAACAGAAAGCAATAAAAGTTATACTTATTGCTTTCTGTTCTTTATATTTAAAAATTCAATATATTTAAGAATCTTTTAATTTTTTTTTTCATTTGTGACTAATGAATTCAGTGTCAATTTAAATTCATATAGGTAATGAATTTATATCGATAAGCAAATATATTTAGAATTTTTAATTTTCTAATTGTGTGCGATAAAAAACGGATCCAAAAATATTTAAAAATAACACTTCAACATGTTGGTAACTGGGCAATATTATAAACAAGTTTAAAATAAATTACATTAAATCAGAATACGCTTTGAATTGATAAATATTATTCCGTATATTAGAAAAGTAAAAATAATTGGACAATATTTAACTCAACTTTCTAAACATGTTGGATAATTGCTTATTGTGGGAGAGAATTTGTTTTTTGCAAACATTTATAATATATTTAGTTCTGGTTTTTAGATTGAGCTAATTTCTCATTTTTTATTGATTAGAAATTTGCCTTATTTTCTTTGTTGTGGACCATAAAAAGCTGATTGTACTTTGTTTTAATAAATTTGTCTGTTCTACTTAACAAAGTATCGGCAGACAAACTTAAAATGATACATTTCGGCAACTTTTAAATCCACGCTTAAACTACGGTTTAATTCTACGCTTTAATTCTTGTTGATCAACGATTTAAAATGTCTTAAAAGAAAATTAAATACTTTTAAGATTATTTTATAGTTTCTGAAACAAATGTTCATAAGATTATTATGTATTGAAATAATTTGCTCAATAATTTGCTTAACAGAGTATAGGAAATTTAAAAATTAACAGTATATATAATTACATACATTTTATTTATTTATTCGTAAGTTTACATTTGAAAAAAGCTACTGAAAAATGAGTGGAGGTGATTTTTAAGTAAACTTATTAATTCTTACAATCCAATTTTTTTTACAGTTCTTTGTATTTATAAAAGTTGTACTGTATACGACAAACTGAAAATTTCCTTGGTAATAACCTTACTTATGTATTTATTTACAGTGCAGTAATATGTAAATTTTTTAGATAAAAATTACATAATTACAAGAGAGAATTCCAATAATTCTTGATCTTTTTTATCTTTATATATCGAATAAAAAAAGTTTAGAAAATGATACAAGACTACAAAAAATTAAAAATATGTACACAAATATTATATTACATTTTATTTCATATTGGAAATTGTTCCAATGCAACTTTATTGGATATACAGTTAGTTAAATTTTGCTACAATAATAAAAACATTTGAATAATTTGAATGTAATAAGGGAGTAGAAATATTATTTAAAAATTCTCCTAATCTCAAATACATCTTTGTATATTATTGCTGGAAATTGAGAAATGCATTAGCTATGTAATGCTATTTTTGCTTAAAATATTTTACACAATCAAATCTTTTCTCAGTTAAAAGTAATAACAATCTTATTACTTTAGAAGATTCTTTGACGATGA